>JASPKZ010000020.1:0-200000 GCA_030220185.1 Diploptera punctata | reverse complement strand
GCTCCTATAACAAGTAATATAAAGCAACCATGTTTTGAATTTGTTGTTTTTCTTCTTTTAGTTAAGGGATTTCAATTTTGTTTAATTACAGTGATTATCATTAGTGTTGTAACTATGAAATAGCATTGTTATCTTAATCAAATATGGAAACATATTCATAATTCATAAACTTTTTTACATTACAAGAAAGGTCTACTTTAACCTCCATTTTCGGATAAAGTGGACCCCAAAAATAGCTTTTAGTCCATTTTTAAGTTTATTTACTCTGTTAATTTTATGCAGACAGGCATAGATTATTCTGAAAATATTTATGACTGATCATAATTAAAAAGTGTTGACATTTATTTAATGTTTTGAAAAATTATTGTTTATTATAACATTCACACGTTATTCAACTGCACAAACGACGATTGTTGGGTTTAGTAAAATTACAAGGATATGAAATAAAATTAATTAATTGAATAGTTTTTACAGATAGCATCCTCATTGATAAATATACGTATTTGTGTAAAGTGGACACAAGGTTCTCGTAGAGAGTCCACATACCGGATTCCTTTGTTATGTTTAATTATTTTACACAGCCAATATGTCACATAGTATCAAACCAAACCCTTCATTGTATTCAAACAGTATCTATATAATATAATATATTCAGGAGTTTTTTCAACATTTATAATATTCAACAGCAGAAATTAAGAATTGATTCTTAGCTTGAAACACTTCTAAAATGGTAATTTTCATAAATATCATAAGTAATGCCACGAGTGATTTCCAAATTATCGATAAATTCACGACTCACGAAGTGAGGAGTGAATTTATCTAGAGAATTTGGAAATCAAGTGTGGCATTTGTTAGGACTATTTAACGAATAAAATTAAGCTGTTTACTTACAAATCATTATTTAACTATAGTTATTTTAAAATATTTATATATTTAATGTAAACGGCGATGTTTGAAAACAAATGAGAAACGATAGGTACGCTTCATCTGCTTCTTTTGTTTATCACTGCTACCAGATCATACTATTTATTGCCAAAGGAACGCAATTTTGTAAGAATGCTCTCTAGTGGAGAAAAAATGAAACACATCAAACTGTATATTAATTCATTTCTGATGTCGTATGATGTAAATATGACAATTATATTTTTCTGGATTATTACCTGGGAAAAAATACATTTAAGTAAGTGCAAACAGTGGTTTCTTTTTCTGGTGGTATAATCAATTGCTACAAATGTTTTATATTAACTCCTGCAAGTGCTATGTGCACTATATATACAATCTGGTAGCCGTATTTCTTACAGGCTCAGTCACTGCAAAATAATGGTCAGACCTGTTCAGAATATTAAAAAGGAGATGATTTCTTTAATATGGTAATTATAACATTGATAAATATTTCGTGAAACACGACTCTGATTGGTTGTAAAACAGAAATCATTGAAACGTGATTGGTCATTGACTCCCATTTGGGGCATGAGTTAAATAGTCACAATAAACCCTTCTTCGCACAAAGAATAAATGAAACTGGCCTTGAACCCGTCAAAGTTGATGAGGGCAAGAAGTTAAAATATTTTTTGTTCGAGGCCAGCACCAATTAAAGAAGATATTAACAGGGTCCACTCAAACAGAATGGTCCACATTATCCGAACTTCCCTACACACACACACACAAACACACACACAGATATATATATAATATATATATATATATATATATATATATATATTATAATTAAATTTTTGACATTAAGCAATGCACGCTTAATATGACATGATTAGAAAAATAAATGCCTGAACGGGATTTGAGCCCCGGAACTCTGGGTTGGTACCCCTGCGTGTTATCCATTACACCACCAGGCGAATCCAATTCAAACACTTATTTTTCTTATATATTATATTGTCCATTATTACTAGATGTCGCGAGAACGCGGTCTTAAATTTAATTATAACATCGATAAAGCGTCACTGCTATAAAGAAAAAATATTATCTTTAATTTGATTACTTGTTATAGTCAGCTACTAGGTGGCAGTGAAGACAGAGTTCTCGCAACATCGAGTAATAATGGAGAATATAATATATATATAAGAAAAATAAGTGTTTGAATTGGATTCACCTGGTGGTGTAATGGATAACACGCTGGGGTACTAACCCAGAGATCCGGGTTCAAATTCCGTTCAGGCATTTATTCTTCTTATCATGTCATATATATATATATTATATATAGGTTTCAATATCTTTAACAGAAAATATACAGTTTATAACTGTAATAATTGTAATAAAAATGTAGAGTTTCATATAGATAACTGACTTAACTGTAGAATGATATGTTTTACAGAGTGGGAATATATTAATAATCTCTGTCAAGTAGGCTATTCAATTTTCTTTCTACAAGTAATTGTGAATGTAGTATATATAGGAGTAAGAAAAGTTAAGTCTCGTAGACTACGATAGGCAGGACATGTGGCACGAATGGGGAATGAAAGACGTGCATGGAAGCTTCTTGTAGAAAAACCAGAGCGAAAACGCCCAGTTGGTAGACCAAGAATGAGGCGGGAGAATAACATTAACTATGATTTGAGGGAAATAGATTAAAATGGAATGATTGGAAAACTCTGTATTGGGGTGTATGGAGAGCTTATGTCCGCGCTGCCATGAACCTATGGGTTCAATAGTGCCAGCCATTTAGTTAGCATATATAGGAGGAGTTACAAAAAAAAATATTTTGAGTGTTGAGTTCCTTAAACTTATTTTTTTTAAGATATTAATATAAATACCTTTTTATATAACATTTTAATTGAGGATGACATATAAAAATGTACTTAATCAGTTTAATATTATATTTAATGCTCAGGGGGTCCTCATCTAGGGGATATGTGGATGGCGACCACAAGGTGCCCTAGCTGTGCAAAACATTTCTTCCACTTACTTGTGTTTTGCACTCTTTTAACTTTACTATCTAACCTCTCTTGGTTAACTCTTGTTTTTTTCGACCCCGATGCTATTAGGCATCCGAGGGCTAGGGAGTCCTTCCTTTCTTCCATTTCTTCTTTCCTTTATTTTCTTTTCTTCTCCAGAAAGCCTGACCAGAGGCTATAAGATGGCAGCCCCATCACTGGTCTTGCCTTCCTTTGGCCAGCAACCAATCGAAGGGACTATTATTATGCTTTCAAGTCTTATATGAGAATTTCCCATAAGGGAAAATTTTCTATAGGATCGTAACAGGCCTTGGCCTAATACTTGAAAGGAAGAAGAAGATTTAAAAACAATGTAATAAGTGACCACAATTCTGATTACAATAAATTTTAGTAGTAAACTTCAGTCAGTAAATGTACAAAATATAAAAGAAAAACTGACGTAATGGATAACGCTTCTGTGCGGTGTAAGAGTTTTGATTAAAATACATAATTTTTGTTACGTATGAGTTTGGTCATAATCTACAATATTTTGGGATGTAGGCACTTGAAAAAAAAAATATATATATATATTTGTGCGATTGTGCGTTTTGTCGTACTTACGAACACTGGCGACTATTATTAAAAGTTCAACTTCCTAAATTTCGGGATTGACAACCTAAATAACTGTACTGTAATATTACATTTACACCCACGTGCGGGAAGTAAAACCACTGCCCTTTATGTATACTACGTACAATGTACAGTATAGAAAATATCCAAGAGATAGTGTTAATATAAATTATACGAAACAAATCACTGCATTTTAAATTAACTGAACTTTTTTTGAAACAATATAAAACAATAAATACGTACTTGCGGCCATGTTATCAATAATTGTTCTCAAGGCCTCCTGTTGTTTCAACTAATAAACATTGCCCTCATTGTTAACGTTAGTCAATTGTTTATAATGAACGGAAATGTTTCCAACAAAGATGTTATTATTTTACTATTATTTATTATCGCGCAAAAAATAATGTACAATGCACGTTTGTGAAGTGTTTTACAGAATCTCGGGAATTAAAAACCGAGCGATAGGGAGGTTTTTAAACACTTTTCCTCGATTCTGTAAAAACCACTTCCAACCTCGCATCATAATATACTATAATAGTCCATATCCATTTTGAGAACCACGAAAGAAACTTTTACGTTCATGTTATGTAAACATTTGTACGTGGAATTTACTTCTTGAAACTGATCTAGAGATTGTTGATGGAATGGACATGAACTGTCAATACAGAAAACAGTGTCTTCTTACAGCATCAAAAAGTCTAATGGCTTCTCCTTTTTTATCCTTACCTTAGTTGAACCTCTCCTTTTGTAGATACTTTTACATGTCACACCTATCGAGAGAGGATTTTGTAACTGTGGATCACCACACTTTTTTGAACACACAAAGACATAGAGGGCCTTCCTGGATGAGTGATCAGCTCAAGACACTTTCGAGACAACACGAATATTTAAGATCAAGAGACACCATTCACTAATTCATTCATACCATACCAGTCGAGTGTGGTATAAATTACTGTGATAGCTAGATGATCTTCCAGGATCATGTGGGGCTTCACAGCCGGTAATCAAATCATTAAGATATTCCAGGCTATGTGGCCCTGGTCCATGACTAGCGTTTGTTCCAAACGTTTCTCCTTCAACTGCGGAGGACATTTCCAGTGTCGAGTACTTCTAGATAGTGTTCCTGGTCAGAGGCTCGACACCAGTCATGGACCAAGGCCACATAGCCTGGAATCTCTTAATGTTAGGCAATTCAATCCATATACCTTGAAGTGAAGATGATGTTGATAAATCTCTAAGTCTGCAGACAAGGGGCTATATCTTTGTCTCGTACGCAGGGGACCTGAGTTCGATCCCCGCCTGGGATAAGTTTCCTAGGTGAGGATTGTCGGGGTTTTTCGTCATATCTAGGACAAATGATCCCCGAAAAATCATCTGACTACCATAATCACCATCCATATCATATTCACCTTGTTTAGTATGAATGGTTTATGTTTACTTAAATGTGTAACTCATTATCATCATAAACAATGCGACGAGTGATTTCCAATTCATGAAAGTGAGATAAATTTGTAAATCAAGAGTGGCATTTGTTACGACTATTTAACGAATAAAATTAAGCTGTTTACTCACAAATCATTATTTAAATATGTTTATTTTAAAATATTTATATATTTAATGTAAACGGCGATGTTTGAAAACAAATGAGAAACATTTGCTATGATTCATTTGTTCATCACTGCAACCAGATCATATTGTTTATTGCCAAAGAATCGCAACATTGTAAGAATGCACCCTAATGGAGAAAAAATGAAACACATCAAACTGTTTATAGCCAACATTATAGGTTATTAATTCATTTCTGATGTCCTATTATGGAAATTATATTTTTCTGGAACGTAAATTTCTGGGAAGTAATAAGTTTAAAAAAGTGCAAACAGTGTTTTTTTTTGGTATAACCAATTGTTATATTTTCGATTATATCTCGCAAGCAGTGTCTGTTTACATTCATGCACTATATATACAATCTGGTAGCCATATTTCTTACAGTTAGTCACTGCAAAATAATGTTCTGACTTATTCAGAATGTTAACAAGGAGGAGCTTGATTTTAATATGATAAAATTAAACCGATAAAATCGAGATGAAAAACGTCTGTGATTAGTTGTAAGTCAAAATTCATTAGAATGCGATTGGTCATTGACTCCAATTTGGGGCATGAGTTGAATAGTCAACATAAACCCAATCACCAAACAAAATAATTTAAAGACGTCAACGCGTTTCGATAGCTAAGCTATCATTATCAAGGTTGGGTATTTGATTATTAAAAGCAAGCTGAAATGTATAAAAATAAAAACAGTTATAATTCAAGGTGACTTCACATTACGTGACTGACAGTTTTAAATTACTTACTGGTATCATCATAAGTAATGCCACGAGTGATTTCCAAATTATCGATAAATTCACGACTCACGAAGTGAATTTATCTAGAGAATTTGGAAATCAAGAGTGGCATTTGTTAGGACTATTTAACGAATAAAATTAAGCTGTTTACTCACAAATCATTATTTAACTATAGTTATTTAAAAATACGAGTATTTATATATTTAATGTAAACGGCGATGTTTGAAAACAAATGAGAAACGATAGGTACGCTTCTACTGCTTCTTTTGTTTATCACTGCAACCAGATCATACTATTTATTGCCAAAGGAACGCAATATTTTAAGGAGGAGCTTTCTTTAATATGGTAATTATAACACTGATAAATATTTCGTGAAACACGACTCTGATTGGTTGTAAAACAGAAATCATTGAAATGTGATTGGTCATTGACTCCCATTTGGGGCATGAGTTAAATAGTCAATATAAACCTCTAACATTACACTCTTTGCCTTTAACTAAGGTAAAGAGGGCGCTGACCGGTATATGATCCCTGGTGTTATTCTATCTATGGTCATGTTATTGATACGAGTAATTTTATAAGGGAACTGTCAACCATTACATACCAAAACCTACCTTAAAATTTCTCCCAGTGAAGTGATGTGGTGTAGCAACACCGTATCCAAAAAATATCTGCCGTCTTCAAATACAAGGCACAGAAATAGAAGTCAGAATCCAGTAATGGCAACACATTGTGCGAAGCAGATGGACTCCCTGCGTGAGTAAAGTGGAATGTAGTGTGGCAGGACGCGGCATGCGGGCAGGTTGTCAGGTTTATCCATTTCACCAAATCAGTAGTTGCATTATTCCTGTAGTTTAAGGGCGGAATTCATCAAACCATCTGTAAGCAAAGATACTTTAAGGGAGGAAACGAGATTACAAGTATTTGAGAATAAAGTACTTAGAAACATTTTTGGACCAAAGAGAGATGAACAGACAGGTGAATGGAGAAGACTGCATAACAATGAACTACATGGTCTTTATAGGAAGCCAGATATAATAAGAACAGTTAAGTCTCGTAGACTGCGATGGGCAGGACATGTGGCACGAATGGGGAATGAAAGACTTGCATGGAAGCTTCTTGTAGGAAAGCCAGAGGGAAAACGCCCAGTTGGTAGACCGAGAATGAGGTGGGAGAATAACATTAACTATGATTTGAGGGAAGTAGATTATACAGGGAATGATTGGAAAGCATTAGCTCAGGATAGGGATGTATGGAGAGCTTATGTCCGCGCGGCCATGAATCTACGGGTTCGATAGTGTCAGTGAGTATGTAAGTATCTGTAAGCAAAGAGCGACTCTTTTCCCCCTCTCTGTGACGTAGAGAGGAGGAAAGTGTCGCTCTTTGCGTAAAGATGGATCCATAAATTCTGCTCTAAATTAGAAATTTGGCGTCGGATTTTCGTGTTTGCAGTTTGCACTTAAAGAGGCATATATATATATATATACACACACAAACACAGTGTCCAAAAAAACATATATATATTTTTTTTTTGGACACGGTGTTTATCACAACGCTTCTTTGAGAGAAATTTCAAGGTAGGTTCAGGCATGCAGTGGTTGACAATTCCTTTATTAGACTTGTTAGATCGGTCATTGACGTTCTTGAAAGTTTGGGTATTTATAAAAACAAAGAAAGACTTATGAATAATATCGGATGCCTTATTCCGGTCAGCGCCCTCTTTTCTTTAGTTAAGGGAAAAGAGGGCTCGTATGTTGATGGAACCAACAAATAATTTAAACTCTCGTTTATGTGATGTGACTTCACCATAAATTTAACTTTTTTAAAATATATTTTGACTTAATTTTACTCATTCAGTTGATAATGATAGCTTAGCTATCGAAACGAGTTGACATCTTTTAAATGTTTTTGTTTTGTGATTAAGTTGTTATTAATAATAAAGTGTAATATTTTGTCATCACCAGAAATATCCTGCATATAAATGTTAAACTAAACGTTCTTGTTGCCTCTCAAGTCGCCCAAGCAATGAGCTGATCACTCATCCAGGAAGTCCCTCCTTGTCCTTACGTGGTGTGATGCTTCAGAGTTAAAATTTCCCTCAGAAAATGTAGTGTCCCTGTAAGGCCCGGCGATGTGGGGCATGTAAAAATACCTATAAAGTAGAGATTAAAGTAGAGATTAAAGCTGGTAGCTTGTTGCGTTTCATTCACTTCATGTCCAGGATATGGTGACATCCTTGCAGCGTAGTTGTGGTCTTCTTAATGGCCTTCCCTACTGAGGTGT
The DNA here is from genome assembly GCA_030220185.1 of Diploptera punctata. Taxonomy (NCBI): domain Eukaryota; kingdom Metazoa; phylum Arthropoda; class Insecta; order Blattodea; family Blaberidae; genus Diploptera; species Diploptera punctata. The sequence continues at coordinate 191,854 of JASPKZ010000020.1, read as the reverse complement.
CCCGTAACATACTTTCTTCACTATTATACTGTTCTCCATTCTACAGAGGTATCTATGTGATCGTTCCAATTTAGTCTTCTATCATTTATCCAGAGGTTTATAGGTTCAATTTCACATTCTTCTCTAATAACAGAGCTGCGAATTTTCTCTCTCAGCGATTTTCCTACGATTTTCCTTAAAATTTTAATTTCGATTGTTTCATTAATTTTTTTTTAGTTTCTGTTTTCACGAAGTAAGCCGGAGATTAAACTAAGATATATATATTAAACTATGATAACTTGTATGTTTGGGTATATACATGTATGACATGTGACAGGAAAAGAAAAAAAATAAATAAATGCCTGAGCTAGGATTTGAACCCGATAACTCTAACTATATACGCTAGCGCGCTCCCAATTACGCCACCAGGGCACATTCCAGCACAACTATCTATTTTCCTACCTTGTAAATAATTCTCAAGTCACGAAAGGTAGCATATATATATATATATATATATATATATATATATATATATATGGGCCTATTGTGGGATCACTTTATACATACATACATACATACACACTCACACATACAATATAACTTTATACTTGTAGTGGAATAATTGGAGACTTCGTTATTTCAAATATCATATTGCATTTCCATGCTGTTAATAAGGCAAGATTCATATATCTTGTGGAAAGCAACGGGAATTCTCTAGTAAAGTTACAAAGCATAGCATGAAAATTCTATGCTTGCAGTGAAAGACCTGCCCTCGGGCAGAATTACTATGGATGGATGGACATATATCTTCGGGATATATTATTTTATGAAAGAATTAAATAAAAAATATATATAACCTATCAGTGTGCCTGTATATGCGTAAATAGCTATTGTGTAACTTCCTCCGTTCTATTATAATTTGAATAACTAAGAACTAGCTCACTAGCACTATAGAACCCGTACGTTCAAGGCAGCGCAGACATAAGCTCTCCATATATCTCTATTCTCAACTGATGTTTTCCAATCATTCCCTGTACAATCTACTTCCCTCAAATAATGGTTATTGTATTGGCCCACCTCATTCTTGGTCTGCTTACTGGGCGCTTTCACTCTGGTTTTTCTACGAGGAGATTCCATGCCCCTCTTTCATTCTTCATTCATGGCACGTGTCTTGCTTGTCGCAGTTCACGAGACTTAACTTTTATTATTATTATTCTGGTTTCTCATAATTGTTATTCAATTTATAATTTAGCCCTGGTTAAGTGGAAGAGAAATCCTTACGCCCTTAACTCCATCACACAAAATAAATAAGCAAATAAATAAATATTGCATAAAAATAAAATAAAAAAGTTCCATTTCATTAAGATCATATAGCCCACTCTTATCTAGTCTTCTCTGTATGTCCATCTCTCTTTGGTACATTTTTTTCCTGAGAATTTTATTCTCAAATACTCGTAATTATAATTTGAAAACCCCATATAAATCTTCCTAAACAGTTTATTCTGTAAAATCGCAGATGACATTTGTTTTGTTAAAGTGACAAACCAAATTTCGCAACCTTACATAATCAAAATCCCCTAAACAAGCGTATTAGTGACATGCTGAACTTTTTTCTTTTCATTTATTTTAGCTCTGGGGAAAGACTTGTGTCAGTAAATGTAATTTACATCCCATTCTGTGGAAATTGAACGGAAAATTCCTTTCGCACGTCAGAAACGAGTTTAAGTTTCCGGTATCCATGGAAACACTGTTGGCAGAGTTCCTCCACACTCAGATATATGCTGCAGGGGATGTTTACCCTTACTTACCCCTGTCAATATTGACAATCAAACTAATTATCCAATTAAACCTAATTTATCGGTCTCTTGGATCTCTTCACTCTACTATTTCAACTGTAAATTTCATTTCTATGATAACGTTAAAGTCTAGAGGCGACCTAAATCCGCTGTTTAGGCAGGCTTCATTTTAATGTCCTTAGTATTTATAGACGGCTTTAACTTCTAATATCATACCACATTTAAGATATTTAGGTGTAAACAGTCCACCGCTGTGGTCTCGAGGTAGCGTGCTGCCTTGTCACGCAGCGGGCCCGGGTTCGATCCCCGGTCGGGGCAGTTCTTCTGGGTGAGGTTTTATCGGGGGTTTTCCTCACCTGTAAGACAAATGTCAGGAAAACTTTAAGGCCCAAACGGTCTCCGAAATCATGTGGCCATCATTATCATCCTTATCAATATCATCATCCTTCGCCGGTGTGGAAAGCAATGGGAAACTACCACAATTACAATTCCCTAGTAAAGCTGCAATCATAGCATGAAAATGCTATGCAGTGAATGACCTGCCTTCGGGCAGAATTACTATGGATGGAGGTGTAAACAGAACGTTATGTTTATTTATGTTCACTGGAGGAGCAGAAATATGTGTTTAGAAGACATTAAAAAAGTTATTAATTAAAAATAATAAACAGAATGTTGACGTACAAAATAAAAATAAAACAATATTCCGTACCATACTGATAAATCCGCTAAAAGTTAGTAAACAATCTGAGATACAGATGTTTCCAATTAATAAATAATTGTTTAAAAAACTAAAACAACACGCTTTATTACATAAAGATTATGAAAAATAATTTTAATTTCCAACACACTTGGATAAAATTAAAGTGGTCAACAAAATAATAATCTCCAACACATCTAGAATAAAACTAGACTTATCTAAAAAAAATTACCATGAAAAGCGTGGGGTGCTTTTTATGGTTTTTACGTTTTCTTCTTAAAGACTTTACTTTTACCAATATGTGTTTATTATCAAACATATTAATTGATGTAGAGCACCCCACGCTTTTGATGGTAAAATTATTTTTTTTGTAGATAACTCTAGTTATTCTAGATGTGTTGGAGATGATTTTTTGTTGGCCACTTTAATATTATCCCAAGCGTGTTGGAAATTAAAATTATTTTTTATTTTTTAGTTCGGTTTTCTAATAAAGCGTGTTGTTTTAGTTTTTTAAACTATTATTTATTTTTTTATTTTTTTAGTTTGGTTTCCTAAAAATGTATTTTTTTTTAAATTCGATACTATTGCAGTATGAGCTAAAAGTAATGCTCGTCTAAAAAACCCCTCCGGGCCGGATTTGATCCAGCGACCTATGGATTACTGAAATTATATACCACTACACTCCACCACTGTACCAACTGAGCTACCACAACGACGGACTAACAAGTCGATACGTCCGCAACCTACGAGTATTATACCGGTCTTTATTTTTTTGATGTCCTGATGATCCTGGCCAGGATCTTAGAAACCATTTATGAAATTGGTCCTTTACAAGTATACAAAGTTTCAAGTCGATCCAATGTTTTTAAGTGGGTGAAAATCGCGTTGAAAGATTTCGTTACATAGACAGATACAGGTCAAGCTAATATAAAGCGTGTAAAAACATAAATACTAGTAAAAACAATAAATAACAACAAAATCAATCTAACTCACTGACACTATCAACCCCATAGGTTCATGACCGAGCATAAATAAGCTTTTCGTACATCCCTATCCCGAGCTAATTTTTTCCAATCATTTCCTGTTTAATCTACTTCCTTCAAATCATGGTTAATGTTATTCTCCCGCCTTATTATTGGTCTCCCAACTGGGCGCTTTCCCTCTGGTCTTCCTGCAAAAAAACTTCCATGCCCCTCTTTCATTCACATTCGTACCACATGTCCTGCCCATTGCAGTCTATGAGACTTAATTGTTCTTATTGTATCTGCCTTCGTACAAAGAGCATGCGGCTCACTGTTATGTAGTCTTCTCTATTCGAATGTCTCTGTTCATCTCTCTTTCGTCCAAAAATTTCTTGAGAACTTTATTCTCAAATACTCGTGATCTTTTCTCCTCCCTTAAAGTAAGAGTCCATGTTTAGCATCCGTATAATAAAGTAACTGGTAGAATAATAGTTTTATATAATTTTAGTTAACATTTTTAGAAAGAACTTGGGACGACAAGAGTGTCTGTAATGCATTTATTTCCAGAAATGAGTTTGTTTAATTTCTTTGTGCACCTCAATCCTTTTTAATTTTTCTTCCAGCGTATTTGAATCAAAATTTCCCTCATTTATCATAACTGTCAATTTGTATTTTATAACGAATTTCTCTGTATCAACATACACTTAGTTTTATCGGGTCTAGAATAACTGTTAACTTACTATTTTTCTTTCTTTCTTTCTTTCTTTCTTTCTTTCGTTTTCTTTCTTTTTCTTTCTTTCTTTCTTTCTTTTTCTTTCTTTCTATTTCTTTCTTTCTTTTTCTTTCTTTGTTTCTTTCGTTGTTTCTTTCTTTGTTTCTTTCTTTGTTTCTTTCTTTGTTTCTTTCTTTCTTTGTTTCGTTTCTTTCTTTGTTTCGTTTCTTTTTTGTTTCGTTTCTTTCTTTGTTTCGTTTCTTTCTTTGTTTCGTTTCTTTCTTTGTTTCGTTTCTTTCTTTGTTTCTTTCTTTGTTTCGTTTCTTTCTTTGTTTCGTTTCTTTCTTTGTTTCGTTTCTTTCTTTGTTTCGTTTCTTTCTTTGTTTTGTTTCTTTCTTTGTTTCTTTCTTTGTTTCGTTTCTTTCTTTGTATCGTTTCTTTCTTTGTTTCGTTTCTTTCTTTGTTTCGTTTCTTTCTTTGTTTCGTTTCTTTCTTTGTTTCGTTTCTTTCTTTGTTTCGTTTCTTTCTTTGTTTTGTTTCTTTCTTTGTTTCTTTCTTTGTTTCGTTTCTTTCTTTGTATCGTTTCTTTCTTTGTTTCGTTTCTTTCTTTGTTTCGTTTCTTTCTTTGTTTCGTTTCTTTCTTTGTTTCGTTTCTTTCTTTGTTTCGTTTCTTTCTTTGTTTCGTTTCTTTCTTTGTTTCGTTTATTTGTTTCTTTCTCTTAGTTTAACCTCTCCCATGTTGGTATTATTTTTGTGTCCCACACCACCCGACCTTATGTACACGACTTGTCGGGTGAAATGCTTAAAAGTTATATTACGTACATATTTGTTTCGACCAGACAAGGACATGGAGAGCGATCAGCACGATCATTTAAGTAAATTGCACAACAATCACCCACACATTCATTATAAACAAGGTGAATGTGATAGCATAATTATGATTTCCAGATGTTATTTAAAAATATTTGGGCCCTAATGTTTTTCAACATGTCTTAATCCTTAAAAAAAAACTCCACCCAGGAAACTTGTCCCGACCGCGGATCGAATTCAGGCCCGCTGCACACGAGGCAACGGCGTAGCCCCGAGACCCAGCAATTATTGAGGAAAATTAATAAAAGTTTGGGGCTGGAAATAAACAACATAGATCTAAATATATGGTCACACACAATACATTACATAATGGAAATGGACAGTTAATGACAAATGATGGAAGTTTTGTAGAAGTGGCTCAATTCAAGTACCTAGCAACAATAATTACAAACAGGAATGAGGTACATAAAGAAATTAAACATAGGTTCGATTCTGGTTGCACATATAGATCATATACCTCACTGTTGTGTAGTTTCCTCCATTTGCTTGTCTGTTCAATCTCTCTTTGGTAAAACATTTTCCTAAGAACTTTATTCTCAAATAGGCCTACTCAAATACCCTTAAAGTAAGAGTTCATGTTACGCATTCATATAAGAAAACAGGGAGATTAACAGTTTTACATATTTTGAGATTAATGCTTTTGAGGGAAGTTGAGACAAGAGTTCCTGTAATACATAATAGCATGGATTTTGAGAATTGAGAAAAATGTTTGAATTTTCGGTGTTTATATCAATGATTGTCACACTATTGAGTAACACTAAGAAATTAGGACTGGAAGTAAATATCAGTAAAACCAAATATATGGTCACACGTAGAAATTTAGTATATAATGGAAATGGACAGTTAATGACAAATGAGGGAAATTTTGAGGAAGTGGCTGAATTCAAATACCTAGGAATAATCATCACAAATAGGAATGAGATGCACAAAGAAATTAAACATAGGCTCAAATCTGGAAATGCGTGCTATTATGCATTGCAGAGACTTTTGATGTCCCAACTCCTTTCAAAAAACGTTAAGCTGAAAATATATAAAACTATTATTCTACCAGTTATATTATATGGGTGTGAAACATGGACTCTTACTTTAAGGGAGGAAAGGAGATTACGAGTATTTGAGAATAAAGTTCTTAGGAAAATTTTTGGACCGAAGAGAGATGAACAGACAGGTGAATGGAGAACAATGAACTACATGGTCTTTATAGGAAGCCAGATATAATAAGAACAGTTAAGTCTCGTAGATTGCGATGGGCAGGACATGTTGCGCGTATGGGGAATGAAAGACGTGCATGGAAGCTTCTTGTAGGAAAGCCAGAGGGAAAACGCCCAGTTGGTAGACCAAGAATGAGGTGGGAGAACAACATTAACTATGATTTGAGGGAAGCAGATTATACAGGGAATAAGTGGAAAGCATTAGCTCTGGATAGGGATGTATGGAGAGCTTATGTCCGCGCGGCCATGAACCTGCGGGTTCGATAGTGCCAGTGAGTAAGTAAGTATATCAATGATTGTTCCTAGGTATTTCTGTTCAGCCACTTCTTCCAAATTTCTCTCAATTGTCATTTTTTAATATTTTTTTAATAACACTGTATTATCGTTTGACGCTATGTGACATAAATTGAAAACGAATTCCAAATTATAAACGAATTTCTTGTTATGTTTATCATCAGTGTACGGCTTCTGCTGACTACTGTAAGCCACAGAAGAGCATCGAATGTCTTGTAATAATTGTTCCACATATAGGGTGTAAAAAAATTCCGTATAGAAACTTTGAAAGTTTGTAGAGGAGGTAGAGTAAAATTATTTTGTTATGTGAAAAAGTAATTGACTGGTTCTCAGTTTCCTGCTGGGGGTCCTTGAAGGGTTTGGCGCTGGACTTGACTTAGCCCACCGTTCACTGTAGTTTTAACTACTTCGTGTGCAACACGGTGATATTTCAGTGTTATTTTAATTGTTTCGTATGCAACACGTTGACATTGGAAGGGTAATTTGTCATTACTGCCAGTAGTGCCCACGTCCCTCGATAAACACACAGTAATTGTTTGCATATTATTTTGTGTTTACATTAAAAAGATTCTGAAGTCAACAGGTTCTTGATAGCAGATTACACAATACAGGAGTATTGTTCACGGCCATATGATTGGCCCGTATCTTCCGCCTAACCGACCCGGTCGAGGAAATTGCCGTATCTTTCTTCGTCACGTACTACCGGGGCCGTTGGAGAATGTCCCGAAACCAGTCAGAGAACGACTATGGTTCCACCATGATGGGGCCCCACCACACTTTGCCTTTAATGTCAGACAATACCTAAACAATGTTTTCCCCAATCGTTGAATTGGGAGGGGTGGGCCAGTACAATAGCCGCTATGTTCTCCCGATTTTACTCCTATGAATTTCTTTTTGGAGGGTGAGATGAAGCGTTTGGTATACAAGACACCGATAGACACTCTAGAAGAGGTGGTTGCCCATGTGGCTGAAGCTGCGGCAATTATTTGTGAGGCACCTGGTTGTTTAGAATGTGTGGCACAATAAATTGCACGCAGGTGCCAGCTGTGCATTAATGTAAACGAACATTTTCATCAACTTCTGTAAAACATTAATCACACAGCAGGTTGAATGCAGTCAAATCATCCAGTGTCAAACCGTTCAAGAACCCCTAGCGGGGAAACGGAGAACCTGTCATTTTTTCGCATAACAAAAGAGTTGTTTTATCTCATCTACAAACTCTCAAAGTTTGTATGTGGAATTATTTTACACCTGTATAATTCTCTACTTCAAAGGTATAATGCATGAAACAAAATTTGTAATAAAAAATCCATTTGTGTTTCTTGTTCATAGAGGAGATATCAATCTTCGTACACGGTATTTTATTTTCTCGGATTAATATAATATTTTATTTTGCTATCTCAAAAGTAAATAAATTATGAAAACCTTGTCCTATATCTGATTCATGGAATTTACGGTTTTTAACTATTTCTCGGAAGAAGTCGCATCATGGAAATCTATCCACTTTGACCGATATCGAATCCGCGAATTATTATGCCTCTCGGAATTACCAATGCGTCTAATGGCGCATGCGCATGATGTACGATTGGAAGTTAGAAAAATGTTTCTTGTCACATGTTGTAAATTATTTCCAATTATTATTTTCAAAAAATAATAACCTAACGATTTATTGGGTTGGCTCGGATAATGGCGTTTGAGATCCGTATTGAGGAAGTCCCTGGCTCAAATACCGGTGGCAACCAAATAAATTAGGTAATGTTGCGAAGGTTTGTCTGAAATATATTTGGTCAATGCAAACTTGTTCTTTGGAACTGTGTTACTAAACATTTTGTGTTAATTCTCTGTTTCGCTTCAAATCGCCTCTTCAGCTAAGGAAGTGCGATGAGAGTGATCTCTCGACCTCTACCTTAACCCATTCGCCTCAAAAGACGAGCTAGACTCGCCGGCTGTTAAATGGCCTTCAACTCAGAAGACGAGATATACTCGCTGAACTCTGCTGTTGTATAGTTTGCAGTATTTTGTTCATCCCCTTGGCAGGGTAATCTTTTGTTAACATTTATGAATAGTGGAGGAATGTGCTTTTCCCTTCACCCTTATTGTGATGTCAACTACCGTTATCGTTGTTTGTTTTGAATGCATGAAATTAGACAATATAATTTAGGGTAACTAATCCGGTTTCTGGGAAAATGCATTGAGCATTTAAACCTGAAGTGTGAGTGTTAAGACATACCTAGTGCGGCAAGTAAAACCACTGCCCTTTTTGTAAACTACGTACAATGCATATACACAAATATATTCAAAATGTAGTGTTAATATACATAAGAAAAAATTACTGAATTTTAAATGAACTAAACTTTATTTGAAAGAATATAAAACAATAAATTCGTACTTGCCGCCATATTATCCTCGATTGATGTCACGGCCTGCTGCAGACTCATCTAAATTATTTTTGGCATTTACCGTATAAACATGGGCCAGACTGTGTAGTCACTTGTTTATAATGAATGTAAATATTTCCAACAAAGATATTATTTTACTATTATTTATTATTTTGATAATACCATCTTGCAAAAAATAATGCAGAACTCACGTTTGTGAAGTGTTTTACAGAATCTTGGGAATTAAAAATCTCGCTATCGCTCGGTTTTTAGTAATTTCCTCGCTTATGTAAAACCACTTCCCAATCTCGCATTGCAATATACTATTGTTACTCCAGCTGATACCAAATTTGGTGTGGACTTTTGACTTTTATCTTTTATCTTTTGTCTTTTGTCTTTTGTCTTTTGTCTTTTGACTTTTGACTTTTGACTTTTGACTTTTGACTTTTGACTTTTGTCTTTTGTCTTTTGTCTTTTGTCTTTTGACTTTTGTCTTTTGACTTTTGTCTTTTGTCTTTTGAATTTTGTCTTTTGAATTTTGTCTTTACACCGTTGTTTAAATGGCCTAAATTAGGTGTTCCATCTTGGTTTCATCAGGCTCCAATTAATTCCTGCGTTGTAATTTCATTACCTGAGCCTCTATGAACATATTCACCGTTTATAATATCCATAACATTAAATTATCAGTAAATTTGTACAAAAAATACATTAAATACTAAACCAACTGTATATAAATCCGTCACGCAGGAACTGCGTAAAGTAAGCGAATTCCTCAGCATGTTGTATTTACAGTCCCATTTTACTGATTTATGGAATATGAATTTCTTTTGTTAAATTGGATATATTAAATTTCTCTTCCCACGTTATTTAAAAGTGTTGAACTGGAATGAAATAAAATCATGTCTAACCTAATTCATAACTAGGGAGTGGATTTTTATGTAATAGAAGATATGATTGCAACACAAGTAGTATATATTATTCAACCGTTTGCGTGTTAAACAAGATAAAAGACTGTCAAAAGTCTTACTTCTCATTATATCATTCAACTGTTTGTGTGTGGAACCAAAACAAAAGACATTCATAAGCCTAACTTCTCATTATACTAAGTTGCAATCTTAACTTTCAGAACATAAAAATCCGCTCCCTAGTCATAACCTATTTGCTTACTGTTGTATAATTTGACAACAATTTAAGTATATATATATATATATATATATATATATATTATAACTTTATTGCTAATTTACAATCTATCTTGAAAAGACAATAAATAAATTTGTTAAAATACATAACTTGTAAGGAGAATACTGTCCATTGATAGCGCTTCAGTAGACAACATTTTATGTAAAAATGAAAGGAAGTTCTAATACCTTATTTCTTTTTAGTCTTCTTATTATTACACGCTTTATATTAGCTTGATCTGTATCTATCTATGTAACTGAATGTTTCAACGCGATTTTCACCCACTTAAAATAATTGGATCGACTTGACGTTTTGTATACTTGTAAAGGACCCGTGACAATACAATAATACCATATTTATTTCCTAAATTCCTGGCCAGAATCATCAGAAAATAAAAAAAAAGTGTCTTTGTATTTGTGTAACGGAATCTTTGAACACGATTTTCACCCACTTAGAAACATAGGATAGACTTGAAACTTTGTATACTTGTAAAGGACCCGTGACAATACAATAATACCATATTTATTTCCTAAATTCCTGGCCAGAATCATCAGAAAATAAAAAAAAAGTGTCTTTGTATTTGTGTAACGGAATCTTTGAACACGATTTTCACCCACTTAGAAACATAGGATAGACTTGAAACTTTGTATACTTGTAAAGGACCCGTGACAATACAATAATACCATATTTATTTCCTAAATTCCTGGCCAGAATCATCAGAAAATAAAAAAAAAGTGTCTTTGTATTTGTGTAACGGAATCTTGAACACGATTTTCACCCACTTAGGAAACATAGGATAGACTTGAAACTTTGTTTACTTGTAAAGGACCCGTGACAATACAATAATACCATATTTATTTCCTAAATTCCTGGCCAGAATCATCAGAAAATAAAAAAAAAGTGTCTTTGTATTTGTGTAACGGAATCTTTGAACACGATTTTCACCCACTTAGAAACATAGGATAGACTTGAAACTTTGTATACTTGTAAAGGACCCGTGACAATACAATAATACCATATTTATTTCCTAAATTCCTGGCCAGAATCATCAGAAAATAAAAAAAAAGTGTCTTTGTATTTGTGTAACGGAATCTTTGAACACGATTTTCACCCACTTAGAAACATAGGATAGACTTGAAACTTTGTATACTTGTATAGGACCCGTGACAATACAATAATTTTATATTTAGTTTCTAAAATCCTTGCCAGTATCATCAGAAAATCAAATAAAGTGTCTTTGTATTTATGTAACGGAATCTTTGAACACGATTTTCACCCACTTAGAAACATTGGATCGACTTGAAACTTTGTATACTTATAAAGGACCCGTGACACTACAATAATTTCATATCTTGTTTCTAAAATCCTGGTCAGAATTATCAGAAAATCAAAAAAATTAAAACTGGTATAATAGGTTGCGGAGTTGTCGACTTTTTAGTCAATCGTTGTAAATGGAAAATTGAAACGTTTCAGTGAAAAATTCCTTATGGAATGTCAAAATGGATGTAGAAAAGGACGATCTTGTATTGATTCAGCATTTTCTGTTAAATGATTGCTTGCAAAAATAAGAGAATTCAACTTAGAAACACATTTTGCTTTCATAGATTTTGAAAAAGCATTTGACACAGTCAAGAGATCAAAACTCTTAAATATATTGGAAGACAGAAATATACCAAATTTACTTCTGCAGAACATACAAAATATTTACAAAGATAACACCATAAAGATTAAATTAAATAACAGATTTTCTGAAGAAGGAATTATAAATCGTGGTGTGAGACTAGGCTGCCCCCTATCCCCAACACTCTTTTCAATTTATATCAATGAAGTAATATGTTGCTGGAACAAGATTTGGAATAAGCATATCAGAAAATAGAAAATTAAACACCCTATTGTTTGCAGATGACCAAATAATAATAGCAAATTCAGAAGATAATCTACAGAAAGGTCTGTATGAACTTAACAAAATTACAGAAGAATATGGTTTGAAGATATCTACAGAAAAAACAAAAATTATGGCATTTCAAGGTGTAGATCCTGTCAGAAGTAAAATTGTACTGGACAATAAAATTTTGGAGCAGGTGAATAATTTTACATATCTAGGATGCAATATCTCATATGAAGAAGAAAAGGATGTAAATGCAAAAATATCTAAATTTTTAAGAATTTTAGGGTTAATAAATTCTATCTTCAAGTCACATTTAGTCCAAAAGCATTCAAGATTAAAAGTGTATAAAACACTGGCTCTTTCAACTCTTTTGTATGGTAGCGAAGTATGGACGTTGAAACAGAAGGATATACAGAGACTTAGATCTGCTGAAATGAGATATCTTCGGAGGACTGCAGGATACACACTACTAATCACAGAAAAAAATGAAGACATCTTAGAAGAATTACACATGGAACCTTTAGAAAACAAAATTTCTGATTATAAGTCAAGATGGATGCAACATGTTCATCGAATGGAAGACCACAGAATACCCAAACAATTGTTAAGATATCAACCTGCAGGAAGAAGAAGACCAGGACATCCACTCAAAAGAACTTTTGGATGGTGTTTCTCTTGAGGCCGAAACAGGTCAACAAACGGCCTAAATTCGTGAATATACTATAATGATGATGATGTTGATGATGATTGTAAGAGCTCAGTTGGTAGAGCGTTGCGCTAGTGTAATATGATTCCAGTAATCCATAGGTCGCTGGTTCAAATCCGGCTGGCGAGGGTTTTTTTTAGAAGAGTATTACTTTTAGCTCATACTACAATAGTATCGAATTTAAAGATATTTACATTTTTATCTTATTCTGTAAAATATTAAAACTAAAAAATAAAAAAATAAATAATAGTTTAAAAAACTAAAACAACACGCTTTATTAGAAAACCGAACTCAAAAATTAAAAATAATTTTAATTTCCAACACGCTTGAGATAAATTTAAAGTGGTCAACAAAAAAATCATCTCCAACACATATAGAAAAAAACTAGAGTTATCAACAAAAAGAAAATAATTTTACCATCAAAAGCGTGGGGTGATTTTTATGATTTTTACATTTTCTTCTTAGAGACTTTACTTTTACCAATATCTGTTTATTATCATATATATTAATTGAAATAGAGCACCCCGCGCTTTTGATGGTATTTTTTTTCTCGTTTTTGTTGATAACTCTAGTTTTATTCTATATGAGTTGGAGATGATTTTTTTGTTGACCACTTTAAATTTATCCCAAGCGTGTTGGAAATTAAAATTATTTTTAATTTTTGAGTTCGGTTTTCTAATAAAGCGTGTTGTTTTAGTTTTTTAAAACTATTATTTATTTTAAATATATACCCACTTATTTTTCCATTACTTTATTAAAAATTTAATAAATTGGAATAATGTATCTTATAGAATAATTTTCCAATTTAACAGTTAATTAAATTGTGTGCTGTATATATTGCAATGAACCAAACATGGCGGATGCTAGAACAGTTTTTAATTCCTGGTTTAATTCCACTTACAATGGTCGGATTTGGATGATTTGTTTAAGAATACCTTACTCTGTTTATTTTAGTAGCATATTACTCAGTTTCATTGTCAAATATAAAAAATTTCGAGAGCTAGAGCTATTTTTACACGCTTTATATTAGCTTGACCTGTATCTATCTATCTATCTATCTATCTATCTATCTATCTATCTATCTATCTATCTATCTATCTATCTATCTATCTATCTATCTATCTATCTATCTATCTATGTAACGGAATCTTTCAACGCGATTTTCGCCCACTTAAAATCATGGGATCGACTTGAAACTTTGTATACTTGTAGAGGACCCGTGACAATACAATAATTTCATATTTATTTTCCAAAATCCTGGCCATAATCATCAGAAAATCAAAAAAAGTGTTTTTGTATCAATGTAACGGAATATTTCAACGCGATTTTCACCGCTTAGAAACATTGGATGGACTTGAAACTTTGTATACTTGTAGAGGACCCGTGACAATTCAATAATTTCATATTTATTTTCTAAAATCCTGGCCATAATCATCAGAAAATCAAAAAAAGTGTTTTTGTAACAATGTAACGGAATCTTTCAACGCGATTTTCGCCCACTTAAAATCATGGGATCGACTTGAAACTTTGTATACTTGTAGAGGACCCGTGACAATACAATAATTTCATATTTATTTTCCAAAATCCTGGCCATAATCATCAGAAAATCAAAAAAAGTGTTTTTGTATCAATGTAACGTAATATTTCAACGCGATTTTCACCGCTTAGAAACATTGGATCGACTTGATACTTTGTATACTTGTAGAGGACCCGTGACAATTCAATAATTTCATATTTATTTTCTAAAATCCTGGCCATAATCATCAGAAAATCAAAAAAAGTGTTTTTGTAACAATGTAACGGAATCTTTCAACGCGATTTTCACCAACTTAGAAACATTGGATCGACTTGAAACTTTGTATACTTGTAGAGGACCCGTGACAATACAATAAATTATTTCATATTTTGCTTCTAAAATCCCGGCCAGAATCATCCGAAAATCAAATAAATAATAGTTTTAAAAAAACTAAAAGAACACGCTTTATTAGAAAACTAAAAAATGAAAAATAATTTTAATTTCCAATACGCTTGGGATAAAATAAAGTGGTCAACAAAAAAATCATCTCCAACACATAGAATAAAATTATAGTTATCAACAAAAAAATAATAATTTTACCATCAAAAGCGTCGGGTGCTCTATATCAATTAATATATTTGATAATAAATAGATATTGGTAAATGTAAGCTCTCTAAGAAGAAAATGTAAAAATCATAAAAAGCACCCTACGCTTTTGATGGTAAAATTATTTTCTTTTTGTTGACAACTCTAATTTTATTCTATATGTGTTGGAGATGATTTTTTTGTTGACCACTTTATTTTATCCCAAGCGTATTGGAAATTAAAATTATTTTTCATTTTTTAGTTTTCTAATAAAGCGTGTTCTTTTAGTTTTTTTAAAACTATTATTTATTAAATTATCGTTTCAGGTGAACTGATACACCTAATGGTCCGAATTTGATGGTTAACCAATTCGAACTTACGTTTTTTAATTAATTGCTATACGCCAACTTTGGTTACGATTAATCAATAATTGCAGCCGCTACAGCGTTAACGGAAACAAACACACACACACAGATATATAAATAAACATTTTGTCGTGGTTATTTTTAAGTCTGTTAGATAGGAATAGTGATCTGTATTTTTTTCATTTTTTTATATCAATCTCAATAGCTTCTTCCTTCGTAATTCGCTAATACCAAATACTGTAGACGCGATAAGCCCTTAGATGTTACTTTTCATTCCACAGTGTTCTGTCCGAGGGCAGGCCCTTCACTGCAATCATAGCATTTCAATGCTATGATTTGCAGCTTTACCAGGGAATTATAGGTCTGGTAGCTTCCCGTTGCTTTCCACACCGGTGAAGGAGGATGAGGATGATAAAGATGGCCGGATGATTTTCGGGGACTGTTGGACCCTAAGCTTCCTGACATTTTAATAATAATAATAATAATAATAATAATAATAATAATAATAATAATAGCTTTATTTTACCTGGCAGAGTTAAGGCCTTAAGGCCTTGTCTACCACTCAACCAGGTTTAAAAAAAATACAAACAAAAAAATAGTCTTAAATCTAAATTACAATATATATATATATATATATATATACAAACGATTACAAGTTATGAATACAATACAATTAATATTTATAATGTCTTACAGGTGAGGAAAAACCCCGAAAAAAACCTCACCCAGGAGCCGTCCTACCTCGAGACCACAGCGGTAGACCCTTAGATGTTAATGAATTAATAAATAAAATTAAAAAAAACTTAAAGTAGACGAAATTTATGAATATGAATGTAAATACTCGACTATCTGTAGCCTTAAATTACGATAAATAAACCTTATTCTAACCCTTATGAATATTGATGTCTCTTACAAATTTGTTCCAAAAATATTAAAAAAAAACTGTCCGAAATAATAAAATAATAAAATTAAACTAACTACACTCACAATTAGTACTAATTGGTATTTCATTAACGAAAGCAACGATAAAATAATTAATTACTGATTAGGTTTGACACAATTATTCTCATTTAATTTAATTTAATTTTAATTACACACATTTTTCTCCTATTTTACTCTTCCAATCACGCAAAGAAAACGGACAATTTGTTTTAGACAACTCTTACTGCCTGTGTGATCAAAAAGCCAGATACACACTCACTCACTCACTCACTCACTCACTGGGACTATCGAACCCATAGGTTCATGGCCCCACGGACATAAACTCCCCATACATCCCTATCCTGGGCTAATGTTTTCCAATCATTCCTTGTATAATCTACTTCCCTCAAATCAGAGTTAATGTTATTCTCCAACCTCATTCTTGGTCTACCAACTGGGCGTTTTCCCTCTGGCTTTCCTACAAGAAGCTTCCATGCAAGTATTTCGTTCCCCATACGTGCAACATGTCCTGCCCATCGCAGTCTACGAGTCGTAACTGTTCTTATTATATCTGGCTTCCTATAAAGACCATGTAGTTCATCGTTATGTATTCTTCTCCATTCACCTCTCTGTTCATCTCTCTTCGATCCAAAAATTTTCATAAATACTTTATTCTCAAATACTTGCAATCTCCTTTCCTCTCTTAAAGTAAGAGTCCATGTTTCGCACCCATATAATATAACTGGTAGAATAATAGTTTTAATTATTTTTAGTTTAACGTTTTTTGAAAGGAGTTGGGACATCAAGAGTCTCTGCAATGCATTTCCAGAATTGAGTCTGTGTTTAATTTCTTTGTGCAATTCATTCCTATGTGTGATTATTGTTCCTAGGTATTTGAATTCAGCCACTTCCTCAAAATTTCCCTCATTTGTCATTAGCTGTCCATTTCTATTATATATTGAATTTCTACGTGTGACCATGTATTTAGTTTTATTGATATTTACTTCCAGTCCTAATTTCTTAGTGTTACTCAATAGTGTGTGCGTGTTGTCCTTTAGTATCTCCTCGCTATCGGTCAGTAGTACTACATCATCAGCATAAACTAACAGCTTATTAATACCATTGAGTTGTAAGCCTTCCTCATTCTCTAAATATTTAATGGCATGCTCTAGTACAAAATTAAATAGTAGAGGAGATAGTGCATCTCCTTGCTTCAACCCATTCTGGATTTCAAAAGTGTCGATAACTGCCTACACGCACCCTACTCTTTGTGCCATTTAGACACATTCGTATAAGTCTAACTAACTTTTTAGGAATTCCGAACTCCAGCAGGATACTATATAACTTCTCCCTGTTAATTGAATCATATGCTTTTTTTAAGTCTACGTATTGTTGATGTACAGTACCATTATATTCCCATTTCTTCTCTAAAATCTGTCTTATACTAAAAATCTGATCTGTTGTAGACCTGTTTCTTCTAAATGCACATTGATGATCTCCTAGAATGTCATCAATATAGGGAGTAAGTCTGCTTACTAATATATTTGTAAGAATTTTGTACGAAGTTGAAAGTAATGAGATGCCCCTGTACTTTATTCTCAAATACTTGTAATCTCCCTTCCTCGCTTAAAGTAAGAGTCCACGTTTCGCACCCATATAATATAACTGGTAGAATAATAGTTTTATATATTTTTAGTTCAACGTTTTTTGAACGGAGTTGGGACAAGAGTCTGCGCAATGTTATTTCAATACACACTGTGCTAAATTCGTAAAATGTCTAGTCAAGCAAGTATCTGTTATTCATTATATATTCGCAATAAAGCTTATAGAGCAAACGAAGTAATTTATCTCTTGAGGTATATAATATGTAACTGAAAGACCGGGTCAGCGATATTGACTCTGAGATGAAACGAGCAGTGGCATCATAAAAGCGCCCACTTTCGTAGTGACTACATTTTTTCATTTTGATTTCAAAGGAGTAGCAGTATTAATTAATACAGTATATAGCATTTCTTTTAGTCTCATTGGTATTGCAATCGATTTTCCATTAAAAGAACCAATTTTCAAAATGATTTGATGCAGTATATTAAATTTTAAATTAAAAATATCGGATAATAATATTTTATGGTCCAATCGTCACATCATCAAATATAAGTTCGAAGTGGAAAATGTCGATATAACATCAAAATACTAATTACCTCATATAACTGTGTGTGTCTATATATATAGATATTATAAATATATTTTTGACATTTGGCAATGAAGGCAAATATGATATGAAAAGAAAAAAGAATGCTTGAGTCGGGATTTGAACTCGAGTCTCTAAAGTCATACAAGCGTTACTGCTATAAAGTAAATATTCTCTTTAATAATTTGCTTAACTGTTACGTTAGCCTCTAGATGGCAGTTGAATGATATTTCCGCTACCTCTTGTGTTAATTGAGAATACTACATGTATAAGAAAATTGTATGTTTGACTTGGATTCTTGGGTAGCTCAGTTGGTTAGAGCGCTAAAGGTACAGACTTTCGAGACTCGAGTTCAAATCCCGACTCAAGCATTCTTTTTTCTTTTCATATCATATATATATATATATATTCCACCGCTGTGGTCTCGAGGTAGCGTGCTGCCTTGTCACGCAGCAGGCCCGGGTTCGATCTCCGATCGGGGCAGTTTTTCTGGGTGAGCTTTTTATCGGGGTTTTTCCTCACCTGTAAGACAAATGTCAAGAAAACGTTAAGGCCCAAACGGTCCCCGAAATCATATGACCATCATCATCACCCTTATCATTATCATTATCATCCTCCACCGGTGTGGAAAGCAACCACACCTACAATTCCCTAGTAAAACTGCAAGCATAGCACGAAAATGCTATGATTGCAGTGAAGGACCTACCTTCGGGCAGAATTACTATCGATGGATATATATATAACAATTTGCGGTAGGAAACCTGGGGTCCGAGAATTCGGCTGAAAGAGATATAGGATTAAACGTGTATATCACATAACGTCTACTTTTTTTATTTGCATTATTTACAGTTAACTTACAAATACCATCATCGATACAATTAACGTCACTTACAAGAGTTGCTCAAACTGACGGCCACCAACCTCAATGTAAGGATGACATCGGCGTACAAGATTCTGCTGCACCCTTACAAATATCCTCTATTGTGGTTTGAATTACATCACGGGAAGCTTTAATCCTGGCAACTAAGTCCATGTACGTTTCCACTAGGGTCTCAAATACAAGTCACTTTAGATAATCCCATACAAAATAATCAAGGGGATTCAGGTCAGGTGACCTCGCAGGCCATGGGATAGGGCCTCCCCTTCCAATCCAGTGATCAGGAAATATAGCATTGAGATGGTTGCGGATATCCACACTTAAGTGAGGAGGTGCACCGTCATGTTGCATCCATATTATTTCACGAACAGCCAAACAAGGATTAATTCAGGTACATTGCGGTAGAGCTGTGGATTCTCCTCTCAGGGGTCAGTATACATAAGGCACTTCATAAAAACATTTTGTTTGTTTTCATGCTTGGCTAACCCTACAGGCCCATTCTTCTTCAGAATATTCATTGACCGATGAACTTCCAAATCAAATCCTTGATCAGACCTAAACTTAAATCCAACCAGAAATCTTGGGCCACACTAATCCTTCATCAAAAAGTCACCACAATGTGGGGCATTAAATCCTGCATCAATATATATATATATATACTAGCATATAGGTTATGTGCAAACTTTTTATAAGTTATACAGGAGAATCTTAAAATACGTAATTACAAAATTATAATACCTTAAATAAACCTTATTTTATTCTTACGGATGTGCAAACAAAATACATTGGAAAATCAATTGTTCCAAATTGCAAAATATCTACAGAATTTCTTAAAAATCATGTAAAATTTTTGCAACATTCTTACAAGTTGGTAACAAAACATTGAAATATACTTAATTTTGGACACTAGTGTCTATATATATATTGACACTGTGAGCAATATCCTGCGGCCTCCTATGATAGAGATTTATATACAAGGATATGAAAATTAATATGTGCACTGAGAGCCTGAACAACAAAGAGGTATTGTGCTAATGTATAGAGTTAGAGGTATCATGTTCAAATCCAAGTTCAGGTATTATTTTTTTTATTTTCATGTGATATATATATATATATATATATATATATATATATATATATATATATTTCTAATCTTCTAATGGAATTTCAATAATAAATTACATGTTAAGATCTTTCACACGTGTTTAGGGTTTCTCCGCCCACACTTAGAGCTGAACCATTTCAGTACGTGATCGAATGTACAGTCTTCTCCCATAGATTCAGTAGTTCGACGACACTAGCGCTAAAATTCTTTCCCTCCGCCCGTGCAGAGTTAACTTGGTGGTATAATATATATGGTGGCTAGCCTTACACTTTGTATGATTTTACTCATGTGAATGACCCCATTGTATAGGAGATTGGGAGGATTCCAGAGTCAAAATAGATCTGCTGAAGATAAATCTCTACCTCGCCATTACGGGACCGTTCAAGTAGATGCTTTATTGCCAGGAATATCTGGCACAAGAAACACATAAATAACATTAATAAATTAATGAATGAATATTGTACTAAGTTAACTTACTTACTTACTTACTCACTGGCACTATCGAACCCGTAGGTTCATGGACATAAGCTCTCCATATATCCCTATCCTGAGCTAATGCTTTCCAATCATTCCCTGTACAATCCACTTCCCTCAAATCATAATTAATGTTATTCTCCCACCTAATTCTTCGTCTACCAACTGGGCGTTTTCCCTCTGGCTTTCCTACAAGAAGCTTCCATGCAAGTCTTTCATTTCCCATACGTGCAACATGTCCTGCCCATCGCAGTCTACGAGACTTGACTGTTCTTATTATATCTGGCTTCCTATAAAGACCATGTAGTTCATTGTTATGCAGTCTTCTCCATTCACCTGTCTGTTCATCTCTCTTTGGTCCAAAAATTTTCCTAAGTACTTTATTCTCAAATACTTGTAATCTCCTTTCCTCTCTTAAAGTAAGAGTCCATGTTTCGCACCCATATAATATAACTGTAGAATAATAGTTTTATATATTTTCAGTTTAACATTTTTTGAAAGGAGTTGGGACATCAAGAGTCTCTGCAATGCATAATAGCATGCATTTCCAGAATTGAGCCTATGTTTAATTTATTTGTGCAATTCATTCCTATTTGTGATTATTGTTCCTAGGTATTTTAATTCAGCCACTTCCTCAAAATTTCCCTCATTTGTCATTAGCTGTCCATTTCCATTATATAATGTATTTCTACGTGTGGCCATATATTTAGTTTTACTGATATTATGCAGCATAAAGCTTTTTAAATACCTTTGAAAAATAGCAATTGCAAATATCTTACGGATTCCTCTATACATTAATGTGTTTCATTTAATTAAACAGCTTTATCACTCCTTTTTTACATATTTCTAAAAATATAGCATCAGAATAATTAACAGCTGGGAAACATCGCAATTTACAGGATTAAATGGCATTTCTCGCTGTGCTGTACACCTGGATATAAATAGCACGTGTAGGTGTTGTGTTATTAACGCGCACACCCCTAACATTAACCTTGTTTCCATCCTTGTTTTTCATATTTCTGATATAACCAAAATTAATGTAGGAAGGTCAGCACTAGTAGCAAAACCCAGGATAACATAGCATAATCATCCTATAAGTTACTTATCATATACACACTACAAACTCTAAAATATGGATTGAAATGTTACTGATAACAAATACAAATAAACCAAAAAGTTAAACAAAATATTTGAGAATAAAGTACTTAGGAAAATTTTTGGACCAAAGAGAGATGAACAGACAGGTGAATGGAGAAGACTACATAACAATGAACTACATGGTCTGTATAGGAAGCCAGATATAATAAGAACAGTTAAGTCTCGTAGACTGCGATGGGCAGGACATGTTGCACGTATGGGGAATGAACGACTTGCATGGAAGCTTCTTGTAGGAAAGCCAGAGGGAAAACGCCCAGTTGGTAGACCAAGAATGAGATGGGAGAATAACATTAACTATGATTTGAGGGAAGTAGATTATACAGGGAATGATTGGAAAGCATTAGCTCAGGATATGGATGTATGGAGAGCTTATGTCCGCGCGGCCATGAACCTACGGGTTCGATAGTGCCAGTGAGTAAGTAAGTAAGTTATTCTGCATTGTCCTAACCCCCGCACAACACTTCAAAAGTACAGGGTGTCCCATTCAAACCTCCCACATTTTAACTAATCATAACCAACAATGTATGTGGAATTATGAAATGAGGCCGGTATTGAACGAAAGAGAAACTGAAAGAATGTTCATTCCCACGCATTGCCACACACTAAAACACCTCTATATGTGCACCATTAGTAGCACGAACAATATCATATCTGTATTCAATTTCTTGCCACGTTCTCTCTAACATTGGTACTGTTGCAATTGTGTCAAGGATACGGGTTCGTAAATCATGAAGATCTTGGACTGGGGTCGCAAACACGTGGTCATACATACCGCCGGGGGAAGAAGTCCAGTGGAGTGATGTTTGACGAACGTAGTTTTATGTCATTTTCGCCCAACATGCGACAGATGAATTGACTGCAACAATGAAAACAAAAATTCTTTGAATTTCTCTTTCTTTTAATACCAACCTCATTTCATAATTCCGCATACTTTGAAAGTTATGATTAATTAAAATGTGGGAGGTTTGAATGGGACATGGTGTATACAAGTTGGAAATAAATATAGTTCCAAACGTGCCGAATTTAAAAACTAATTCCCTGGGATAATTATAATAGTATAATATAGGCTTTGGGTGTAAGCCTATTATTTTCTTGATAAAGTGTACACACTTCCATTTATTCAATACTTTAACCCAAGCATGTTAATAAGTGCTTACTACACTCTAATTCAATCCAAGAAGTTACTACAGGCCTTATGGACTACGCTAGTTTCCCCCTATGTACAGAGGGTAGATGTTACCAAACTCATAATAACGGTATTTGTTTGTTTAGGGAGGGGAGGAGGGGCAAGGTTTAGCAGTACTTTTTTTCCAAATCTATGCACTATACATTTAAAAACACAGTTTTTCTTTTACGTCATGCATACTAGTTTTATAGTAAATATGAAAGTCGACACTTTCACACATGATAGTACATATCCGCACGAGCTCAGTGACAAGTGGTAACTGTTTTTTTTCTTTAAGAGGGAGTGGCTTGGACGGCTACAACTTGCAACTATGTACCTGCTGCGTTGCAATCTTCAGTTTTATACACTGGTGTCCAAAAGTTAAGGATAATTAGTTCATTTGCCGACTTATTATAAAGCATTTGTCAGAATAATACAAAATTTGGTAAGGTATGTCACAGATAATTAGAAACATGGCACGAAAGAAACAATGGCATGAATACGTCATTCACTTGTCATTTTCACAACAAACGAAAACTGCATTTCAGAATTCGAACATAAAAGTTGAACAACAATGGTTCAAATGATTAGTATGGGGTGTGATTACCCCTGACAGCTACACAAGACTCACATCGACGTGGCATGCTAGTGATGAGGTTGTTCAGGAGTTCGATGCTCAGCAAATTCCACTCCTCATGAAGAGCAATGTGAAGGTCTTGAAGTGTCCTCGGAGGAGGCTGACGAGATGCAATTTGTCTCCCGTAAGGCATCCCATGCATGCTCTATAGGATTCATATCCGGAGACCTCGCTGGCCACTCCATACGCTGGATATCTTCCTCCTGAAGAAACTCATCCACCAGTTGTGACCTGTGAGGTCGGGCATTGTCATCCATGAATATGAATTCTGGACCCACAGCTCCCCTGAAAAGTCTTACATGAGGTTCCAGGATCTCTTCTCTATACCGCTGAGCATTAACAGTGCCACCTGCGAAGATGTGAAGCTCTGTGCGTGCATTCATCATTATACCTTCCCATACCAGGAGACCACCGCCACCAAATGGATGTCTTTCCATGATGTTCATGGGGTTGTAACCAGTTCCTTGCTCCCTCCAGATAGTCACGCGATGCGAATCACAGTTCAAGCTGAATCTGGACTCGTCTGTAAATAGCACGCTGATTTAGAGTCCAGTCGCGATGTTCCTGACTCCACCGTAAACGTGCTCTCTTGTTATCAAGGGTGAGTGGGACGCACACTACAGGCCGCCTAGCATACAGACCAGCAGCTCTGAGTCTTCTATAGACAGTTTGTCTGGATACTCTGATACCTGAGGCGGCCGCAAGTTCTGAACTCAGTTGTCTGGCAGACATTGTTCGGTTCTTCTTGCAGTTAACGCAAGATATCGATCCTGCTGAGGATTTGTAACTCTTGGAAGACCTCCCACTGGTCTTCGCCTAACGTCTCCGGTCTCTTGGAACCGTCGCCATAACCTAGATATAACATTTTGTGGCACATTAAGTGCTATGGAGACCTCAGTTTGTGTCTGTCCTGTTTCTAGCCGCCCAATAATTATACCCCGAAGCAGAGGGTCCAGATGTTGTCTTTGTGCCATTTTACTGCAATTTGTTCTTACACTACATCTGATTATATCATAACTCTCTTTAAAAATGAAGATTTATGGAACAGGGCTAAACTGCAACAATGCAATTTTCATTTATAATTGCTATTAATTTTTTCATTGTTGAAGAGAGATTATAATTTAGTATGTAAACTAAATTAAATGTACTGAGAAACGTTTTGATAAATAATTTTTACTCCTTGCACCTCTTTAAGCATTTTGATTTTCCGTTTTACAAATTATCCTAAACTTTTGGACACCAGTGTATAAGGATTTCTCTCAAGAAAATACTGTTAAAATGGTAACCCAATTCCCTGTTCCAAACACACGGTAATTTCCTGGGCTGAATCTGAGTGTAGGTGTGAAAAGGCGGTCTCCCTTCCTTCCGCGTACAGATACACTCTAAATGAAACAAAACAACTGACAAGTGAGTAGCCTGTCCGACGTACAGTTGAATAGAAAAGGCGGGGTTTTATAAGGAAGGGCGGGGCGTCTTTTCACACCTAGTGAGCACTTATTAAAATACCTTGCTCATAGTGAATATTATTCTGATTTCCATGTAGTGCAAACAGGAAGTTTAATAACTTATCCCATTAGTATTATTACACCGAAGCAAATTGAACAAGAGGGAGATAGACCTTGATTTCTATGCTACGGGAGCCATGATAGAGAGGAACTGGACAAAAGCTAACCAGGACCAGCGACATGTTGTAACACGTTATGCTGTGCACGGTTTTCTTCACAAAGTGTGTGAAAACAAAAAGTACCACGACCCAAAAGAAAAATGTATATGTGCTTTGTGTGGCCCCAGATGCGAAGGGGTACCACATACCGAAGTGCCCAAAGAACATAACAACACTGAAGGAATATAGCAAAGATTAAATACAATCAATGTCCACTCAGGCAAACCTTTTACTTATTATCATTAATATTATTCGATAGAAATGTAATATACGACTTAATTATTACCAAATCTCTTTGTGTAATATTAATAAGTAAAAAAATATGAATTCAATATTGTCTCTTCCAATTTTAATTGTAAGAAATTAAACATAGGCTCAATTGTGGAAATGCATGCTATTATGCATTGCAGAGACTTTTGATGTCCCAACTCCTTTCAAAAAACGTTAAGCTGAAAATATATAAAACTATTATTCTACCAGATATATTATATGGGTGCGAAACATGGACTCTTACTTTAAGAGAGGAAAGGAGATTACAAGTATTTGAGAATAAAGCCGAGCGGTTAAGGTAGGAAGCCTTGGCGCAGAGCTACGGGACTTGCGCTGGTTCGAGTCTCCATGGGGGAAGAAATTTTCTCATGGTATTTCGGCCAGTATGGGACCGGTGCCCACCCAGCATCGTGAGGCAATTGGGTAGCTACAATAAGTAGCGGCTCCAGGTTGAGGAACCAGCTTTAACGGCTGGGGGACTCGACATGCTAACCACATGTCACCCCTACACTGGCTGTTGATCATCTACCTCTGTGATTGACACATGTGGATGTGAAGGGCCAGCAGCCGGCTGGTAAAAGGGCAACCGCTGAAAAAGTGGAAAGACCCTCAATCGGAGGAAAATTTTTGGACCAAAGAGAGATGAACAGACAGGTGAATGGATAAGACTACATAACAATGAACTACGTAGTCTTTATAGGAAGCCAGATATAATAAGAACAGTTAAGTCTCGTAGACTGCGATGGGCAGGACATGTTGCACGTATGGGGAATGAAAGACGTGCATGGAAGCTTCTTGTGGGAAAGCCAGAGGGAAAACGCCGAGATGGTAGACCAAGAATGAGGTGGGAGAACAACATTAACTATGATTTGAGGGAAGTAGATTATACAGGGAATGATTGGAAAGCATTAGCTCAGGATAGGGATGTATGGAGAGCTTATGTCTGCGCGGCCATGAACCTACGGGTTCGATAGTGCCAGTGAGTAAGTAAGTAATTTTAATTGTTAAGACCGACCAATTTATAAAAAAATACGAAGGGAAATTTTGTTTTCATTCATGCCCGCTATATATCTAACTAACTCCATGGCGTTACAGTCCTAGAAGGCTGCTGGTCTCACATTCACATCTGTCATTCACAGAGACTGGACGATCATCTGGCTGGTGTAGGGGTGATATGTGGTAAGCATTTTGGGTCTCCTAGCTGGTTTTTTCAACATGGAACCACTACTTATAACAGCTTCAGTTTCATAACGATTATGAGTGGGCAGCGGTCCCATATTGGCCGAAATTCTATAAACATAGTCTTCCCCTTAGGGACTCCTTTATATATTGTATGAAAATCAGGGCAATGCTCACTGAAATTACAATGCGATCCATCAGTAAATTTTTGCGTACTTTTTATTGTACATTTGCGATCCAGTGTTTTATAATACATTTTAATTATATTTACCTCAAGGCAACCGTACTTGAAACCCACAGTTATATTACTTTCATTCTATAGAGCTTAAAAAGAATACGCAGTACAAACGAGATCTCTTCAATGTGGGAAATAATTTACAATTTCTTAAGCAATTCTAGTACCTACTATTCTACAAACTATTTTTTACAGTGTGTCGCCATAAATGTGTTCTAAGTTTTTATAGTATAACTCCCCTTTTCAGATTCAACCCTTGTGCAGAATCTTGTTTGCTACACTTCGATCATTGTGATGTTACATAATGACCTAAACTATAATAATAATAATAATAATAATAATAATAATAATAATAATAATAATAATAATAATAATAAATTTATTTTAGCTGGCAGAGTTATGGCCATAAGGCCTTCTCTTCCACTCAACCAGCGAATAGTAAAATTATACAAAAATTACTTACAAATTACAATTTAAGATATTATTAAAATACAGACTAAACAAAATACAATGATGATGTGATCTAATACTAGCTAATTCTAACAAAAACATAGAATATAATAAAATTAAAATGATATAAAATAAAGTAAGTAGCTTCCTAGGTGATTATTAATGGAATGCTCTATATAGTTGTTATGCAGTTAATGTTTTCATTGTGTCGAACTTAAGATATCAGTTAATTTGGATTTAAATAATGATAGCGATTGACAGTCCCTGACATGACTGGGAAGTGAGTTCCATGATCTAGCCATAGATATTGTGTAAGATTCAGAGTATAGACAGGTCGTGTGTTGTGGTATCAAAAGTAAAGAAGAGTCTTGTGATCTTGTTCCTAAATTGTGATGAGCCGATAAATTTTGAAAACGTGTTGTTAAATAAGTTGGTAAATATGTGTGCAGGATTTGGAATAGTAAGGTATATGAATGTAAAGTTCTTCTGTCATTTAGGCGTAGCAGATGCTGTAGCCTGTTCATAATGCTTGCGTTCGTTTCATTTTCAATACCCGCTATTACGATCATACGTATTTCCTAACATATCAATAATCTCTCTTGGTTCCGTCTTAGTGATAGATGTAAATTGCACTTTCTTTCACTTCTTTTCAAGATTTTGAATCCCCACACTCCTAGCTACCTGGCATCTAGATATGAGAAGTTATCTTATCACAATATTGATACTAGGTCACAAGATAAGTCTGCTAACAATCCCTCTCCTCAGTATTTCCTCTTATTCTACTTCTTTCACAGTAGTCTCTGCCCGCTTCTGGAATTCCCTCCCTCAATGATTGCTACATACGTGACACTTTTAAATCACGCCTATACAATTGTTTGTTGATAAATAATTATATTTTCTCCAGAACTAAATTTATTGTCATTACAGTACCTTTTTATTTTTCTATCTTGTGCATTTTATGTTTCATTCGTCAAATCCAGAGTAAATCAAAATATATTTAATTGTAGGCTTTCACGGCCGGCGTCTTGATCCATATTTGGTTCGTCTTCCGGGCTTATAGGCCGTGGTCTGGTTGTCTTCTTACTCGACGTTTCGTCTACTGCTGCGGTAGACATCATCAAGAGATACTGCGTGCTTTCTGTGAACTCCTCAACAGTCGGCTGCAGACTGGATGGTCGTTGGAAACTGTCTCTCTGTTTATAGCTAAACCCCGGGTGGAGGGGAGGTTTTCTGCGCGCACCGAGTTGTGCGCTGTATTGCCGTGTGCAGAAGTCATAGGCTCCGTTGTCGTGTTATGCAGTGCTGGGATCCAAATTTTGTTTATCTTCAAGGTTTCTTCTTTTTTGTTGAAGGAATTTTTATGTTTGTATATTTCTATGGCTTCTCTGTATAGTCTGGTGTAGTAATGTGATGTTTGTGATAATACCTGGGTATCTTCAAATCTTATAATATGTTGTTGGTTGTTCATCAAGTGTTCCGCTACGGCCGATTTTTCATTTTGTTTTAACCTGCAGTGTCTCATGTGTTCTTGTAATCGTGTGTTGATCATTCTTTTTGTTGTACCGATGTACACCTCTCCACAACTGCACGGGATACGATATATACCGGCATGACTCAAAGGATCTCTAGTGTCTTTGGCTGGGCGCAGTATATTGCTGATTTTTTGTGTTGGTTTGTAGGTTGTTGCTATGTTGTATTTCTTTAATATTCGTCCAATTTTCTCTGTTGTTGTTTTGATATAAGGTAGGTAAACCTTACCATTTTTCTCTTCCTTGTTTTCGTTTTCGGGCCTATATTTCTTTGGATTTATGGCTCGACGAAAATCTGTTTTGCTGTATCCATTGGTAAGAAAAGCTGCATGGAGATGATTGATTTCTTCTTGCAGATACTGTGGTTCCGAAATCCTTTTGGCTCGTTCAACCAGGGTTTTTATTATCCCGTTTTGTTTTTGTCTAGGATGGTGGTTAGACTGTTTGTGTAGGTATCTGTCTGTGTGAGTATTTTTCCTGTAAACCTTGTGTCCAAGTGTCATGTCTTGGTTTCGGATTACCAAAACATCCAAAAACGGTAGACTGTTGTCATGTTCCTTTTCCAGGGTGAATTGGATGCTGGGACAAATCCCATTTATGTGCTTCTTGAAGTTATCTAGTTCCTCCTCACCGTGTTCCCAAATGACGAAGGTGTCATCCACATATCTTAGCCAAACTGTGGGTCTTAAGGTAGCATTCTCCAAAGCCTGTTTTTCAAATTTTTCCATGTAGAAATTTGCTATTACGGGACTTAATGGACTTCCCATGGCCACGCCATCTATTTGTTCGTAGAATATACCTCTCCATTGAAAATAAGATTCTGTGAGACATATGTTGTAGAGCGCTGTTATGTCTGGAGGAAAGAGTTCTTGTAAGTATGTCATAGTTTCTCCGATAGGTACCTTAGTGAATAATGCAACCACATCGAAGCTTAGTATTATGTCATTCGGCTTGAGTTTCATAGTGTCTATTTTTTCAATGAAGTGTGTGGAGTCTCTTACAAAAGTATCAGTTTTACCAATATATGGTTTCAGCAGTGAGGCGAGATACTTGGCTAGTTCATATGCAGGTGAACCAATGGCCGAAACAATAGGTCTGAGTGGTGTTCCTTCCTTGTGTATCTTAGGTAATCCATACAATCTAGGTGGCAATGCTTCTGATTTGCACAATCTATGTTTAATGTCTTCATCCAGTGAGGAAATCTTGATGAGTTTATTAGATTTACGTAGAACCCTTGCTGTGGGATCATTTTTAAGAATCTTGTATGTCCCTGGATCTAAAAGCTGCTGTATTTTCTGGTTGTATTGCTCGGTTTCCATGATGACGGTAGCATTTCCTTTATCTGCAGGGAGAATGATGATATCTTTGTCTGAGTTTAAAGTTAGTAAAGATTCTTTTTCTTTTCTTGATAAATTGCTCGTAGGTGGTTTGCTTTTACGGAGAATGCGGGACACTTCGCCCCTTATTTCCTCACTCTGATGAAGAGGCAGCTGTCTTATTCCGGCTTCTACATTGGCTATGATGTCTTCAATAGGTACTGTTTTAGGTGTTACAGCAAAATTTCTTCCTTTGGCAAGAACCGAAATTTCTTCTTCATTGAGTTGCCGGTCAGTCAAATTTACTACTGCTCTTGAGTTGGTTGGTTTATTTTTGTTTACTGAATGATATTTGGCGTGTTTTAGTTTTTGTCGTTCAGTGTTCTTTTCTATGGTTCGGTAAAAGCTGTGATATGTGATGTTGTCCACCTTCTCCCAGTCTCTCTTGGAGAGAATATTGCTGAGCTTTAGATGTAAACGAAGTAGTTCAAGGTCATTCAACCCTAATGTTCTTCTAGTATCATGAATACGTTCTCTAAGTAGAGCCCGTTCCATTCGTCCATATATCCTCTTAGCCTTTGTTGTTTTGAAGATATGTTTGCATTGTAAAAATTGAGGCATAGTTTCCGTGTCTCTGCACCGTAGAAGGAAGCTTAAATTGCACAGAAAGCGTCCTTTTTTCTTTCTTAATTCTTCAAATTTCCGAATAGAAAGAAACATATCCTTCCCGTAGAGGTTGCTTATATATAATTGTAGGCTTTCACGGCCGGCGTCTTGATCCATATTTGGTTCGTCTTCCGGGCTTATAGGCCGTGGTCTGGTTGTCTTCTTACACGACGTTTCGTCTACTGCTGCGGTAGACATCATCAGGAGATACTGCGTGCTTTCTGTGAACTCCTCAACAGTCGGCTGCAGACTGGATGGTCGTTGGAAACTGTCTCTCTGTTTATAGCTAAACCCCGGGTGGAGGGGAGGTTTTCTGCGCGCACCGAGTTGTGCGCTGTATTGCCGTGTGCAGAAGTCATAGGCTTCGTTGTCGTGTTATGCAGTGCTGGGATCCAAATTTTGTTTATCTTCAAGGTTTCTTCTTTTTTGTTGAAGGAATTTTTATGTTTGTATATTTCTATGGCTTCTCTGTATAGTCTGGTGTAGTAATGTGATGTTTGTGATAATACCTGGGTATCTTCAAATCTTATAATATGTTGTTGGTTGTTCATCAAGTGTTCCGCTACGGCCGATTTTTCATTTTGTTTTAACCTGCAGTGTCTCATGTGTTCTTGTAATCAGCAGCTTTTAGATCCAGGGACATACAAGATTCTTAAAAATGATACAGCAAGGGTTCTACGTAAATCTAATAAACTCATCAAGATTTCCTCACTGGATGAAGACATTAAACATAGATTGTGCAAATCAGAAGCATTGCCACCTAGATTGTATGGATTACCTAAGATACACAAGGAAGGAACACCACTCAGACCTATTGTTTCGGCCATTGGTTCACCTACATATGAACTAGCCAAGTATCTCGCCTCACTGCTGAAACCATATATTGGTAAAACTGATACTTTTGTAAGAGACTCCACACACTTCATTGAAAAATAGACACTATGAAACTCAAGCCGAATGACATAATACTAAGCTTCGATGTGGTTGCATTATTCACTAGGTACCTATCGGAGAAACTATGACATACTTACAAGAACTCTTTCCTCCAGACATAACAGCGCTCTACAACATATGTCTCACAGAATCTTATTTTCAATGGAGAGGTATATTCTACGAACAAATAGATGGCGTGGCCATGGGAAGTCCATTAAGTCCCGTAATAGCAAATTTCTACATGGAAAAATTTGAAAAACAGGCTTTGGAGAATGCTACCTTAAGACCCACAGTTTGGCTAAGATATGTGGATGACACCTTCGTCATTTGGGAACACGGTGAGGAGGAACTAGATAACTTCAAGAAGCACATAAATGGGATTTGTCCCAGCATCCAATTCACCCTGGAAAAGGAACATGACAACAGTCTACCGTTTTTGGATGTTTTGGTAATCCGAACCAGACATGACACTTGGACACAAGGTTTACAGGAAAAATACTCACACAGACAGATACCTACACAAACAGTCTAACCACCATCCTAGACAAAAACGCGGGATAATAAAAACCCTGGTTGAACGAGCCAAAAGGATTTCGGAACCACAGTATCTGCAAGAAGAAATCAATCATCTCCATGCAGCTTTTCTTACAATGGATACAGCAAAACAGATTTTCGTCGAGCCATAAATCCAAAGAAATATAGGCCCGAAAACGAAAACAAGGAAGAGAAAAATGGTAAGGTTTACCTACCTTATATCAAAACAACAACAGAGAAAATTGGACGAATATTAAAGAAATACAACATAGCAACAACCTACAAACCAACACAAAAAATCAGCAATATACTGCGCCCAGCCAAAGACACTAGAGATCCTTTGAGTCATGCCGGTATATATCGTATCCCGTGCAGTTGTGGAGAGGTGTACATCGGTACAACAAAAAGAATGATCAACACACGATTACAAGAACACATGAGACACTGCAGGTTAAAACAAAATGAAAATCGGCCGTAGCGGAACACTTGATGAACAACCAACAACATATTATAGATTTGAAGATACCAGGTATTATCACAAACATCACATTACTACACCAGACTATACAGAGAAGCCATAGAAATATACAAACATAAAAATTCCTTCAACAAAACAGAAGAAACCTTGAATATAAACAAAATTTGGATCCCAGCACTGCATAACACGACAACGAAGCCTATGACTTCTGCACACGGCAATACAGCGCACAACTCGGTGCGCGCAGAAAACCTCCCCTCCACCCGGGGTTTAGCTATAAACAGAGAGACAGTTTCCAACGACCATCCAGTCTGCAGCCGACTGTTGAGGAGTTCACAGAAAGCACGAAGTATCTCCTGATGATGTCTACCGCAGCAGTAGACGAAACGTCGAGTAAGAAGACAACCAGACCACGGCCTATAAGCCCGGAAGACGAACCAAATATGGATCAAAATATATTGTAAAAAATAGTTTTATTTGTAGATGTCCTGCATAATAATTTTGTTTATTGTGATTTAGATGTAACAGTAATTTGTTTTGTATTTTTTCTAACTTGGTTGAATAGTAGAGTAGGCATTAAGGCTTTAGGATAAAATAAAAGATATTATCATTATTATTATTATCATTATTATCATTATTATTATTATCATTATCATTATTATTATTATTATCATTATTATTATTATTATCATTATATTATTATTATTATTATTATTATTATTATTATTATTATTATTATTATTATTATCATTGTTATTATTATCATTGTTGTTATTATCATTGTCATTATTATCATTTTCATTATTATCATTTTCATTATTATTATTTTCATTATTATTATTTTCATTATTATTATTATTTTCATTATTATTATTATTATTATTCTCGCTCGGGACAGGCTCCTGGGTGAGGTTTCTATCGGTGTTTTTCCCTCACCTGCAAGACAAATGTCAGGATGCTTAGGGCCCAACGGTTCCCGAAAATGAACTGGGCATCATCATTATCATCATATTTCATCGATGTGGAAAGCAACGGGAAGCTACCACACTTATAATTCCCTAGTAAAGCTGCAAAGCATAGCATGTAAATGCTATGATTGCAGTGAAAGACTTGCCCTTGGGCAGAATTACTATGGATGGATGGATGTACTATTATTATTGTTATTATTATTATTATTATTATTATTATTATTATTATTATTATTATTATTATTATTATTATTATATTCAATTATGCATTGCAGAGACTCTTGATGTCCCAACTCCTTTCAGAAAACGTTAAACTGAAAATATATAAAACTATTATTCTTCCAGTTATATTATATGGGTGCGAAACATGGACTCTTACTTTAAGGGAGGAAAGGAGATTATAAGTATTTGAAAATAAATTACTTAGGAAAATTTTTGGACCAAAGAGAGATGAAGAGACAGGTGAATGGAGAAGACCACATAAAAATGAACTACATGGTGTTTATAGGAAGCCAGATGTAATAAGAACAGTTAAGTCTCATAGACTGCGATGGGCAGGTCATGTTGCACGTATGGGGAATGAAAGACTTGCATGGAAACTTCTTGTAGGAAAGTCAGAGGGAAAACACCCAGTTGGTAGACCAATAATGAGGTGGGAGGATAACATTAACTATGATTAGAGGGAAGTAGATTATACAGGGAATGATTGGAAAGCATTAGCTCAGGATAGGGATGTATGGAGAACTTATGTCCGCGCGGCCATGAACCTACGGGTTCGATAGTGCCAGTGAGTAAGTAAGTAAGTATTATATTCAATTAGGTAGCCTACACCCTGCAGTTCGACGCATAAATTTAATGTAATTTATACCTAACTGTTATATTGTAATCGTTTGTTTTTAGGTCAATGCCACGATAATGCTCGAAAATAATCTCCTTTTGATGCAGAGAGTATAAATTAATTTAACTAGGAATTTACCGGATTGTCGATATTTCACAGAAGAGAAGGAGCCCAAAATTTCAAACAAAAGATAACTGAGTTATCAGTTGCTAAATTGATTAATATCTGATACTCCAATCCAGTTCCATGGCCGAAGTTGACAGACATCACTTCAACCTGTGGAGTTTTATTAGTTTTAAATGCCAAATTAATGTTCAACTTTTTAAAGTGTTTAGATATTTTATTTGAAAGTGGGCCTATGTATGACATTACGACATATTTCTTTATGTTTTCTTTGGGTAAAGGAAAAACTTTGTTAATTGCTTTTTTGTAATGAACCTTCTTAATTAAACATTCTATAATTTCAGGGTCGTAGCCATTATTAACAGCCAATTGTTTAATAATGTTATTAAATAATTATTAAATATAATAAATATAATAAAAAACAATAAAACCAAAACAAAAAAAGAAAAATTATCAGGTGTATATAAATTGAAGTGTGGCACATGTGACAATGTCTATATAGGACAAATTGGTAGACCTTCTATCTCTCGGATAAAGGAACACATGAGAGCATATAACAGAAATTTAGAAAATTCAAAATATGCCAACCATCTATTTCAATTTAATCATTGTTTCGATCCAAATTTTGAAATTTTACATATTTGTGATAAGGGTAAGAAGTTAGATCTTTTGGAGGCTGTAGAAATTAATAAACTTAAAAGTAGTAAAAAAACTGTTAAATTCTCAACTTGATTTGAATGAATCCCCTTTGTTAAATTTAAAAATTTAAATAAATATTGTTGTATTGTTGCTTAGATCAGTTGGAACACAATTCATAATTTGTTAAATGTCTGAAGAAGGTACATCATAAGATGCATGAAGAAGATAATGTGAGTGTATATATTTGGATAGAGAGCTAAGATATAAAATATGAGGTCATGATAAAAGACCCGCCGTTTTGTCATGACATGAATCGCTAATGGATGAGGCAGAGCACGCATATCGTTACCTAATTATTCCAAGAAGAACTTTTAAAATCACCCAATCACTGATGGATCACGTAGTCTTTAACGCACACGTGAAAATTATGCTAAATGACTTCTTAACTTTCCTCACAACTGTTCGGAAAATTATAGAATATCTAAAAGTATAAGGTATTTTGCGAGAGGAGGCGCATTTTATGAAAATTGCATAAAAGGTCATTACTTAACTTTTAAGAAATTAACACTATGAGGTATTATGTATTTAAGTAAACTTCTATCATCTCACCTCCTATTTCTTCTTCTTCTTCTTAGACTAGTTTCGAAACCTTCTTCGTTTTCATCTTCAGTATTTTACGACCGTTGTTATGCCGTCTTGAAGAACCGCGCCTCTTCAAGACAACGTAACGACCGTCGTGAAAATACTGAAGATGTAACCAAACAAGGTTTCGAAACTAGTCTAAGAAGAAGAAGAAAATGAGGATAAAATTTTGCTTAAATATGTCATTACTTAATGTGGTATAAATAAAGTACCATTAAACATATCATCATCATCATCAAGGATTAAACCTTAAGGTCTGTTCCGATCTCATGCTAGAATTCGTTTGTACATTTTTACTGGATCTTCCAACATTTCTTCGTCCTAGTGGTTTGTAATGAAAAATATGTTTTGAAATTCTATTGTTATCCATTCTGTTGATGTGGTCCATTCATTCATCTGTATATTGTGAAAACAGCTGACGATGGTGACAATGGGTCGCCGATACTGCAGTGCTGTGTTTAAAAAACATAGAAGTATGAGGTAAGAAGAAATCACGATTCATTTAATTCTTAATATTTGTATCATCACTGGTTAAATAATTTAGATAAGAATTCTAGAATATTGTAATACTCAATTCAATTTATGACCGATACTTCACAAAGCTATTTATTCAGAAAAAATTACAAATATAAGATACACAGTTGATCTATTTGTCCATTCCACAATTTTCTTATCGTGTCATACATTTAAAGAAGAGAACAAATGCTCGTTTTATCTGTATAGAAAATAGGTTCGACAACCACTGCAGCACTTCCAGAAATGACCCTATGAACACAATCATAAGATTCTAATTTATTTGATATATCTTGAAATTAAAGATTAAAGTTATTAGCCTATTAGCTTTGCATCAGATATTAGCGAATGAATCATCTGGGGATATAATGTTCATAATAAAAAACATTGACTCATCAATAACACAATGATCTACATGCAAAGAAGAGGTTATAATCGTAAATCCTTGATATTGATAACAATCTTAAAATTATCATTGTCTTTAGTTTTACTTATATTCGTCTAAAAGGGTTAGCCACCTCGAATAATTCATATATTAATGTCCAACCGTAAATAACACAAAATATCTACACCAAACTTATTTTGTTTATAGACAAAGAGACCATATTTAAACTGACAAATAACCTATCACAATGGATGCAGCTTTTCCGTCTGTCTGCAGCGTACCTTTAGTTCACTGCAATAGCTGCAAGTCCGCTAGAGCGCTTTATTGCCCGCTGAATGGTACGCTGCAGATAATGCGCTTTTGCAGCGCTTTGGCCGCTGAATGCTGTACGGGTTGCATATAAACAGGATACTAGGCTCAGAGAGTTGCATATTAACATGGCGCATTGGCTTTCAAGGACAGTTTACAAAATCGGCGCTCTACTGCACTGCATGATCTCATAGTTATGAATGTTTAGTCAGACATTGCAATGTTACGTCTTAAAACAAAGAAATAAATTAAAACTAGCACAATTACTGCCAAATGACAAATCAAGTTCAAATTATTATATCCATCCATAATAACTCTGCCCGAGGGCAGGTGTTTCACTGCATTTATAGCATTTTCATGAAATATTTTGCTGCTTTACTAGGGAATTATAGGTGTGGTAGCTTCCCGTTGCTTTCCACACCGGTGAAGGATGATTATGATTTTCGGGGACCGTTGGGCCCTAAGCTTCCTGACATTTGTCTTACAGGAGAGGAAAAATTCCGAAAAACCTCACCCAGGAGCCTGTCCCGACCGGGGATCGAACACGGGTCCGATGCGTGACAAGGCTGCACGCTACTTCGAGACCACAGCGGTGGACAATTATTATATAATTTCTGTTAAAATGTGTTTTTAACGATAAATAATTTACTTTAGTTACTCATATAATGAAATAAGTATAGATATCAAAAGCATTAAATTGTTCTAAATAATCTGTAATAGTAGTTATTCGGGCTTGTTTTCTTATATAGTTACTAATCAAGTTTCGAATCCTGGTGGTTAAACGCGGTATTAGTAGAAGGCCATACCGTTTCTTTTTATTAGTTTCGCTCGGAGTTCTCCCGTTTCCTAAATTTCATCCCACTAACACTGTCTATTCCCGTCCCCTCCCTTTTTATGTCATTTCATTTCTCGTTCATTCATTTCATGTCACATTTCACCTCAATTCACATTAAGAAAATTAGTTTGGTTGCACCTAGAGGTATTGAACATATGTGGTTTGCGGAGATCTAGTGAGTCCAGCCTCCAGGTTGCTGCCTCATGACTCCGAGCCTCATCAATAAAAAGGGTAGAAGGTGCCACCGGTGATAGTCTCTCTTCGGAGCCACGGCCGAACCCAATAATGGTTGTAAGGATCATGGGAGTAGAACCTGGTACGCCGGACCAGGAAGACGGCCTACAACTCACATAACATCGTAGAGTAGACTATTTCATTCATCCATAATATACTGGGATAGCGCAATATCTCTTTCAGGTCGCGGTGCTCAGGGCAGTCTGCCTGCCCAGTCTGAAGAACTGAAAGAACTCCTAATCGAGTTCTCCATCATTTTTATATGCTAGTGAACGTTTCGTCCGTTTTTTAAATATTACAGTTCTCAGTATTGTAATTTTTAACTTTCTGGTCATTTTACAAGACCGTAAAATACTATGAGATATAGCCTACGAATATTTAAATATGTATCAAATGTACTTCGCCCAATCGTGTTTGACATTATTTCAACAACAAAATCTTGTTTCCTGGCTTAATCAGTTACTCTCCACGTGTACAATATTGTAAAATATTCTATTGTTATAATTAGTTTATATTGCATTTGTGACGCGGTTTGGTGTTATGGAAACCTTGGAAAAATATGTATAGTTCTAATATTTATGTATTTGAGTATGTATGCATGTATTTAAGTACCTACGTATGTATTTATTTACGTATTTATGTACGATGTAGTAATTTTCTGGCAGAATATGGATTGTATTTTCAATTAACGAATAGACTTGACAAATGCGTGCGTTGGTTTAATTGAGGCAACTTATGAACTTGCGAAATCAGAAGTCGCAATGTACAAAGCGAGGAAATTATAGAAATATTTTTGCATGATGGATTTAAAGACCGAAAGGGCTTCTCTTCCACTTCACCAGGATTAATATTATAAATGTTAACAATTAGGAATTGACTACAATTAAATTAGTAAGATATAATACACATTATAGATTTTTAGATTTAGATTTAGATTTAGATTTATTTAGATTTAGATTTATTTAGCCTGGTGGAGTTAAGGCCATGTGGCCTTCTCTTCCACTCACCAGAACAAGCATATGTTACATATGAATACAAAAAAAAATACAATAATAGTCATATAAAACAGGACAAACATATGTTACACATGAATACAAAAAAAAATTACAATAGTAGTCATATTAGACAGGACAAACATGTTTACATATGAATACAAAAAAAAGTTACAATAATAGTCATTGAACAATTAATTATCTGTCATATTGAATAATAATGAAATTAATGTCTAATAATAGAATGAAACTAAATACAATTAAAATTAAATTAATGATAAAATGAATAAAAAAAGGAATAACAGCTCGAATCTACTATGCATAAAAAGAAGAGGAAAAAAAATACACTACAATGAATTAATCTACGCTTTTTATACAAGGCATTAGGTAAATATATTAACAAATCCTAAGTCTATTTTTATTAAATAATGCAAAAACGCATTATTAATTCTTAAAAAGTAGTATTAGTGAGTTGTTTCTGTTAGTGATTTTATTTTCAATTTATTTCTGAAAGATGGTAAAGTTTGGCAGTCTCTGACATAGGGTGGAAGTGAATTCCATGTTCTAGCAAGAGAAACTGTAAAAGATTTCGAATAATAGGTAGTATGATGAGGAGGGATATAGAGGACACTGTGCTCAAGGGATCGGGTATCTAAGTTATGTGTATCAGAGAGTTTAGTGAAGCGGTGTGATAAATAATAAGGTAAAGATGTGTGTAATATGTTATAGAGTAGGCATAGGGAATGGATGGTTCTACGATCTTGAAGACGAAGCCATGACAATTGTTCCAGGGATGGTGTAACGTGATCAAATCTACGTATACCACAAATAAAACGTATGCAAGAATTGTGAACACGTTGAAGTCTTTGGGTAAGAACAGTATTTAGGTCAGTAAAAAGAGTATCACAATAATCAAAATGGGGCATTTATAGTGTCTATTATAAAAAGAATGAAATGTTATATAATAAAATAATATTAATAAAATATGAATCTGGAACTCGTTTAAATTATTGATTATGAAATGCAAGTAACAAAATAATAAAGACGACTCTAAGATACAATAACATTATTAGACGATCTATAATACTAAGGAAGTGTTCTGTAACCTTATTTTAGGACTTATTTGTGCCAGACAATCTTGGTGTGTGTGTGTGTGTGTGTGTGTGTGTGTGTGTGTGTGTATGGGGGAGGAGGAATTTTTTAATAGTACTGTAGCTAGTTTTTTTATTATAGTACAAAGTGAGAGATTTTCTAATTTGATATACACATATATATATATATATATATATATATATATATATATATCCTGCCCGAGGGCAGGCCTTTCACTGCAATCATAGCATTTTCATGCTATGCTTTGCAGCTTTACTAGGGAATTATAGGTGTGGTAGCTTCCCGTTGCTTTCCACGCCGGTGAAGGATAATAATGATAAGGATGATCATGATGGCCGGATGATTTTCGGGGACCATTGGGCCCTAAGTTTCCTGACATTTATTTGTATTACAGATGAGGAAAAAACCCGAAGAATACCTCACCCAGGAGCATGTCCCGACCGGGAATCGAACCGGGGCACGCTGCGTGATAAGGCAGCACGCTCCCTCGAGACCACAGCGGTGGACTATATATGTGGTCTTTTTTATATATGAGTGTAATGTGTATTATTGTGTATGTACTGTAGATGTGGTTACATATGTTAATTGTTTTTGTATTTTTTATATATGAGTGTTGATGTGTAGCCATGTATTTATTTGTGTGTTCATATTTCTTATTTATTCATGGAATAGAATATGCACGTAGGATCTAACAGACCCATGCGCAAAGTAAAGAAAATGCATTTCCCTTAATTTGGAAAAAAAAGTCAATAAATTTCATTATACCCGTGAGAGTTTAGGAAATTCCAGACACGGGTAGCTGAGATAAGAAAGGGGGATGAATAGTGAAATGTTCGGTATAGGCCTAAAGTAACTTGCTACTATGGTATGTTTGAATTATTCTGGGAAGCAGTGTTAAGTTTAATTGCATTGTTAATCAATTCTGGTATTATGTGTATTGTTGTAGGTCGTCGACGTAGATGCGATACTTTCAATGTTTTATGCAGTCAATCATTTCATTGATGTAAATAAAAATAAAATCGGACCTAATACTGACTCTTGTGGTATTCCGGACTCTATGGATCTCCATGAAGACAAACTATCACTCTTAACAACAAACTGTTAGTCCCCAGAGAGTTAGGAATGTAACAGTTTGGATACAGTTTTTTGGAAACATTCAGTATCTTGAACTTGCAAGGAAATGTGAAACATCGCATGCCGAAATCTACCTTCAAATTTCTTCCAGAGAAGTGTTGTGATGTACCAAGGCCGTGCCCAAAAAAAATCTGCGTTTTAAATTGCAAGGCACTTAAATTCAGAGCCAAACTAATCGATTAAACGATAGGAAATTTATACAAATCCTGAATTTACAGACTGAATATCCCTCACTACATGCCGTCCCCGCCGCGCCATGTCCCACCTCACTCCATTCCACCGTTATACAAGCAAGGTCCATCTGCTCCGTTCAGTAGGTTGCCATTCTGGATTATCTCTTTGTTATAGCAGCCAGAAGAACTAATAAACTAATTAATTCTATCTCTACTCTATTCTTTATACAATCCAATTAATAAATAAAATTTCATCTCCCAAAATTTAATATCAAGCAATAGCCATAAGTAAAGTTACATCCCCAATACGATTAGATAACGCAGTTAATATACCTGCATTATAAGACTTTCTGTACCTTGCAGTTAAAAACGGCAGATTTTTTGGACACAGCCTTGGCATATAAGAACGCTTCTTTGAAAGAAATTTCAAGGTAGGTTTCGGCATGCAGCGGTTGTCAGCTTCCTTGTTAGACAGTAAAACGTTTATATGAAGAGTGTCGAAAGCTGTGGAGAAGTCAACTAGAGTTAGAACTGTCAATTTACTCTCTTCTGATACCTAACCTTATTGAACGCTCTCTGGGGCAAACGACTGGGGTACCTATAATGAATAGCTGTAGTACATAGGTTCCTTATATTTGTTGGTAGATTCTATTAGCACTCTGTATCATGATTACAGTTTTGGAACAGCTTGTGACCTGATTATCAGGTTTTGTAGCTTCGCAAGTGTTGTGTAGGTTTATACATCTGATAACGTATATTATGAATTACACATTATGCAAACATGTTTCCTTCTCTACCAAACAAGATCAATATCAGCATGGTTAACATTCATACATACAGTCGAACTGTACATTTCCTTCAGTAATTAATACAGCTGTAAATTGATATTATAATGTATACAGAGCACTTCCACTTAAAACGTAGGCCTACAACACACAAAGTGGAAACAAACTTTCTCAATTTGACACGCTTTATATTAGCTTGACCTGTATCTATCTATCTATGTAACGGAATCTTTCAACTCGATTTTCACCCACTTAAAATCATTGAATCGACTTGAAACTTTGTATACTTGTAGAGGACCCGTGACAATATAATAATTTCATATTTATTTTCTAAAATACTGGCCATAATCAACAGAAAATCAAAAAAAGTGTTTTTGTATCAATGTAACGGATCTTTCAACGCGATTTTCATCCACTTAGAAACATTGGATCGTCTTGAAACTTTGTATACTTGTAGAGGACCTGTGACAATACAATAATTTCATATTTCGACTGCGAGTCGAGTCTACGACAGGGAAACAACAGCTTCTAGCGCTCGCCACTGAAGATGCCCTCCGCAGTTGAGGGAGAAACGTCTGGAAGAAACGCCAGTTATAGACCACGGCCACATAGCCCGGAATCTTTTACTACCATGATTACCGGCCGTGAAAGCCTGCATTCCACTATAAAAATAATGTTTTTACTGCACATTTTAATAAAAATGAGTATGCATCAATTTCATCTCATTTATTACTTCTTTTTCTTTAGTGTTCAAGCCTTGAACATTCCATGTGCCAATAGCAAAGGTCCGTTTTCGTAGCTTAAGTCTGTCATATTTAAATCCATCCGGCTGACATATTTTACTGAAGTACGTAGCGATATACTTTTTTCCAGGGCAAGGTTGCCAGCCTGACGCCTAACCCCCAGACATGGAGGACCTGGTTTTTTTTTTTTAGGGTTTGCTCCCTTAGCTGACAGGTCTCAGTTTTAAGGCGCTGAGAACTCGCCTTTCGTCCCTTCCTGTTAGCTACAGTCTATTACGACTGCAGTCAGGGAGCACGACGAGAACGTAGGATTAGGATTTACTGGCAGAGCTGCTAAAAAAGTCGCAGAGACATTACTCGAGATTTATTAAGGTATATATAGTCGGCATCTGTACCCTTCTCGAGACCGACCAACCATTCGCTCCCCTGCATCAATTTAAAATCAAAAATAAAATATTTACACTCTATATAATTAAACAATTGTAGTATATTTTGTAGCTACAACATTGAGTAAAATAAAACACGAATCATTAAAATATATTGACATTTAGGAAAATTATCAGGGAATCGGCAAGACAATGCAAAATTTTCAGCTGACATTTTGAATATTTAATTAACCATAACGACTGAAGTTAGATTGTACTTAAGTACACAAACATGCTCACATTGTAATATAGATATCACATACCAAATATAATTTCTGTAACCAGCTTTCTTGCTGAGAAAAAAAATTGAAATATGCCATATTTTTAATGGCTAAAATGAGTAGGTCCCCCCTTAAAGATACATTCGTTTCGTGAAAATGTACTAAATTACAAACATTACGTCAAGCCTCAAACACTAGTTTAGAATGGTATTTGGTACCTGCTTTTATTTCCTTCCCAAAACTTCTACCATTAATGTTTTAATAATAATGCACTGTTTTTTGCCATTTAATTTTGTACTAGAGTAATGTCTAGAAGTCGTACAACTCACTGATATTACTCATCTATAGATATATAGTGATAATGTATTTTTTTAGCGCGATAGTGCGTTTTGTCTTACTTACAGCAATAGCGACCACGATTTAAAGTTCAACTTCCTACATTTAGGGGTTGCCAACCTAAATAACTGTACTGTAATATTACATATTTCAAACCACGTATGGGGAGTAACACCAATGCCCTCTATGTATACTACGCATAATGTATATACAAAATATATCCAAATGTTAGTGTTAAATACATTATACGAAACAAATCACTGCATTTTAAATGAACTGAACTTTATTTGAAACAATATAAAACAAAAAATACCTACTTGCCGCTATTTTATAACTGATTGGTATTACGGGATGCTATATTTTCAACTAATAATAATTTCCCACACTCTTAACGTTAGTCAGTTGTTTATATTGAACGCAAATATTTCCAACAAAGATGTTATTATTTTACTATTATTTATTATGTTGAAAACACGATCGCGCAGAAAAATAATATACAACGCACATTTGTGAAGTGTTTTACAGAATCTCGGGAATTAAAAACCTCGCTATCGCTCGGTTTTTAAACATTTTCCTCGCTTTTGTAGAAACCACTAACCAACCTCGCATCGTAATATACTATCACGCGATACTGAATAAATACTAAAAGAT
The DNA here is from genome assembly GCA_030220185.1 of Diploptera punctata. NCBI lineage: Eukaryota > Metazoa > Arthropoda > Insecta > Blattodea > Blaberidae > Diploptera > Diploptera punctata. The sequence continues at coordinate 146,876 of JASPKZ010000020.1, read as the reverse complement.
AACACGCACATTAATTAGATAGTGTTACACAAAGAATTGGGGCTGGAAGTAAATATAAATTAAACTAAATATATAATCACGCAAAAAAATCATGAAATGCATAGGGGCACTTAACAATAAACAAGGCAAATTTTGAAGAAAAGCGGAATTCAAATTCCCAGGAAGAATTAATTACAAATACGAATAAGATACGGTTATATTATATATGGGTGTGAAACATGGACTCTTACTTTAAGGGAGGAAAGGAGATTACGAGTATTTGAGAATAAAGTACTTAAGAAAATTTTTAGACCAAAGAGAGATGAACAGACAGATGAATGGAGAAGACTAAATAACAATGAACTACATGGTCTTTATAGGAAGCCAGATATAATAAGAACAGTCAAGTCTCGTAGACTGCAATGGGCAGGACATGTTGCACGTATGGGGAATGAAAGACGTACATGGAAGCTTCTTGTAGGAAAGCCAGAGGGAAAACGCCCAGTTGGTAGACCAAGAATGAGGTGGGAGAACAACATTAACTATGATTTGAGGGAAGTAGATTATACAGGGAATGATTGGAAAGCATTAGCTCAGGATAAGGGATGTATAGAGAGCTTATTTCCGCGCGGCCATGAACCTACGGGTTCGATAGTGCCAGTGAGTAAGTAAGTAATAAGATACTTACTTACTTACTTACTTACTTACTTACTTACTTACTCACTGGCACTATCGAACCCGTAGGTTCAGTTGTAAGCCTTCCTCATTCTCTAAAGATTTAATGGCATGCTCTAGTACAAAATTAAATAGTAGAGGAGATAGTGCATCTCCTTGCTTCAACCCATTCTGGATTTCAAAAGTGTCCGAAAACTGTTTGCCTACACGCACCCTACTCTTTGTGCCATTTAGACACATTCGTATAAGTCTAACTAACTTTTTAGGAATTCCGAACTCCAGCAGGATACTATATAACTTCTCCCTCTTAATTGAATCATATGCCTTTTTGAATTCTACATACAGTTGATATACAGTACCATTATATTCCCATTTCTTTTCTAAAATCTGTCTTATACTAAAAATCTGATCTGTTGTAGACCTGTTTCTTTTAAATGCACATTGATGATCTCCTAGAATGTCATCAATATAGGGAGTAAGTCTGCTTACTAATATATTTGTTAGAATTTTGTACGAAGTTGAAAGTAATGAGATGCCCCTGTAGTTGTTGCAATCAGTTTTATCTCCTTTCTTATAAATTGGTACGATAATTGACTCCTTCCATTCATCTGGAAGAGCTTCTTTTTCCCAAATCATACTAACCAACCAGCGTATCTTGTCCATCAATTTTTCTCCCCCTGATTTTATCAGTTCTGCTGGAATCTCATCTGAACCTGATGCTTTATACATCTTCAAATTTTTCAATCGCCATTTCAACCTCTAATGCACTTGGCTCTGAGACTAGCATTTCTGCCGTCTGTAAATTATCCTCCTGAATGTCCTGTTCTGTATGTACATTTAATAGCAAGTAAGTAATAAGATACGGAAAAAAATTAGATACGCTCAACTCCGAAAATACTTGTACTCATTACAGGGAGTCTTGTCATCCCAACTTGCCTAAAATGTTAAACTAAAAATATATAAAGCTGTGATTTTCCAGTTATACGTTATTACATATATGTAAAACATAGGCGTTTAATTTAAGAGAGGAGATAGAATAATATAAATAAAATTAAGTCATGAGATTTGATAACACAGTTGAATGAAACCATATAACTTATATCAGTGTTTGTTTTTCTGTCGTTCGGGCTCTTCTCTCTCTTACAATCAAATTGTTTTTACTGAAGTATATTTCACCATCAGCGTTTTTGGCAGAACGCTAAATACACTGCAGTGCTGCTTGGACAAACTCTGAGCATTTGAGGTTAATAGCCTGCAGAATTTACAGTCTCTACTTTATTGTTTCCTGAAGTTTCCAAAAAAAAGTAAGAAAGAAAAGGTGATTCTATGTCACCTACATAGATTAAAATAAGAAAAATACACAAGTTATGGTTGCAGTGAATATTACCCGATATATATGTTGGTTTTTTTTCGAAAAAAATGTGAGAAATGCCCTTAAAATAAAGTGAGAAGTTGAGCTCAAAGTAACCTAAAATCGCATTTACAATGTAAAATATACATATATATTAGTCATTGCTCAGACAGTTTGGCCAACTTATCACAAAATAGTTTGGCCAACTTATCACAAAAATCAGGTGTACATTCACTCATTAATTTTCTCACCGTAACTTCCCCACTAATTTAGGTGGACTCCTCGGATAGAATCTCCTTATATGTGAGCAAACATGTTGACATTAATGATAAACGTATGTTATGTTTCATTTGTTCATCACTGCAACCAGATCATATTTATTGTGAAAAAGAATCGCAATATCGTAAGAATGCACCCTAGTGGAGACTAAATGGAACACATCAAACTGTTTATAACCAACATTATAGGTTATTAATTAATTTCTGATGTCCTATGATGTAAAGATGTCAATCATATTGTTCTGGGACGTTAATACCTGGTAAATAATACGTTTAAGAAGTGCAAACAGTGGTTTCTTTATTTTTCTTTCTGATATAATCAATAGCTACGAATGTTATTCTATTATACCTCTGAAGCAGAATCTGGTTACATTCGTTCACTATATATACAATCTGGGAGCCACTTGATAAAATGATAGTGATAAAATGAAAGTGATAAAATCGAGGTGAAAAATGACTGTGATTGGTTGTAAATCAAAATTCATTGAAATGTGATTGGTCATTTGTGGCATGAGTTAAATAGTCAATTATAACATATTATTAGTTATTTTGTAAACTCAGTTACGAATGTGTAGTAACGCATTACAGTATTAGGCTACCAGAAACAATGGGATAAATGAAAACTGATTTAACCACTACTACCAATTGACAAAATGAAATGTAAACTGTATTTGAGTTTGCAATTTTATCACTATTAGTTTTAATTAATAACACTGAGCACCCTCAGGGGTCCTCATCTAGAGGATATGTGGATGGCGACCACAAGGTGCCCAAGCTGAGCAAAACATTTCTTCCACTTACTTGTGTTTTGCACTCTTTTAACTTTACTATCTAACCTCCCTTGGTTAACTCTTGTTTTTTCGACCCCGACGCTATTAGGGCATCCGAGGGCTAGGGAGTCTTTCCTTTCTTCCATTTCTTCTTTCCTTTATTTTCTTTTCTTCTCCAGAAAAGCCTGACCAGAGGCTATAAGATGGCAGCCCCATCACTGGTCTTGCCTTCCTTTGGCCAGCAACCAATCGAAGGGACTATTATTATGCTTTCAAATCTTATATGAGAATTTTCCGGAAGGATCAAACTATTTACGCTGGAGGGAAAATTTTCTATAGGATCGTAACAGGCCTTGGCCTAATACGTGGAAGGAATAAGAAGAAGAAAAGAATAACACTGAGCAACAAAAGAGAAACTTTATTTTTTGTCTCAGAAAGAAAAATACCGTATGTGATTCTGATAGTATTTTTTTCTTCTGAATTCAAATATGATATAGGTTTTTCTCCATCACGCAAGGTTTCCGAGAGACAGGCATTTATAATTTCAAACACTTTAATATTTTCTACATTCGTAACTACACAATATTCGAACATTCGGATTCACCTAGAAAATAATAAATAGCGATTTTCTGCTATATTTCGCCTGTGCAGCATCCCTCTTAATGGTCCAACAATAATCGGCCAGCATATTAGGATTCCATTTGTCTTGATATCTCTTTTCCATAGCTGAAATCTTCTGAGTTAGCTCATTTGGTTTTATTTTACAATGGACAAATGGACGAAAAAACGTTTATTAAAAAAATAAATATTTAAATCCATTAATTGAAATTGAAATAAAAAGAACTGGGTGATGGAGAAATTCCGAATACATATTTGAAAACACGATAAAAAACTGCATTGAGTACAACTATTGTTACTCATGAAACAAAAATCATGTTGACCAGTGTAATTTATTCACCAATAATTGTCTCCTATTTGTTTTTCTTTCAATATTATCTGTATATAAATTTAAAAATCCTCCGAGAACGGATGTAATCATAAATTCCGGACAAATTAATTTAAAGAGTTAAAATATATTACAGGATTCAATGTTATATATTCAGTGTTCCACAACTTACTAAGCAAGTGGTTACATTTAGTTACGAGGCGTAATTTATCTCTAGATTATTCTTGACTATTTGTGGAGCAAACAATAAAAGCTTTAAATATCTAATTTTAGCGAAAATAAGCTTCACATTGATTCAAGTTCGATATGCTATATTTTTATGTCCGTGCAATCTGTGATATTTCCTTTAATAAAATTTTAATCAGCCCTATATTTTGTACACATATCTAGTTCTTGATGTATACACTGTTTCAACATTTTGGTATCACTTGTCATTTTACAGTAATATGATGTACGGTTAAAAACTATAAAATAGTTACATTGCAGGTCCGTCTCCTCAACTTAACTCCGTCAACTTAAGTTGAGGAGACGGACCTACAAGGTATTACTGTGAACTAATACCTCAACGGAAAATCCCCATGAATTTTACTAGTATCGGTCTTGTCATTTTAGTCACCCAACCTTTACTAGGCCGGATATAGGCCAGACAGCTTAATTTCAGTATTGTTGAATTTTATTTAAATTTCAAAAGCTTTAAATTGAAAATATATGAAACTGTTATTCTCCAGTTATATGGAGCCGAAATATGTACTCATATTTTAGGGAGGAGAGAAGATTCCGACTATTTAAAAATACAGTTCTTGGGGAAACAAATTGGTCCAAAGAAATATGAACAGACAGGCGAATGGCGTACATAACCCTGAGCTACATGATCTTTATAGGAAACCTGGTAATATAAGAACATAAGACTGCGATGGGCATGTCATGTGGCATGAATGGGGAATAAAAGAGTGGCTTGGAGGTTTCTTATAGGAAAACCAGAGGGAAAGTGCCTAGTTGACAGATCAAGATTGAGATAGGAGAATAACATTAACCATGATTTAAGGGATGTAGATTATACAGGGAATGATTGGAAAACATTAGCTCAGGATAGGGACATATAGAGAGCTTATATCCGCATGGCCATGAACCTAAGGATTCGATAGTGTATGTGAGTTAGTTAGTTATGGCCTATTATGGTAAATGGATATATTAAGATCCTTTAACCCATTCCCTTCAGATTTAAATGCTCAATGCATTTCCCCAGGAACCGGACTTCAGTTACCGTAAATTATATTGTCTATTTTCAAACATTCAAAACAAACAAAATATAACGGTACTTAAAATCACAATAAGGGTGTAGGCAAAATCACATTCTTCTAATATTCATAAATGTTAACAAAAGATTACCCTACCAAGGGATGTACAAAATATTGCAAAATATATAACAGCAGAGTTAAGCGAGTGTACCTCGTCTTCTGAGTTGAAGGCCATTTAACTGCCGGCGAGTCTACCTCGTCTTTTGAGGCGAATGGGTTAATAACTAAGCAAATCATTGGAAGTGTATACCGTTACGACGTTCGTGTGTGTGAATGAATTCCCCTCGCGAATCCACAATTTCAACGTAGGCCTATTGAATTAGTAATTGCATCTGCATATGTCTATGTACCATGGGTTTTTATTGGTTTCGATGCCGGCCTACAGAAAACGTAATTGATTGCGTCATAGATGTCTTAGTGATACTTGCTCCATCCCTACAATTCAAATTATGATTCAAACTTGTTTGAATGCCCAGAAGAGTACAATATAAATACGTTTTTATAATTTTATTTTGCAAGTTTTCTAATGCATGTGTGAGGGTTCTTATGTTTGCTTCTTATTATGATCGTCTTCCATCAAAAATACACGTCACAGGATTGTATTGGTTACATCCTGTTCTAAGAAAGAATAATTAACTAACTCTAACTCAGTGGCAATATCGAACCCGTAGGTTCATGGCCGCGCGGACATAAGCTCTCCATATATCCCTATCGTGAGCCAATGTTTTCCAATCATCCCCTGTATAATCTACTTCTCTCAAATCATTCTTGGTCTACCCACTGGGCGTTTTCCCTCTGGTTTTCCAACAAGAAGCTTCCATGCACGTCTTTCATTCCCCATTCGTGCCACATGTCCTGCCCATCGCAGTCTACGAGACTTAACTGTTCTCATTATATCTGGCTTCCTATATAGACCATGTAATTTACTGTTACGCAGTCTTCTCCATTCACCTGTCTGTTCACCTCTCTTTGGTCCAAACATTTTCCTAAGTACTTTATTCTCAAATACTTGTAATCTCCTTTCCTCCCTTAAAGTAAGAGTCCATGTTTCTTATCCATATAATATAACTGGTAGAATAATAGTTTATATATTTTCAGTATAACGTTTTTTGAAAGGAGTTGGGACATCAAGAGTCTCTGTAATGCATAATAACATGCATTTCCAGAATTGAGCCTATGTTTAATTTCTTTGTGTATCTCATTCCTGTTTGTGATTATTGTTGCTAGGTATTTGAATTCAGCCACTTCCTCAAAATTTCCTTCATTTGTCATTAGCTGTCCATGTCCATTATATAATAAAGAAAGAATAATTACTGAAAGATGTATACATAAATTGCAATTGCTTATAGTGGCAAAGTTTAGTTTCACTAGTTAGGAAAATGTAACTTTAATGAGTATTTTTAACTGATGACAATTTTAAAAATATTGTTATTTTTGTAGGGGAAGTCAACAAGACTGTGGGAGCAGCCAGTACTCATTCCGAGGTCAGAGTGACAGATCAGGGAACTATGATCTATACGAGGCAGAGTTGGATGTGCGAAAAGAAAAGAGAAATCAGAAATATCTCATCTCTATGGTTACTATATTCGCCATTTGTTTGTGCCCGCTAATGGTGCTCAGGTAAATTCTTTATACTAACTCTACATTTTCCTTTTCTTTCCTAATCCATTTTCATTCTTCTTGTAACAACTCTAGCGCACTTTTGAAGGCAAAGCACTCAATAACAATCTTAATCTTTCCACATGTCTGTCTTCATTATTTCCTACATATTATTGGGATTAGAGTTTAAAGTAATGTTAAAATTGAAGTTTTATTCATTGAATGAGTTTACTTACAGATTGACAAATATGTATATTAATACGTGAAAGAAAAAGTTGTACCCCTTTTTAACCACATTGCGCGCATTAATGAGTGTGATATTTGGCATAATTAGACTTCATATAGAGAAGGAGTGCAGAAAAATAAAATTTAATTTTAATATGTGTTACAAATAAATAAACTGTAATATATTTGTCTCTAAGGAATTTATGTGTATTACTCATTCATTTGTGTACTCATTCATTTGTTTATGTTCAAACTGAAAGTGCATTGTTGCAAAAATAAAATTGTGCAGCAGCAATGTAAATTGACTTACTCTCACGTATTTATTATTGGCGGTTTAAAAAAGTGAGTGCATTTTATTATTTAAATCTAAATTAAAGCCTGTCTAATGTAGATTCAGTAATTCCATTACATTTTTTTTATATTTTATACACTCGCACCTACTTCCATTATGCCTCGACATAGAACGTTGACAGATCGGATATATATTCCCGTACACGTAATAATAGGCCAAATCCAAATTTAAATAGTATAAATAGGTCCACCGCTGTGGTCTCGGGGTAGCGTGCCGCCTTGTCACGCAGCGGGCCCGGGTTCGATCCCCGGTCGGGACAGTTTTTCTGGGTGAGGTTTTTATCGGGGTTTTTCCTCACCTATACGACAAATGTCAGGAAAACTTTAAGGCCCAAACGGTCCCCGAAATCATATGGCCATCGCAATCATCATCATTCATATTCATCATAGGTTAAGCTTAGGATTAGGGACTCACGAAGTGAGTCGTGAATTTATCTAGAGAATTTGGAAATCTAGAGTGGCATTTGTTAGGACTATTTAACGAATACAATTAAGCTGTTTACTCACAAATCATTATTTAAATATAGTTATTTTAAAATATTTATATATTTAATGTAAACGGCGATGTTTGAAAACAAATGAGAAAGATTGGTACGCTTCATTTGCTACTTTTGTTCATCACTGCAACCAGTTCGTAATATTATTTTTTGCCAAAGGAACGCAATATTATAAGAATGCACTCTAGTTGAGAAAAAATGAAACACATCAAACTGTATATTAATTATTCAATTCAGTTGGTGTTTACTTGATGAAAATCCATATTTATTAATTAAATAAAACTACGTTTTATTTTTATTTAATTCATGTATATTAATTCATTTCTGATGTCCTATGATGTAAATATGACAATTATATTTTTCTGAGAAAAAATACATTTAAGAAAGTGCAAACAGTGGTTTCTTTTTTTTGGTGGTATAATCAATTGCTACAAATGTTTTTATATTAACTCCCGCATCCGGTATTTGTTGACATTCATGCACTATTATACAATCTGGTAGCCGTATTTCTTAGTGAGTCAGTCACTGCAAAATAATGCTATGACCTATTCAGAATGTTAAAGAGGAGGTGCTTTCTTTATTATGATATTATGATATTATGATATTATGATATTATGATAGTTGATAAATTCTAGGCGAAACACGACTGTGATTGGTTGTAAATAAAAAATCATTGTAACGTGATTGGTCATTGATTCCCATTTGGGACATGAGTGACATAGTCATAAGTAATGCCACGAGTGATTTCCAAATTATCGATAAATTCACGACTCACGAAGTGAGGAGTGAATTTATCTAGAGAATTTGGAAATCAAGAGTGGCATTTGTTAGGACTATTTAACGAATAAAATTAAGCTGTTTACTCACAAATCATTATTTAACTATAGTTATTTTAAAATATTTATATATTTAATGTAAACGGCGATGTTTGAAAACAAATGAGAAACGATAGGTACGCTTCTACTGCTTCTTTTGTTTATCACTGCAACCAGATCATACTATTTATTGCCAAAGGAACGCAATATTGTAAGAATGCTCTCTAGTGGAGAAAAAATGAAACACATCAATCTGTATATTAATTCATTTTTGATGTCGTATGATGTAAATATGACAATTATATTTTTCTCGATTATTACCTGGGAAAAAATACATTTAAGAAAGTGCAAACAGTGGTTTCTTTTTTTGGTGGTATAATCAATTGCTACAAATGTTGACATGTAAGCACTATTATATACAATCTGGTAGCCGTATTTGTTATAGGCTCAGTCACTGCAAAATAACGGTCAGACCTGTTCAGAATATTAAAAAGGAGGAGCTTTGTTTAATATATGATAATCCTAACACTGATAAATATTTCGTGAAACACGACTCTGATTGGTTGTAAAACAGGAATCATTGTAACGTGATTGGTCATTGATTCCCATTTGGGACATGAGTGACATAGTCATAAATAATCAACTTCTTCGCGATAATTATCGGGACCTAGTCCCACACAGTGGCCGAAATTACATGAGAAAAATTGTTTCTACATGGAGACTCGAACCAGCGCATTTACCATAGATGTCCGTCAAGATAAAATATAGTTACATTATTTTGAAAATCTATTAGGCTTTTGAAGGACATAAATTTACTTACAATTAACTTTCATCTAACATATTGACAATTTAAAATTGAGTTAAATTGTACAATAATAACACTGATCAACAAAAATTAACTTTTTTTTTTGTCTCAGAAAGAAAAATATGTGGTTCTGATAGTATTTGTTCTCCTGAATTCAAATATGATATCGATTTTTCTCCATCACGCAAGGTTTTTCATAAGGTTTTTTTTTATAATTTCAAACACTTTAATATTTTCTACAATCGTAACTACACAATATTCGAACATTAGGACTCACCTAGAAAGTAAGAAATGACGATTTTCTGCTGTATTTCGTTGTGGAGCATCCCTCTTCATGGTCCAACAATAATCGGCCAGCATATTAGGATTCCATTTGCCTTCATATCTCTTTTCCATAGCTGAAACCATTTGAGTTAGCTCATTCGGTTTTATTTTACAATGGACAAATGGACGAAAAAACATTTATTAAGAAAATAATTATTTAAATCCATTAGTTGAAATTGAAATAAAAAACTGTGGGTGATGGAGAAATTCCCAATATATATTTGAAAACACGATAAAAAAAACTGCATTAAGTACAACTATTGGTACTCATGAGACAGAAATCTTGTTGACCCGTGTTATTTATACTCATAATTATAATTATTATAACTTTTCGAAGTTTCTGTTGATTAGTATAACTTTCTCTGGTGTGTTTTAGAGTGGCTAAATTGGCAGTAGTGGAAACGTATGAGAACACCGGCCATTTTGATATAACGTTCACACTGTTCGTTTGGATCGCATTCCTGCCAACCTGCACAACTCCGTTTCTCTTTGCTTCTTGGAGGATGAGTCGGTGAGTTAGTATGAAAATAATATTTTATAAGATTCATGATGTGTTCCGTTGAGGTTTATTCAAAATTAATATAAAATTATAGAATATTCACCTGAAAGGTCCGTCTCCTCAACTTAATTAATCATTTAACTGTAGCGCTTTCGGGACTTGTCCCATCATCGGCAGGATTCAAAACTGGTGTTTCACTGAAGATCTGGTAGAGGGGGTTGCATGTATTGGGTTCGTTTTCGTTTATCAGGCTGTCGTTGTGAGCTGCTTTCATGATTTCCATCTCTTCGAGTACGTTTATCTTCGCTGGATTATTTTCTCTGTGCGTTACTGTTAGGGTGTTTTCAATATTTAACATGCGATATCCTTCATGGATAACGTGTTTGCATAGCTTGATTTACCTTCTGCGTGAATGAAGTCTCGAAAATGTTCATTTTCTCTGTGAATTACTGTTAGGGTGTTTTCAATATTTAACATGCGATGTCCTTCATGGATAACGAGTTTTGCATAGCTTCATTCACGCAGAAGGTAAATCAAGCTATGCAAAACACGTTATCCATGAAGGACATCGCATGTTAAATATTGAAAACACCCTAACAGTAATGCACAGAGAAAATAATCCAGCGAAGATAAACGTTCTCGAAGAGATGGAAATCATGAAAGCAGCTCACAACGACAGCCTGATAAACGAAAACGAACCCAATACATGCAACCCCCTCTACCAGATCTTCAGTGAAACACCAGTTTTGAATCCTGCCGATGATGGGACAAGTCCCGAAAGCGCTACAGTTAAATGATAATTAAGTTGAGGAGACGGACCTTTCAGGTGAATATTCTATAATTTTATATTAATTATGAAAATAATAATCTTAAAAACAGACACACCTGAGGCGTCAGAATTTTGTCATGGCAATACGTAGTATAGATGGGTATTAAACTCTTCCAGATCAGGTTGAGAACCATTTGTCTTTCGTGTATTTTGTAAAAGTTTTAACATTATAGGCAAATGTTGTATATCCTCTATGATTTCTTATTTTTATTTCAAATCTTAATTACTTTAATTGTTCCGTAACTTCTTTTATGTTTGCAATCACCCTAAATACAACATTTTGACCGGACATTGTCATCTTTCAAAAGAAATCTAAATTTACATTTGCTCTAACCTCGACTTCATCATTACCCAGTGTAAAGTACATATATTAATTGGTGTTTCTCGTATAATTCATTATATTTGGACTATTATTATTATTATTATTATTATTATTATTATTATTATTATTATTATTATTATTATTATTATTATCGTATAAAATGTTGTTTCCGCATGATATTTACACTGCAACATTTAATATGTTTTTAACTCTTTATAATTAGTATAGTATATATCTATATTTGTAAAATATTTATTTGTATTTGTGCTGGTTGAGTGGAAGAGAAGGCCTTGTGGCCTTACCTCTGCCAGAATAAATAAAACATTATTATTATTATTATTATTATTATTATTATTATTATTATTATTATTATTATTATTATTAATATTCATTTCATCTGCAATTATTTTTTGTTCATCTTTTCACTTGAATGCCAACTTTTTAGGCTTTGTAATAAAATTGGAAGACGTACTGTATCATATAATTAAATTATCCGAGATGAAGTAACCCAAAGTAAAATTAATTCACTCATTTGATTGATATAGCCGAATAAATTTTCCTCTAGCTGCGCCAGTGGCCATGACCTAGAGAAAAGGAGGGTGGAAACCGTGTAGGGCACATTAAGAAACTGTAACGCCTTACTAGACCTAGAACACATTTTGATGATACCCCATATAAATTGGACAATATCTTGGTAAATAGGAATGGAAATTAATACTCAATATAAGGGTGGATGAAGTGATCTGTGGAGTCTACATTATTATTACTTTATTACTATATAGAAACTATTTCGAAGAAAATGCTTCACGGCGCAGCGCACATATCATTTAGGAGCATTCTACAACGGAAAAAAGCTCGTCAATTCCTGAGTTCCGCGCCTAACTTGGGGCATATATATATATATACAGGGTGTCCCATTCAAACCTCTCACATTTTAATTAATCATAACTAATAAAGTATGCGGAATTATGAAATGAGGCCGGTATTAAACGAAACAGAAACTCAAAGAATTTTCATTGCCACACCCTAAAACACATCTATCTTGTTCTAATTTCTTCAATCTTTTCTTCTGAAACACGTGTACGAGCATCTCCTGATTATTTTTTAACGCTTACAGTCGGCAGAAACTTCTCAAGCCATGTCTTAATGGTCTTCTCATCAGGTGAATTTCCTCCACATTCTCTCCGGTAATTTATTTGCACTGTAATTATTGACTTCGTCTCTGCGTACCAGAAAACAGTTTGTGATCGTTGCTGAGGAGTCGCCATTTTGTTTCCATGTCATTATTGTCCAACATGCGACAGATGAATTAACTGCAACAATGAAAACAACAATTCTTTGGATTTCTCTTTCATTTAAAACCAACCTCATTTCATAATCCTGCATACTTTGAGAGTTATGATTAATTAAAATGTGGGAGGTTTGAATGGGACACAGTGTATATATAAGTTATCCAATATGGCCTAGGACTCGAGGCTATTCCTTGATAACCGTGATGGGAATAAGAAAGATAGTAACTCCTGCGTATTTGAAAAGCTACATTAACCACCGCTGATTCGCTGTCAATCGTTTCACAGAAGAGTTTGTTTTGCCGATCTTCCAAGTTTTATTATTTTATGCATTTTTTAAATATTAATATAAGTACCTTTGATTGATTTGGTCTTTTAGCATTTTGTTTTTTTTTTCTAATGTGTGGGGAGCTGGCCCACAGCATATAAAAAGGTTGAAAAGCACATATGAATCATGGGGTCTCACAGTAAATTTACAAAAAACAGAATATCTGGCAATAAATAGCAATGAAAGAGAAAACTTAGTATTGGAAGATGGAATCCAAATAAAGCAAGTGAAACAAACTAAATATTTGGGAATGATTATGGATAACATCGAAGGTATAGGCAAAGAGAACATAAAACATAGAATTGAATTGAGTAGCAAAATAATATCATCATTAAATTCCATATGGTGGGATAAGCATATTTGGAAAGACACAAAAAAATATATTGGTAAAACATTGGTGGAATCTGTTGCAATGTACGGAAGTGAGGTATGGACAATCAATAAGTACTACAAGAATAGACTAATAGCTCTAGAAATGGATTATTTACGAAGAAGTGCCAGAAAGTCTAGATTAGAACGTGTCACAAATAAGGAAATTAGAAACAAAATGGAAGCAGAAGAAAGCATAATTGAAAGAATTGAGGAAAAGGAATTAAAGTGGTTAGGACATGTTTTAAGAATGGAAGATGAGCGATGGCCGAAGCAACTATATGAATGGCATCCTAACAGAAAGAAGAAAAGAGGAAGACCAAGGTTAACATGGAAGGAAAACATGAAGACAGTAATGCAAGCTAGAGGGCTAAGCATCGAAGATGCCCAAGACCGTAGGCTTTGGAGGTTTGGCACGGGAAGACGGCAGCAGCTGTAAAAACCCGAAGATAGATAGATATAAGTACCTGATATAAAATAAAATAAGTTAAAATATACCTTCCTAGGTAAGATCCGTCGTCCTCAATTTATAAAATATGTATTCTTTATGCCTGTAGGCCTTTCAGAACATCCGTTCCATCTTCAGCAGGTTTTCAACATTTATCGGCTCATCACAATTTAGGAACAAGATCACAAGACTCTTCTTTACTTTTGATACCACAACACAGGACCTGTCTGTACTCTGAATCTTACACAATATCTATGGCTAGAGCATGGAACTCACTTCCCAGTCATGTCAGGGACTGTCAATCGCTATCATTATTTAAATCCAAATTAACTGATATCTTAAGTTCGACACAATGAAAACATTAACTACATAACAACTATATAGAGCATTCTATTAATAATCCTGTAGGAAGCTACTTACTTTATATTATATAATTTTAATTTTATTATATTCTATGTTTTTGTTAGCATTAGCTAGTATTAGATCCATCATCATTGTATTTTGTTTAGTCTGTATTTTAATATCTTAAAATTGTAATGTGTACGTAATTTTTGTATAATTTTACTATTCGCTGGTTGAGTGGAAGAGAAGGCCTTATGGCCTTAACTCTGCCAGCTAAAATAAATTATTATTATTATTATTATTATTATTATTATTATTATTATTATTATTATTCGCTACACTATCTAGTATGATGGTTGATGCTGCTGGTCCTAATGTGGTGTTGTCGTGACTAAAGCTTCTTCCTGACGATATCGTATAGTGGGTTGTTTAGTCTGGGAGTGCTTTAATTTATTAAAAGCTTGTTGTCTATTTCCTTGATAATTCCCAGGTCTTCCAATATTAGTCTTCTTCAATTAAAATGGATTTTTTGTTAAAAAAACTTTGTTAATTAATTAAAACCATGTATGCCTTTCAGAACGTGTTCCATCTTCGGCACGCCATTTGGTACTGATGTTGACCTACATAGTTTTAACTAATTAACGAAGTTTTTAAATGAAAATCCATTTTGTCTTTTAATTGAGGAAGACTGATACATCAGGTACTTATATTAATATTTTAAAACATTTTACGACATAACCTCAATTGCGTTTGCAATGAAGTTTAGAAACATTAATATTTTATGCATCTACACTTATCATATCATATTCATTTTTTTATTTTATATCACACCGTTGAGGTTATATCTTTTATTATAAAATGTATATATCTGTTTTTATATTCCGTCTTCCTCAACTTTAATATTAAAGTAAAGTGATCCCACAACAGGCCTCAGGAGGCCCTTGGGGTAGTAGGAGGTTAAGGCTCCCACTTTTTCTAGACAATCGCCACTTTATGTCAGCCGGGTTGTCACCCCTGCGTGACGGCCGTCTTTACCCCAGAACAAGCGTCTGGTACTCATTTCAGTTAGAGGCTGAGTCGACCCCAGGACCATTGTGCCGCCAGAGGGTTTGGGTCAGTTTAAAAATCCTGACCCCAACGGGACTTGAACCCTCGACCCTCCGGCTTGTAGCTCAGTGCCTTAACCACTACGCTACGGCGAGCCCCCAACTTTAATATTTCATGTATTATATATTCGTGTAGCTTTTCAAAGTTTTACTTCTTCTTCATGACTCTTGTTATTGAATTTAATATTATCATCATCATTCATGCAAGTATTAGGCTGTGGCATTGTTATGGTCTCAAAGAGGAGTTTTCCATCCAGCGCTTTTTTGGACGTCCCAGCGATCTTTTGCCTTGGGGGCAGCAACGAAGTATGGCTTTTGGAATTCTATGAGACGGCATTCGTTGAAGATGGGCTTAGCAGTTGTTCTGGTAGTTTTGTATATGGTGAAGAATGGGTTCCACATCCAACTCTTCCAAAACTTCCTCATTTCTTTTATGGTCCCACTGTGTGTAGCCTGCTGTACGGCGCATAAATCGCATCGCATTTGCTGTTATTCGGCTTTCATCTCATCTTCGTATTGTCCATGCTTCACTACCATATCTTAATGCTGGTCTTGCGAGAACCTTATAAAGCCGTAATCTTGTGTTCTTCTGTACTAAAGAAGGTTTCATTATACTGTTAATTATCCTCGTTGTTTTTTTGTGAAATTTGTGATTTTCTTTGATATATCAGCTTCATCTTGAAATGTCAAATTATAACCCAAATAATTAAATTCATTTACTCGTTCTAAAATGTCATTATCCAAAACAATTTTGCTCGATATAGGGTATTTTCCACAAAAGACCATCACTTTAGTTTTCTTTGTATTGATTTCCATGTACTGTACCTTTTTGCAATTATATTAAAATTGTGTATTTAATTATTTAAATATTATTTATTTATTTTGTATATAAAATTTACAAATAAATAAATAAATTCAATAACAACAAGACTCATAAAGATGAAGTAAAACTTCGAAAAGCTTCACGAAGATACAATACATGAAATATTAAAGTTGAAGACGGAGTATAATAGTACTATTACGATGCAAGGTTGGGAAGTGGTATTTACAGAATGGAGGAAAATGTTTAAAAACCGAGCGATAGCTCGGTTTTTAATTTCCGAGATTCTGTAAAAACACTTCACAAAAGTGCGTTTATTATTTTTGCGCGAAGGTGTTTTCAAAATAATAAATGGTAGTAAAATAACATCTTAGTTGGAAATATGTGCGTTCATTAAAAACAATTGAGTAACGTTAACAGTGTGGACAATATTCATTAGTTGAAACAACAGGAGGCCGTGAGATCATTTTCACTAATAAAATGACCGCAAGTACGTATTTATTGTTTTGTATTGTTTCAAATAGCTAAAGTTTAGTTCATTTAAAATGTAGTGATTTGTTTCGTATAATGTACACTGGTGTCCAAAAGTTTAGGATAATTTGTAAAACGGAAAATCAAAATGCTTAAGGAGGAGCAAGGAGTAAAAATTATTTATCAAAACGTTTCTCAGTACATTTAGTTTAGTTTACATACTAAATTATAATCTCTCTTCAACAATGAAAAAATTAATAGCAATTATAAATGAAAATTGCATTGTTGCAGTTAAGCCCTGTTCCATAAATCTTCATTTTTAAAGAGAGTTATGATATAATCAGATGTAGTGTAAGAACAAATTGCAGTAAAATGGCACAAAGACAACATCTGGACCCTCTGCTTCGGGGTAGAATTATTGGGCGGCTAGAAACAGGACAGACACAAACTGAGGTCTCCATAGCACTTAATGTGCCACAAAATGTTATATCTAGGTTATGGCGACGGTTCCAAGAGACCGGAGACGTTAGGCGAAGACCAGTGGGAGGTCGTCCAAGAGTTACAAATCCTCAGCAGGATCGATATCTTGTGTTAACTGCAAGAAGAAACCGAACAATGTCTGCCAGACAACTGAGTTCAGAACTTGCGGCCGCCTAAGGTATCAGAGTATCCAGACAAACTGTCTATAGAAGACTCAGAGCTGCTGGTCTGTATGCTAGACGGCCTGTAGTGTGCGTCCTACTCACCCTTGATAACAAGAGAGCACGTTTACGGTGGAGTCAGGAACATCGCGACTGGACTCTAAATCAGTGGAGCAGCGTGCTATTTACAGACGAGTCCAGATTCAGCTTGAACTGTGATTCGCATCGCGTGACTATCTGGAGGGAGCAAGGAACTCGTTACAACCCTATGAACATCATGGAAAGACATCCATTTGGTGGCGGTGGTCTCCTGGTATGGGGAGGTATAATGATGAATGCACGCACAGAGCTTCACATCTTCGCAGTGGCACTGTTAATGCTCAGCGGTATAGAGAAGAGATCCTGGAACCTCATGTAAGACTTTTCAGGGGAGCTGTGGGTCCAGAATTCATATTCATGGATGACAACGCCCGACCTCACAGGTCACAACTGGTGGATGAGTTTCTTCAGGAGGAAGATATCCAGCGTATGGAGTGGCCAGCGAGGTCTCCGGATATGAATCCTATAGAGCATGCATGGGATGCCTTAGGGAGACAAATTGCATCTCGTCAGCCTCCTCCGAGGACACTTCAAGAACTTCACATTGCTCTTCATGAGGAGTGGAATTTGCTGAGCATCGAACTCCTGAACAACCTCATCACTAGCATGCCACGTCGATGTGAGTCTTGTGTAGCTGTCAGGGGTAATCACACCCCATACTAATCATTTGAACCATTGTTGTTCAACTTTTATGTTCGAATTCTGAAATGCAGTTTTCGTTTGTTGTGAAAATGACAAGTGAATGACGTATTCATGCCATTGTTTCTTTCGTGCCATGTTTTTAATTATCTGTGACATACCCTTACCAAATTTTGTATTATTCTGACAAATGCTTTATAATAAGTCGGCAAATGAACTAATTATCCTTAACGTTTGGACACAAGTGTATATTAACACTACCTTTTGGATATTTTTTGTATATAGGCCTATATATTGTACTTAGTATACATATAGGGCAGTGGTTTTACTTCCCGCACGTGGGTGTAAATGTAATATTACAGTATAGTTATTTAGGTTGGTAATCCCGAAATGTAGGAAGTTGAACTTTAAAGCATGGTCGCCATTGCTGTAAGTACGACAAAACGCACAAAAAAATATATTTAAAAAAGGTATATAAATGTTATATTTTATGCATGTAAGCTGCTTGTTTTACAATACATTCAAGTTCTTATGGTTTTATGTCATTAATCCTTAAATTGGCAAAACACAAATCCTTGTGTCAGTTATTTGAATATGGCGGACCACAGTGAAAACGGAATCTTGTATAACTCTTATTATTAGGTATATTGTATAATTAGACATACATTTAAGTGGTTTCTTTTTATTCGTTTTTTTTCTGATTTATTAAAAATATTAAATTAATTAAACCAACTGATGTATTCTAAAGGATACATTACGAATTTAAGGGTTAACTGTCCACTTCCATTATATGATGTATAGGCTATCTATAGGCTATGTTATTTATAAACAGTTTAATGTTTTAATTGCAGGTAACAATGAAATTATTCACACAGTAATTGTCAGTTTTGCAGCATTTTTTTTCAATTATTGATTTTTATATTTTTTGCACTTTGCAGTTAAGTTTCAAAAATATGTAGTACCTTAAATAAAACAATAGCTGCTATGAATTTAATGAAAATAAAAAGCCAGAGAAGAAAGTGAAAATAAAGTTCGCAATCCCATAACAAGTAACCGAGATTCCATTTGAGTCAATAGTGTTTCATACAGGATAGCATGACCTTCAAGCAGAAATAATAGTTCCAGATATCTCAAGGTAACGATATTTATTTTTTTATTACATAATTAAGACTGAAGCCAAACAAAGTTAGTGGATTCATCAATTTTGAGTAAATTGCGTTTAAAATTTAATTTTGTTCTTACCATTGTATTTTTTCCCGTCAAAGTTTTTTCCTTTATTATGAACTCAGCATCCATATATTTTATATATAGGGCTGAAAAAAAGTAGAGTTACAGGCTAGGCTGCATCGTACTTAGACCCGCGCCGTAGCCGAGTGGTTAAGGCAAGAAGTCTTGGCGCTAACTACGGAACTTACGATGGTTCGAGTCTCCATGGGGGAAACATTTTTTAAGTCCATCGCCGTGGCGTAGTCGGTAGAGTCCCTACCTTCCACTTCGGCGACCCGGGTTCGATTCCCGGCGGGGTAGGGGATTTTAATTATCCACCTTGGGTCTAGGTGTGTGTCCTGTCTTTGTGTTTGTATGTGTGAATAAGATAAAAAGGTTAACAGAGGTAAAACAAAAAGGAACAACAGTGTAAACAAAAGAAAAACATGTCCGTTGCCGTGGCGTAGTCGGTAGAGTCCCTACCTTCCACTCCGGCGACTCGGGTTCGATTCCTGGCGGGGTAGGGGATTTTAAATCTCCACTCTGGGTCTGGGTGTGTGTCCTCTCCTTGTGTCTATGTGATGATAAAAGTAAGTTAACAAAACAGGTAAAACAAAAAGGAAAAAAAAAAGGACGGATGTGTTTACAAACTGTACGTTGACACGCGCTACTCGGGACAGACTTCTAGTACAGTCCGCTTTGTGTAAGAATGGACTCATCTTTGCACAATTTTTGTTTCGGCATTCTGATACAACCACACGTCATGTAAGCAGGTCTAGTACTGAGGAGGGACAGTCTCCGCTCCGAGCAGGCAGTGGAGACGCTCGACAAAAACAAGCATTTTGTAAACAATTTGTATAGAAATTAGTTGCTACCTGATACCGATACTTTTTTCAGTCCTAGTTATAAGATATCACTAGAGCTAGGAATTTTAGGTGCTGCACTTTTTTTTGTTACTATAATGTTCAAATTAGCTAGTACTGCTAAGAAAACATTAAATAAATGCCCCTAACTGTGTTTTAGTTGCATCTTTTTTCAATGCTACACCTTTTTACACCTTTTCTTTAATGGAAGCACATTTTCCACCTTTTCAAACCTTTTTTGTCTCCTTTGGAACATTTTATTACCAAAATAATATATATGTATATATACACTGCTCAAAACAATTAGAGGAACACTATGAAATATGCAAATATTTTTTTCTTTGAATAAAGGTACAAACATGAAATTAATAAAGTACACTATTTGTGGTTATTTATTTATTTATTTATTTATTGCACATGTCAGTAAAAACAAATGTATAACGCTGACAATTAACTTTTCAAATAATTCCGCTATGTAAGCAATTGAATCTTGTACTTATTTTTCAAAGTTAAACACTCGTTATATAGAGTTAGTATCGTGTATAGCCTCCACGACATTCGATGACACTTTGGCACCTTCGTGGCATGCTCCCAATAAGATTCTGGATTTCCTCTTGCGGGATATTCTCCCATTCCTTCTTCAGAGCATCTCCAAGTTGCTGCAAGGTTTGTGGAGCTTGATGTCGGTTCCTGACGTTCCTGTCTAGAAGATCCCACAAGTGTTCAATAGGGTTGAGGTCTGGGCTGACCGCTGGCCACTCCATTACCTCAATTCTTTCCTCCTCAGGAAATCCCTGGTGACAGCCGCAGAATGTGACCTGGCATTATCCTGCATAAACAGAAATTCAGGGCCTACTCCAATGGCAGCAGGTACTATATGCTCTTCCAGAACGTGATCGATATACCGGACAGCATTCAGTCGCTGGGGAACAAGTACAAGGTCCGTACGATTGTTGTACATAACTCCGGCCCACACCATTATGGAACCTCCTCCGAATCTATCAATTTCCTGTACAACCTCTGCAGGAAATCTTTCTCCTGGCCGTCCCCACACCCTCAATCGACCATCACAACGTGTAAGACGATACTTGGATTCGTCCGAGAAGAGCACAGACTCCCACTGGTTCAGGTTCCAATCACCATGGTTTTCAGCATACGTACGTCTTGCTGCCTTATGCCCATTTGTTAAGCGTGGTTTTTTTAACGGGCCTTTTTGGACGAATATTCTTTTTCCTTAATCTGTTCCTTATGGTTTGGTCTGAAACCCGGATTCCGGAAGCCATATGAAGGTCATTCTGCAGGTCTTTTGCAGTTTTTGTACGCTGTCGAAGAGCAGAAAGAACAACGTATCTGTCATCCTGGGGGCTTGTTTTAAATTTACGGCCTTGGCCACGTCTTCTACAATACTGACCTGTTTCTCTGTGCCTGTTGCGTAACCTGGACACCACGGAAGGAGAAACCCCAAGCTCTCTAGCCACTTGTCGCAGAGATTGACCTTATCGTAAAAGATGTAGAGCATGATACACTTCAAACTCATTTAAATGCCTCATTTTGTCAGAGACTTCAATAAGCAAGGCAATAATCAACATTCGTCACTATAGCAACATGAGGAAGCTTACCAATTAGAAGTGGCCAGTGCCTTCCAAAATTAAAAAAATTCTCTATATTTGTTATTTGAGGTAATTTCTCTGTATTTAGGCCATGGATCTTTAAAATTTGTATCGAATGATAAAATTAATAATTCAATTTACATATTGTCCAACTTTCAGCATCACAGCTTTAAAAAACAATTACTTATTCAATTTATTACAAGTGTTCCTCTAATTGTTTTGAGCAGTGTGTATATATATATATTACATTTATTCAAATAGGTTTTCAAGGGTTGGTAACGATATGTGATATCAGTCCACATCACATTACTTCCACTTCACTTCCATCCCGTTAGGCTATTCCTTTTAAATTAGTTTGCGCCTTATTGCACCACAGTTATGCGAAAGCTATTGTTCAAGCAAGGAAGGTTGTTGAGTGCGTGAATAAATGTTTCAGTTCAAAATAATATTTGACTAGTGCGGTCTGCTATTTTCCTGAGTTACCAGTATACAGTATGCCAAAACCGAAAGTGAACTCCTATAAACTACGTGATATTGTTAAAACGTTTAGTGCAGATGGAATTAAGAGTGACGGATCTGTTATCAGGTGCATTCTTTGTGATATTTCAATAACAATTGGTGAAAAACATCAATGCATTCGTGTGACGCAGCATATAAGTGGTGTAAGTACTTACACAGACTCTTTAATATAAGACAACATGCGTGAATTTTGTGTCGTTAGTTACTTGTTGTAATTGGTTTTGGTAATCTTTAATGATTATTTACATGGGAAATTTGCAACTTTTATTAAAAAAATTGCACCTTTTTTGCACCTTTTTCTGTTAAATTAAAACACCTTTTTTGCACCTTTTTCACCAACATTTTGCACCTAAAATTCCTAGCTCTAGATATCACTATTTTCCTTCAAATAACTGACCCTCTAAACTATTAAGTTTGACATTAAATATATTGATAAATGTTCCACTTAACGTTTGGCTTCTATACGCCTTAATTGTAATGCATATAAAGAATTGTATTGTGTTTTATATTGATAAACCTAGAACACTACAGCCCCCCTCCTACATTCTCAATCCACCAGCCACTACTAAGTGCAAGTCATTTTAGATGCATTTAAGATAATTTCTTAAATTAAAATTCTAAGTATATGTAAAATATTTCTTATAGAACGAAAATGTTACACTTTCTACATAGAACCTAATCGAAATGAGACCTAACCGATAACCTTTCTTAATTCCATGGCTCGGCAGACCAAGAAACCCTTAACTTACCATCTGGCTGCTGGCCTCACATCCACATGTTCTAATCACACAGGTGAGCGATCGTTCAATCAGTATAAGGGTGATTTGTGGTCAGTATTCGGGTCCACAGTCATTATACTGGATTTCTCAATCTGGAGCCGCTACTCATTGTAGCTACCGAAATTCCTCACTTTCCTGGGTGGGCATCGATCCCATAATGGTCGAGATTCCATGAAAAAATTTCCAATCTCCATGGGAACTCGAAGCATCGCAAGTCATGTAGCACTGCACCAAGACATTATGCCTTAAACCACTCGGCTAAGGCGCCGGAAAACTAGCCTACGCTATACAAAATAAAAGAGACAAATGTAAGATTATAGTGAGCTATTTTGGTTTCTTAGCTTTTAATTTTCAAGTTCGATGTGTGTTAAGTAAAACTCGAATAGAATTGCTTATTGTGGGAAGTAGTTTAAATACTAATGTTGAATCAGCAAACATAATTTAAAAATGGCGACTTGGTGTAACATTTTATTAATATATCACGATTACAATGGACTGATGGTTCACATTTCTTCGTTCATTTGATAAACGTCATTGGTTCTCGAAAAATAAATAATTACCGGATACAATTGCGCCATTTTATGTAACACCTATCACAAATATGCTATTAAAATCAATAAAAAACATACTCAAGGCAAATAAACATACGAATATGTAAATATCAGAATTACTGTACAAGATGATATGAGACCCTTAGAAGCCAACGAGTATAAATAACAAATGGTAATTTTTGAGTAAATATGTTCAAAGTTGAGACACTTCATATGTGATTGTCTTGGAAGCTTTTTTTTTTCAGCCACTTGAATTCAACACCAGACAGATTTTTACTTGTATCAATTTGCCACTCAAATTCATATCTCCGTTAACTGCTGAAATATACGCTTAACTCATAAATTAGCAATTTTGCATTTGTACCCCCTGGCTTCTGGGCGTCTCAAATATACTTTTTACGGAGTTAAACATTATTTTATGTCTTCTTCTTCCTTCCAAGTATTAGGCCAAGGCCTGTTACGATCCTATAGAAAATTTTCCCTCCAGCGTTTCATAGGACGGCCCAGTGATCTTCGTCCTCTTGGTATATAATTATAAACAGCTTTGGGGATCCGATTTGAACTCATTCTTTCAAGATGGTGTTTCCAATTTAGTTGGTACTGTTTAATATATTCCAAAATTGGCGTAGTCTTCAATTCTTTTAAGATATCGGTGTTCCTTTTCCGATCCCATCTGGTGTAACCCGCTGTTCTGCGCATGAATCTCATTTCACAAGCCGTTATTCTGCTTTCATGTTGTTTTTTTAGTGTCCATGCTTCACTACCATAGGTAAACACTGGTCTAGCCAAAGTGTTATATAAACGTAATCTGGTGTTTTTTTGTACAAGGGATGGTTTCATAACTTGATTAATAATTCCTAAACTTTTATTATAACTAGTAACTTTTTCAGGGATATCCTTTTCATCCCAGATATAGAGATAATATCCAAGATATTTAAATTGATTAGATCTCTCTAAAATTTTATTTTGGAGACAGATTTTACTTTGTATGGGGTCCTTCCCATGAAATGCCATAATTTTAGTTTTGTTAATTGATATAATTGATTATTTTATGTCAACTATTAATTATAAGAAGTAATATTAAATATACTTCGGAACAAAATTTGATCAATTCAAACGTATTTTAGTTGTAAGAATGGGGGGGGGTTAATGAGTTATGTGTTACGTCGTAACGTTTGGCAATTATGAATTTTCATAGAGTAATTTCTTATTGTTGTATTTTATGCATTGAAATAAAGAGGAATAGCGCACAATGCAAATGGTTATATATAACAAATGCAAAACATTCAAAAGTGCATAAAACATTAATATGATTGCAATAACTGAATTGAAAGAATTGTAAAGATCAATTCAAGGATAAGTAACTAATCCTTAACTGATCTTTAACTAAGTTAATCGCCCTATCCAATTAATTGCGCCATAAATTAGTTAAAAATAATTGAATCGAACCAACCTAAACACTCAAACATAATAAAATATAACCTAATTTAGTCTAACAAACCAACTGACTTAAATCTTTCCACAGGTTTGTAAATTAATGATAATATCTAGAGTTTCCGGAAAAATGTATATTATATCATTCATAAACTATAAAATAATTTCGTGTACACTAACTGCTCCTCTCTAACACAGCCAAATAAATGGCATACTTAATTTTAATGAAGTGTAAACTAGTGACTTATACACTAACTTGCCCCTTCCTAACCTAACCAAATAAATTACTTTTTAATTATCATTCGTCTAAACGCGGTTGTTTGATAAGTCTAGGGCTACTGGAAAGCGCACAAACCTTGTTATCGAGTCGGCATATTGTATCATTCCGCGAGTAATGCATACAAAGAAAGAGTTCAACTATTTTCTACATTTACAGCTGAAATGTGTTTATATTCATTAGAACTATTCACAGAAATATATTTAATATTGCTTTATATAATTATTCGTTATATTACAATCATGCTTAATTTCGTAAATAAGTACATTATCTTGCACATCCGTTAAAGTTTTAATAATTGTATAACAGTATCTGATATCTGAGTCGTCCTCAATAATTTGCAGTGTTGTTTTATAGGAGGCCTTTCGATTACTTATATATGAGTTGGACCAACGGATCTGTGCCCCCGTAAGAAATGCAATCTAAACACTAATTCCGTTTCTCCCTCGGTAAATCATTTCCCTCCCTGCATTCTTGCCTGTCTCTATTGTCTATCTCTCTTTTTCTCCCCTCCCATTACTCACAGTTTTGAGCTTTCTTGCGGGTTATTATTTGCACCCACAGTCCAGCGTTGTCAACTCAGTATCAGTACGTTATGTTATATAGTATGTAAATTTTAAATTATTATCATTAGCTTAATTAATAAGCAAAAATTAGAATATAGTATGTAAATTGTAAATTATCATTAGCTTAATTAATAAGCATAAATTAGAATATAGTATGTAAATTGTAAATTATCATTAGCTTAATTAATAAGCATAAATTAGAATATAGTATGTAAATTGTAAATTATCATTAGCTTAATTAATAAGCAAAAATTAGAATATAGTATGTAAATTGTAAATTGTAAATTATCATTAGCTTAATTAATAAGCATAAGTTAGAATATAGTATGTAAATTGTAAATTATCATTAGCTTAATTAATAAGCATAAATTAGAATATAGTATGTAAATTGTAAATTATCATTAGCTTAATTAATAAGCAAAAATTAGAATATAGTATGTAAATTGTAAATTATCATTAGCTTAATTAATAAGCATAAATTAGAATATAGTATGTAAATAGTAAATTATCATTAGCTTAATTAATAAGCAAAAATTAGAATATAGTATGTAAATTGTAAATTATCATTAGCTTAATTAATAAGCATAAATTAGAATATAGTATGTAAATTGTAAATTATCATTAGCTTAATTAATAAGCAAAAATTAGAATATAGTATGTAAATTGTAAATTATCATTAGCTTAATTAATAAGCAAAAATTAGAATATAGTATGTAAATTGTAAATTATCATTAGCTTAATTAATAAGCATAAATTAGAATATAGTATGTAAATTGTAAATTATCATTAGCTTAATTAATAAGCATAAATTAGAATATAGTATGTAAATTGTAAATTATCATTAGCTTAATTAATAAGCAAAAATTAGAATATAGTATGTAAATTGTAAATTATCATTAGCTTAATTAATAAGCATAAATTAGAATATAGTATGTAAATTGTAAATTATCATTAGCTTAATTAATAAGCATAAATTAGAATATAGTATGTAAATTGTAAATTATCATTAGCTTAATTAATAAGCAAAAATTAGAATATAGTATGTAAATTGTAAATTATCATTAGCTTAATTAATAAGCATAAATTAGAATATAGTATGTAAATTGTAAATTATCATTAGCTTAATTAATAAGCATAAATTAGAATATAGTATGTAAATTGTAAATTATCATTAGCTTAATTAATAAGCAAAAATTAGAATATAGTATGTAAATTGTAAATTATCATTAGCTTAATTAATAAGCAAAAATTAGAATATAGTATGTAAATTGTAAATTATCATTAGCTTAATTAATAAGCAAAAATTAGAATATAGTATGTAAATTGTAAATTATCATTAGCTTAATTAATAAGCATAAATTAGAATATAGTATGTAAATTGTAAATTATCATTAGCTTAATTAATAAGCATAAATTAGAATATAGTATGTAAATTGTAAATTATCATTAGCTTAATTAATAAGCATAAATTAGAATATAGTATGTAAATTGTAAATTATCATTAGCTTAATTAATAAGCATAAATTAGAATATAGTATGTAAATTGTAAATTATCATTAGCTTAATTAATAAGCAAAAATTAGAATATAGTATGTAAATTGTAAATTATCATTAGCTTAATTAATAAGCAAAAATTAGAATATAGTATGTAAATTGTAAATTATCATTAGCTTAATTAATAAGCATAAATTAGAATATAGTATGTAAATTGTAAATTATCATTAGCTTAATTAATAAGCATAAATTAGAATATAGTATGTAAATTGTAAATTATCATTAGCTTAATTAATAAGCAAAAATTAGAATATAGTATGTAAATTGTAAATTATCATTAGCTTAATTAATAAGCATAAATTAGAATATAGTATGTAAATTGTAAATTATCATTAGCTTAATTAATAAGCAAAAATTAGAATATAGTATGTAAATTGTAAATTATCATTAGCTTAATTAATAAGCAAAAATTAGAATATAGTATGTAAATTGTAAATTATCATTAGCTTAATTAATAAGCAAAATTAGAATATAGTATGTAAATTGTAAATTATCATTAGCTTAATTAATAAGCATAAATTAGAATATAGTATGTAAATTGTAAATTATCATTAGCTTAATTAATAAGCAAAAATTAGAATATAGTATGTAAATTGTAAATTATCATTAGCTTAATTAATAAGCATAAATTAGAATATAGTATGTAAATTGTAAATTATCATTAGCTTAATTAATAAGCAAAAATTAGAATATAGTATGTAAATTGTAAATTATCATTAGCTTAATTAATAAGCATAAATTAGAATATAGTATGTAAATTGTAAATTATCATTAGCTTAATTAATAAGCATAAATTAGAATATAGTATGTAAATTGTAAATTATCATTAGCTTAATTAATAAGCAAAAATTAGAATATAGTATGTAAATTGTAAATTATCATTAGCTTAATTAATAAGCATAAATTAGAATATAGTATGTAAATTGTAAATTATCATTAGCTTAATTAATAAGCAAAAATTAGAATATAGTATGTAAATTGTAAATTATCATTAGCTTAATTAATAAGCATAAATTAGAATATAGTATGTAAATTGTAAATTATCATTAGCTTAATTAATAAGCATAAATTAGAATATAGTATGTAAATTGTAAATTATCATTAGCTTAATTAATAAGCAAAAATTAGAATATAGTATGTAAATTGTAAATTATCATTAGCTTAATTAATAAGCATAAATTAGAATATAGTATGTAAATTGTAAATTATCATTAGCTTAATTAATAAGCAAAAATTAGAATATAGTATGTAAATTGTAAATTATCATTAGCTTAATTAATAAGCATAAATTAGAATATAGTATGTAAATTGTAAATTATCATTAGCTTAATTAATAAGCAAAAATTAGAATATAGTATGTAAATTGTAAATTATCATTAGCTTAATTAATAAGCATAAATTAGAATATAGTATGTAAATTGTAAATTATCATTAGCTTAATTAATAAGCATAAATTAGAATATAGTATGTAAATTGTAAATTATCATTAGCTTAATTAATAAGCATAAATTAGAATATAGTATGTAAATTGTAAATTATCATTAGCTTAATTAATAAGCAAAAATTAGAATATAGTATGTTAATTGTAAATTATCATTAGCTTAATTAATAAGCATAAATTAGAATATAGTATGTAAATTGTAAATTATCATTAGCTTAATTAATAAGCATAAATTAGAATATAGTATGTAAATTGTAAATTATCATTAGCTTAATTAATAAGCAAAAATTAGAATATAGTATGTAAATTGTAAATTATCATTAGCTTAATTAATAAGCATAAATTAGAATATAGTATGTAAATTGTAAATTATCATTAGCTTAATTAATAAGCAAAAATTAGAATATAGTATGTAAATTGTAAATTATCATTAGCTTAATTAATAAGCATAAATTAGAATATAGTATGTAAATTGTAAATTATCATTAGCTTAATTAATAAGCATAAATTAGAATATAGTATGTAAATTGTAAATTATCATTAGCTTAATTAATAAGCAAAAATTAGAATATAGTATGTAAATTGTAAATTATCATTAGCTTAATTAATAAGCATAAATTAGAATATAGTATGTAAATTGTAAATTATCATTAGCTTAATTAATAAGCAAAAATTAGAATATAGTATGTAAATTGTAAATTATCATTAGCTTAATTAATAAGCATAAATTAGAATATAGTATGTAAATTGTAAATTATCATTAGCTTAATTAATAAGCATAAATTAGAATATAGTATGTAAATTGTAAATTATCATTAGCTTAATTAATAAGCAAAAATTAGAATATAGTATGCAAATTGTAAATTGTAAATTATCATTAGCTTAATTAATAAGCATAAATTAGAATATAGTATGTAAATTGTAAATTATCATTAGCTTAATTAATAAGCATAAATTAGAATATAGTATGTAAATTGTAAATTATCAGTAGCTTAATTAATAAGCATAAATTATAATTCCTGTATAATAGCAGTGTTATATAATATGTAAATAAACTCGTTGCATGTAGTAACTTCGCCATAGCCGGTCCCTAGCCCGGATGAGAAAGAAGGAGGGCACATGATTGTGTATTCATACCTATAATTTAATAATTTTGTTAGGACTTCAAGATTACGTTCCAAATCTAACCAAATAAGACAATGAGGCGAAGGAGAAATATTTATGACGAAACATTTATCTTTAAAAACAACATATGTAAATTCCCTCCACGTAATTTCCATTTAACCAACAAATATCCACTATTATAATTATATCCATTAATCATAGAAATCAATCTGTGTCATTAGACCTACTTAAATTAAATATGAAGACGTAATAATTAACCTTACATTATTCAAGAGCCTGACACCGGGGAAGTTTGGCAACGTCCCTACTCGGTCAGTTACAGTGGCTTCTACTTGACGTAGTGGAGGGGGGGGGGGAGCGCGGTGGAATGGTGTGACAACTGACGTGTAATTTTCGAAGAACGATGCCAGCGCTACAGGGGCACAGATCCGTTGGTCCGACTATATCATCTTCTGTTTTCATTTTGGTACGTAAGTTATCAAAAGTCCTCCTATAAAACAACACTGCAAATTATTGAGGACAACTGAGATATCAGCTACTGTTATACAATTATTAAAACTTTAACACAGTAACCTCAACGGAGTTGCGTAATGTATTTTAAAAACATAGTACATCCCTGCCTATTGTTCAGTTATTGATGTTTAATCATCAGTAACTTTTTAAAACATTTTATAAAGTTGTACATTTTATGTTACAGGCTGCAGAAGGATCGACTACGAGGCTATTTCAGATTCAGTAATAGAAAACTGCGCCGGGGTTGTAACGAGACACAGAACCAAGAGGAGCACGACGCAGACGCAAACGGGATGTGCATTTCAGATGTCAGTCACGATGTGAAGCAGCACATAACATCGTCCTGATGCCATATCATGCATTAACACTCACCCTGCCGCCGTGTGAGGCTTGAAGCTCTCATCTGACATCGTGAGGCGGACTCCACAAATGCTCTAGTGTGAAGCAGGATTATCACACCTATCAATACTCCAGAAACGTGGCAATGTGAAGCAGCCTTAACATATTCTTCTGTGAACCAGCCTGAAAATTCGCTGATGTTAAGCAGGCTTTACACATTGCGTCATGCGACCCACTCTCTACATAAGTATACTGTGAAACAAATGTTACATGCAAATCAATATGAACTAGACTTTATACTCTACCATGAAACATATAATATCCATGCGTCAATTTGAATCTGATGATAATCTGTATCGCTATTTACAGAGTGATTCAGAAATATATCTATACGTTTGATCGCATTTTATGACGAAAATATTATTATTAAGTTAAGGGAAATATTATGTTATTATTGGAAAGGGAGTCCTTCAAATTACAACAATAGAACAAAACAAAACAAATCACTGTTCACGTGCAGCTTGGCGGGTTAATTTTTGTGGGCTTATGTCGAACGCCTCCACAATTCTCTTCGGTGTTTCTGCATCCGTGCTAATGCGGGGCCTTCCACGAGGTTTGATTTTCTGCATCCTTCCCGTTTCCAACAGTCGTTTTCTCCACTTCCCCACAGTCGACGGCTGCAATGCTACGTTAAACTCACGTCTTGCTGCCTCATGATCATTAGCATACGTTATTGCCAATGCAGCAATTGTAATTTGCTGTTGCATATTCAACGTCATTTCACTAATGACGTAAGTTCTGTACTGTTTTTTTTTATTCCATTTGTTTGTAATTTGAATAATTGCCTTTCCAACGGTAATTTCATATTTCCTGTAATGGTAATATTTTCATCACACAACGCGATCAAACGTATAGCCATATTTATGATTCACCCCGTATACAAGCAACAATATTATCCAAGCTTTACATGCGTATCGTTTAAACTATGGTGTCCACATACAATGAGGATCTGCGCAAACATGAAATTGGACCTATACCTCATGCGAGCTAAGTTCCAGTTACATCTAACACTGATGTAATATACAAACAAAGCAGACGTAAGACTGCATTTTCATTGGTCGAATAACGATTTTACCTTAAAACGTGTACGGAAATGCAGTTCCCTCTCTAACACTTGAAATAAAGAAAAAATAATAAAAACACGTATTATCTAGCACATATGTATGTAAGTTATACTCTTACTCACTGGCACTATCGAACCCGTAGGTTCATGGCCGCGCGGACATAAGCTCTCCATACATCACTATCCTGAGCTAATGTTTTCCAATCATTCCCTATATAATCTGCTTCCCTCAAATCATAGTTAGTGTTGTTCTCCCACCTCATTCTTGGTCTACCAACTGGGCGTTTTCCTTCTGGCTTTCCTACAAGAAGTTTCCATGCACGTCTTTCATTCCCCATACGCGCAACATGTCCTGCCCATCGCAGTCTACGAGAGTATAAAGTCCTAACATTCCATGTTCCTAGGAACATGTCCCTGTGTTTGAGCCTTTGGCATGGGTTCCCTGAAGTAGTCCCCGCCCGGAGAACCGAATGGGGGACTATTTGATCTCCGGAAAATTTTACCCCAGATGAACCCATGTCCGCATTTCTTGACAGTTGTATTTTTACGGTGAAAGATCGTCACTCTTTCGCCCAAGGTACTTTTTTCGTCTGGCTTATCACCTTCGACCAGTCCGGCATGGGTAACCCTATCGGCAGCAATGCTACCTCCGGCATAGCTCTCAGGATAATTTAAGCACGCAAGCCATTCCACCACGACAAGGTAAAGATACCAGGAATTAAACATAACAATAGTGAAATACAGAACAAACTGGAAAGAAGGTTGACTGACAACAGAATACCAAGAGCAGCATACAACTATTCAAGCCGAAGAAAAAGTTTGGGAAGTCCAAAGAAAATATGGAAAGAGCAGCCATTTGGAGCCGGAACAGGCTATCAGAAAGCCTAAACCGTGACGAAGAAGAAAAAGAATGTTTAAAAAATATAAATACTAAATGGACACTATTGTTAATAAACACTACATTAAGGACTAACTAACTCACTGGCACTATCGAACCTGTAGGTTCAGGGCCGCTCGCACAAAAGCTCTCCATACTTCTCTATCCTGAGCTCATGCTTTCCAATCATTCCCTGTATAATCTACTTCCCTCAAATCATAGTTAATGTTATTCTCCCACCTCATTCTTGGTCTACCAACTGGACGTTTTCCCTCTGGCTTTCCTCCAAGAAGCTTTCATGAATGTCTTTCATGTACATTAAGGACTGCTGCAAAGAAATTCATCAATATTCCATTTTCACAGATTGTTTAAGAATGATAAGCAACGAATGAGAAGAAATTAAAGTTGGATGTGCGTTTGTAGTTTATGAGAACTCGTCAGAAATTTCCTCCGCTTTGTTCAAACTTTCTACACAATGTATTCACGTAGACTTTCACGGCCGGAGTTGCTATGATGATCTTGAAGAAGATTTTCGGGCTGTAGGCCGTGGTCGTGAGGCTTGTAGTTCCCCGACGTTTCGCCAGAGACTGCGTCTGGCATCCTCAAGGGTTGTCTTGAGACTGGCAATTCTGGGCGCTGTCTGTCCGCTGTCTGTCTTATTTATACGTTCACCGCGATGTGTTCGTAAGTTGTATCTGCCTTCTGATTGGTCAGCGCAAAACGCAAAATGCAAACCTCTACAAGCACAGTGGACTAGACTATCAAACGGCAATCTCAGTGGAACAATGGAAGTCCCTACCGCTGACCAATCAGAAGACAGACCATCAAACAGCAATCTCATTGGAGCTATGGAAGTCGCTAACGCTGACCAATCAGAAGGCAGATACAACTTACGAACACATCGCGGTGAACGTATAAATAAGACAGACAGCGGACAGAATTGCCAGTCTCAAGACAGCCCTTGAGGATGCCAGACGCAGTCTCTGGCGAAACGTCGGGGAACTAATGCCTCACGACCACGGCCTACAGCCCGAAAATCTTCTTCAAGATCATCATTTCTACACAATGTTCCATTTTTCAGATTGTCGTAAAAAAAGCTGTTAATAGGTGTGTAATTAATGACATAAGTTCTTGTTTACACAGCGATTCACAAACAGCCCTGAAAGAAATTAATGCTAAATATAACAATAACCCAATAGCTTTCGAGGTATGGGAACAGATGAAACAAAGTTAAAAACATGTTTGTCTGTCATGAGTACGTGTGCATTGCGAGATATCAGGAAATGAACTTGCGGATGTTTTATCCAAAACTGCAAAGGATCCTAATTCACAGTATGCATATGATCTGTCATATTTCTTTCCTGAAGTCGAAAATATATAAACATTTAATAGCAAGATGGAACAACGTGTGCCTCAATGGTAACACAGGCACATTTACAAGACAACTGTTCTTTCCAAGTATTTACGACAGAATAAAATGTAAATACATTTTTCCAAATGCCATACTAACACAATTCCTCACTGGGCACTGTAAATTTAGCCAATACCTGATTTAACATCAGAGGAAATGCAAATTGTAATTGTGGTACCGGTATTAGCAACCGAAGCGTTGAACGTATTATTTTTTATTGCCCTTTGTTCTGGAACGAAAGATACTAATTCTCATGCCTTCTAAATAACACCTCATGTTTAAATGAACAACCATTACAGAAGTATTTATGACAGAGAAGAACTTCAGACTTTTTAATATTTTTATACATGAAATTATAAAAAAAAACCTTTAATTTTAGAAAAAATTATATAATGACTAACAAGTTTGTAACAAACAATAACCATAATGTACCTTAGGTGAAATAGGATTTATAAATTTCGTATATTAAATAATAATACTAATAATAATAATAATAATAATAATCTTCTTCTTGTAATCTTGTAAGCCCATATTTCCCTTAACAAAGATTTAGGCGCTCTTCCCCTACAGGGAAGAATTTGAACATATATACATGAAATTATAAAAAAAAAACCTTTAATTTTAGATAAAATTATATAATGACTAACAAGTTTGTAACAAACAATAACCATAATGTACCTTAGGTGAAATAGGATTTATAAATTTCGTATATTAAATAATAATACTAATATAATAATAAATAATAATAATAATAATAATAATAATAATAATAATAATAATCTTCTTCTTGTAATCTTGTAAGCCCATATTTCCCTTAACAAAGATTTAGGCGCTCTTCCCCTACAGGGAAGAATTTGAACATATATACATATATACATGAAATTATAAAAAAAACCTTTAATTTTAGATAAAATTATATAATGACTAACAAGTTTGTAACAAACAATAACCATAATGTACCTTAGGTGAAATAGGATTTATAAATTTCGTATATTAAATAATAATAATAATAATAATCTTCTTTTTGTAATCTTGTAAGCCCATATTTCCCTTAACACAGATTTAGGCGCTCTTCCCCTACAGGGAAGAATTTGAACCATACTAATTTAGTTACACTTGTTTTCGTATAGATGTCATTTGAGTGGTCCGTGGTCAGCTTCCGCCTCATACTGACATCTAGGAAACCAAGCTAGTACTAGAATGGGAAAATTCGGTAAATTTTGCTTAGAGGCCTTTTCATTCAAGCTTAAGGATCTTTTACGAGCCTGAAAATTTTCAGACTCGGGACCCACGGCTTAAAGTCCCTCCCGGAGGACTTGCTCCTTGGATTTTTCCATCCTAAAAAAAATACATCGACCCCGGCCGGGATTGAACCCGCGACCCTCGGGACCAGAGGCAAGGAGCATAATCACTAGTCCACCGCGGCCGATAATAATAATAATAATAATAATAATAATAATAATAATAATAATAATAATAATAATGATAATACATTGTGTGTCTATATGTTTTAACTCATCACTGGCACACTTGCAAATGATGTTATGGATATTTCAATGCATTCATTTGCTATCACTGTAATAAATTACATTTATCAATGGAATGTGGCTTGTCATGTTACTCTCCTGTTACTGTGATGTTAAGCCCTTCAAATACAATTTTAATAGATTAAATGAACATTATTATATTCTTACGCATGCGAAATGTAGAATACGTTGGAATTTCAGTTGTTTAAAATGGCCGCTTCTGTATAACTAAAAGATGTTGCAAAATAAAGTATTAGAAAAGCGGAGAGAATCAAATTATTTTGGATGTTTTTAAACAGTTTAGTGAAAAATATTCTACATCAGCCATTGAGAATGTGGTGAAAATAATAGTAGAATTTACAGGTGGGTCAGTATGGCGCATAATTTCTGCTCGTAATAAAATTTTAAATAAAGAATATCAATCTAAATCATGGAAAAATCGTAAACGTCTGATTAGGTAGGCCCATATATATTTGTCACAAATAAGAAGAAATGGAAGTTCCTGATTATTGGTACCATTTTACTTTATATTCAGTCTTTTTTCCCCATAAAATACGGTGTTCCCTAAGACCAATGTTTCTATCGATGACAGTTCCGTACACAATTCAGTCGATTGGCGGTAAAAGTAGCACCACGGTTCCCCAATAAACGGAGTTGCGAAGTAATACCTTATGCAAGTATGTTTACAATAAACTAATAAAAACCAACAAAAATGAAAAAAAAAAACTGATAAAAATAAAGTCAGGAATATATCAAATTGAATGCATGGGTTGTGAAAAAAATATATAGGAAAAACAAAAAGAAACCTAAAAATTAGAACCAAAGAACACATAAGGAATATTAAAAATGGGGAAATAGAAAAATCTGCAATTGCTGTTCATGTTTGGTCTGAAAAACATAATATAAATTCAGACACTAAATTATTAAAACAGCTAGAAAATACAAAAGAGCTATTTGAGAAAATAATGTATATTCAGAAGAACAAAAACAGTTATGAATTTTGATATACCGATGGAGCGTGACCTTGTTTGGAGGTTCTTTGGTCAACCACAGGATGGAGCTGGCATCAACATCCAGGTGGTGCAATATAATGCAACATAAATAAAACCAGTCTGGACAAACTGACGATAAAACAGAATTGTTTTGAAACATGTTTAAGAACAAATCAACATTAATATTGAGGTAAGATGATCAGACTAAAAATAATATAATTAAAATAACCTCAAAATATCACTTCCTAAAATTAAATATTAAATACAACTGGAACTTAGCTCGGAATTGGTATAGCTGCTAACATAACAGTCAACTTACCCACCGGCCACTATTCGTGCACCAGGTTTAAACAGGTTACAAGGCCAGTAATCGTTAATGTGAATCAGATTTAAATTTTGCACAATATGAAACAAACTTCAATTTCAGCAATTCAATTATGCTCTACACAGATATCCACGTGCCAACCTCTACATCTCAACAGTATAAACCAGGCTCCACATCAGATCATTGTGCACTATTCTCGATAAACGCACCAATACGTTATGTATCATGATCTTGAAGAATATTTCCAGACTGTTGGCCGTAATCTTGAAGTTCCCGACGTTTTACCAGAGACTGCGTCCGGCATCCTCAATGGTTGTCTTGAGACTGGCGGTGAACTGTATGAAAAGAGCAGGCAGTGGACAAAATTGTCAGTCTGAAGACAACCCTTGAGGATACCGGACGCAATCTATGGCGAATCGTCGGGGAACTTAAAGCCTCGAGACTACGGCGAACAGCCCGGATAATTTTCTTCAAGATCATCATGCTAACACCGGCCGTGAAAGTCAAAATCAGCACCAGTGTGTGTCAGCTATCACCAAGAGCAATATGAATAATCATCGGCCAGCGATCAGAACCTTGTATCTCCATTCGTGAGTACAATCTGGATTTTTACATTATTGGATACGCAAATACATCGT
Organism: Diploptera punctata; assembly: GCA_030220185.1. NCBI lineage: Eukaryota > Metazoa > Arthropoda > Insecta > Blattodea > Blaberidae > Diploptera > Diploptera punctata. Next base: position 109,092 of record JASPKZ010000020.1, on the reverse strand, counting down.
CTGCATGCTGTTATAGTTTTGTAACTCCACGATGATTTTGGTGCCATCTATTAACGATTACAAACACTGTGCATTTCATATGCTATTGACCTCACAAGGGAACTATCAACCATTTCATGCTGAAATCTACCTTGAAATTACTCCCAGAGAATTGTTGTGATGTACCAAAGGCGTGTTCAAAAAATGATCTGCCGTTTTAAAGTGCAAGGCACAGAATCCAGAATCCAGCAATGGTAGCCCACTGTACGGAGTGATTGTACATCCCTGCATTAATTAAGCACAGAGTGGGATGAGGTGGGACGCAGCGCGAACGGCTGGTAGTGAGGGTTTTCCAGGCTACCAATAAAGGAGTTGTACTACTTTCCCATAGTTTAAATAAGAGATTTGGCGCTTGATTTTAGGCTCTTGCAGTTAAAAATTTAAGATAATTTTTTGGATATCATAACGCTTCTCTGGAAGAAATTTCAAGGTAGGTTTCGGCATGCAGTGGTTGTTAATTCCCTCGTCTGGCCCAAAAACTCGCATTTCCGGCGGGAAGGAATAGCGAGGTTTCGTTTCCTCTACTAATCTCGGACCTAAGAACTTGCATCTTCGGAGTAATACTTTCCAGATCCTAATTTGAAAATATAATAAATTTTGAATTAAAAATAAACTAGTTACAAAGTTTTCTTTTTTTTTTTTTCTGATTTTTTAAATATGGAGTTACGAGGTTTTGATTGCCGGCCGACTCATCCCAATGAATTATCATCTGTTAACATCAGTATCAACCAACCTCCATAACAAAATTATGCACTATTCTCGACAAAGGCTTCAGTATGTGTCAGGCATCACAATTAGCTATGAGAAACTGGATCCAAATTAACGGCAGTATGAAATAAGAACCACTAAATTCAGCGCTTGAATAAATTTCGCCACACGCAGAAGGCTCGATCAGAATAGCGTGAAACATGATTAACAATTGAGTGTGTGAGTGAAGCTTTACATATACATTAATGTAGACCAATTTCACGTCCATAAATTTAATTCAATTACATACATGAAGCAATGTGATCCGGGTTCTCAGACACAATAATATGAATACATCTTAAATTCAGTAATGTGAGTCAATGTTCAGAATCCCGTAAGTGTAAATTTGACTTCACACACATAACATCGTCAATCAGTACATCCACATGAACTTACGTAAAGCAAGCTCTCATGAACTAGAAGATAATATTTATGTTTATATTACAAACTTAAAACATGAATATTGTGGACCAGATTTACATTCACTAGTGAATTTAAGCGTGAATAACGGTTACAGCACCTGTGCATTTAAAATCCACCAATGTGAACATGGTTCACAGTCATCACAATGCACTAATGCATTAGTGTCCAAATATGCACAAATGTGAACCACGGTTAGCTCTAAATACGCACCAGTGTGAACTAGTTTCTCACACTTTAGGCTCCAAACAAATACTAATGCGAACATAGCTCATATGGATCAGAACATTACCTCCAAATATGCACCAATGTGAGCATGGTTCACATGCAACAGCGAATTTGGGCTCTAAATAAGCTCAGTATATGCCTGAATTACACATTCTAATGATTTCAGGCAACAAATATGCAACCTAATCCACACAAACGTCAGTGAATTCATGTTCTAAATATACGCTAATGTAAACCGTACTCATACACAGCATTGTGTATTAGAACCGCTGTCATACACAGCATTGTGTATCAGGACCGCTGTCATACACAGCATTGTGTATCAAGGCCACTGTCATACACAGCATTGTGTGTCAGGACCGCTGTCATACACAGCATTGTGTATCAGGACCGCTGTCATACACAGCATTGTGTATCAGGACCGCTGTCATAAACAGCATTGTGTATCAGGACCACTGTCTTACAGCATTGTGTATCAGGACCGCTGTCATGCACAGCATTGTGTATCAGGACCGCTGTCATGCACAGCATTGTGTATCAGGACCGCTGTCATACACAGCATTGTGTATCAGGACCGCTGTCATACACAGCATTGTGTATCAGGACCGCTGTCATACACAGCATTGTGTATCAGGACCGCTGTCATGCACAGCATTGTGTATCAGGACCGCTGCCATGCACAGCATTGTGTATCAGGACCGCTGCCATGCACAGCATTGTGTATCAGGACCGCTGCCATGCACAGCATTGTGTATCAGGACCGCTGTCATGCACAGCATTGTGTATCAGGACCGCTGCCAAGCACAGCATTGTGTATCAGGACCGCTGCCATGCACAGCATTGTGTATCAGGACCGCTGCCATACACAGCATTGTGTATCAGGACCGCTGTCATACACAGCATTGTGTATCAGGATCGCTGTCATACACAGCATTGTGTATCAGGACCGCTGTCATACACAGCATTGTGTATCAGGATCGCTGTCATACACAGCATTGTGTATCAGGACCGCTGTCATACACAGCATTGTGTATCAGGACCGCTGTCATACACAGCATTGTGTATCAGGACCGCTGTCATACACAGCATTGTGTATCAGGATCGCTGTCATACACAGCATTGTGTATCAGGACCGCTGTCATACACAGCATTGTGTATCAGGACCGCTGTCATACACAGCATTGTGTATCAGGACCGCTGTCATACACAGCATTGTGTATCAGGATCGCTGTGATACACAGCGTTGTGTATCAGGACCACTGTCATACACAGCATTTGTGTATCAGGACCACTGCATTGTACATTTGCATGATTTTAGTCTGAATGTTTATTTGTTTACACTATAAAATGTTCTTCCTACTTAATTATAAACAAGTGAAGGTCCTACGTCAGTAATTCAACTTCATATGTCTAATTAAAATGTCTATTTATTTAATTTCTAGGCTGTTCAAATGTTATTTACCATAACACGTTGCTAAACATTTGTTATTTTACTGAGTTCATATGAATGTTCTCTATAGTTTATTTAAGTTGATGACTGACTCCATGGCAGGTTCTTCTGCTATTTTCTGGCTGCTGTCCTCACAACCACATGTGTTAATTACAGAGATGGATGTTCATATAGCCAGTATGGATGTCATCATATCGACTCGCCAGAAGTTATAACTAGTTTTCTCAACCTGGAGCCACTACTTATTGCAGCTATCTAAATTCCTCACGATGCTGCTGGACACCGGTCCCATTCTGTCCGAAATTCCACGAGAAAATTTCTTCCCCCATGTAGGACTCGAACCAGTGCAAGTCCCATATATCTGAATGAAGGCATCATGCACTAAAAAGTGGACGATTGGGTAGTTAGAATTTTAAAAATATCCTCATCTATTCATACTTATTTTCTCTACTAGGTATCTATATCTTTCTGTTTCTTCTACTAATCAGACAACTGCGAAAGTACATTTCAGATGTTTGCTGTATCTTAATCTACCTCTCGTTATAGCACTGAACCTCGTGAATGTAACGAAATTGGTAATTAAGACCCGAAATTAGGAATAAAGATGCTAAAAATAGTTTACATCTATAAAAAGTCGCAAAACATCAAATTTCCTGAATATTAATTAATTAATGAAATTATGTCATCCCTGTTGCGTTTGTCATTTTTGACTCGCCAAAACTTGATGCGCGATTTTGTGATTCGTGGAATTTAATTGAGAAAATTATATGAAAATTGTTAATAGTGAAAGGGATATAGATTTTAGTATGTTTAAGTTCGTACCCTGTGTAAAGACAAATTATGTCGATTGTGGAGCCGATGGCATGGTGTTAAGGTAATGGAGATCTAAGTATCCAGAATCTTCAGTAGGTACTGCTTAAAATAAAATTGTTGTCATTTCTAAGCATGACATCTTAATGAAAATTTTGTATAAATCACTTCTTCGGTATGTTGATGTGTTAGTGTGAGGATATTACAGTGTCTATAAAGCCACTATCTATTTTCGGATAGAGACAGCAAATAGAATTAAATACTGTCGTGCCTACTTAAGGAGATATTTTGTAGGAACTCGAAAACACGTGATCCTTCTCGTGACAGTAAACAGCACCATAACTCAATGAGTTTCCACGTGAGAATCATCTTTGTCTCTGCAAAGCTCAAAACGCACAGCTGTTTCACGGAAAACATTTTACTACATCCTTGGAGACATTTGTGCAACTGCTTGCCGAATGCGAGCTTTCAGGTACTATCAAATGATTAGTTTTGTTTTGATTGACTTTGAAATTTAGAAAACCACTGGCAAAGAAATCTAACGTTCTTAAAGATCCGAATGTGGTAGGTTTTCTTCCCTTAAAATGTGTTCAAAATCTAATGGATAGTTACTCTTGGAATATGGAACCGCTTGAATGCTTTGCAAAATGGGATCCTTGATTCTCTTAAAAAATTACACTTGTCAATTCAACACTTCGGTTTGATGTACAATGACGTTCACCTATTTTCACATCAAGACAACTCCCATTGCGTATCATTTACAGAGCAACTCACGTAAAGCTTCTGGAGATAGGTCCTGATTTATGGAAACATCGCTGAAATCTCTCTTGAATAATGTTAAAATGTATACTTTGGATATTGAGACACATCGTAATATCAGTGTTTGAATTTCTCGGGTGACTGCAAGAATAGTGTTCTCTCATTGGTGGAAATAGATTCATGAGCATTTGACTGGCCAGTCGAAAGACCCGCGCGAATGAGCGATGCGCCTAGACTTTCCGTTTCGAATATTTCTCTTAGCCTCTGCTTTTCATGTCAGGAAAGTTCTATGCTAGAAACTTTCATACGAGAAAATTCTCCATTGGCAGTCGAGAAATTTGCTTCCCCGACTTATATAAACTGTTGCCAGGGTTGGAAGTCAGTCCGTCAGTTGTGACGTGACAGCTATACAGTGACTGTGGTTGGAAGTCAGTCCGTCAGTTGTGACGTGACAGCTATACAGTGACTGTGGTTGGAAGTCAGTCCGTCAGTTGTGACGTGACAGCTATACAGAGACTGTGGTTGGAAGTCAGTCCGTCAGTTGTGACGTGACAGCTATACAGTGACTGTGGTTGGAAGTCAGTCAGTCAGTTGTGACGTGACAGCTATACAGTGACTGTGGTTGGAAGAAACTGTGGCGAGTGAACTCGTTAGAGACTCTAAAATAATTTTGTAACAGATAAACTTTAAAACAAAATAAATTATTACCATCCACCGCTCTGGTCTCGAGGTAGCGTGCTGCCATGTCACGCAGCGGGCCGGGTTCGATCCCCGGTCGGGGCAGTTTTTCTGGATGAGGTTTTTATCGGGGTTTCTCCTCACCTGTAAGACAAATGTCAGGAAAACTTTAAGGCTTAAACGGTCCCAGAAATCAAATCATATGGCCATCATCCTTAACATTATCATCATCATCATCCTTCACCGGTGAGGAAAGCAACGGGAAGCTACCACACCTACAATTCCCTAGTAAAGCTGCAAGCATAGCATGAAAATGCTATGATTGCAGTGAAGGACCTGCCTTCGGGCAGAATTATTATGGATGAAAATTATTACCGTAATTTATGATTGAAATGTTAGGGACAGTTTATAAAATTAAATAAATTTATTGTGAACTTCTGCAGGTAAACTATGTTGTGTTAGTACAGGAATACGATGTGAAAACTGACCCCACGGAAACTGGTGAAATAAGTGCCATGACAAGAAAATGCTCATCTTCATTCATTACTTATCTGAACCTCCAACGTAACAATGTACCGTATGTTATACAATTCTGGAAATAAATATTGACTTTGTAGATACACTGTATTAGGGAAGTAATTCTATATATTAACCGCTTGGCCTTTCTCTAGATGTGCCTGGTTACATAATCATTCTCCGTTTAGTTCACTAAAGAGTGTGTAATTTGAATTGGTGCAAAAACTAGTTTAAACAGTTGTGTAAAACAGTAATATAATGTACGGTTAAAAACTATAATATAGTTACTTTGTAGGTCCGTCTCCTCAACTTAAGTTCTTTTAAAACTCTGTAGGCCTTTTGGGACTAGTCCCATCATCAGCAGAATGCATTAGGTCCGTTCTTGTTGACCCTTGTTGAAGCACTGACTTGGTTGTGAGAATTTTGTACAGAGGATTGTGTGGATTAGGTGTGTATTCATTGAGAATCAGGTTGCTGTTGATTTCTCTTAGGATTACGATTTCCTCCAGTATATTTATTCTCATTGGAATGTTTTCTCTATGTACTATTGTGAGGGTGTTATCGATGTTATGCATATGGTGTCCAGCTTGAATTACATGTTTTGCGTAACTTGATTTTCCTCCATTGTAAACGAAATCTCTTAAATGTTCCTTGAATCTAATGTTGAGGCTTCTGTTAGTTTTCCCAATGTAGAATTTATTGCAGTCTGTACATGTTAATTTTTAGATGCCTTTATTGTCGAATTCATCTATTTCTTCGATGTTGTTGTTTATTAAATTGTTTAGTTTGTTGTCAGTTCTGTAGGCTATTTTAATATTCTTATCGAGCTTTTTTAGTGTGTTGGCCAATTTTAATGTTGCTTTACCAGTGTACGTGAGAGTTATCCATTTTTTGTTGTTGTCATTGGATTCTATTTCAAGTTTGGTTATGTTGGTAATGTTGTTTTTTTCTTTTTTGTTTATTTATAATGCTATTTATTATTTGTTTGTTGTAGCCGTTAATTTTTGCCATGTGTTTGATGTAATTTAATTCTTTATTATAATTGTCTTTATTTAGAGGGAGTTTTAACATCCTATTTATTAGGCTTTTGAATGTACTTATTTTATGTTGAAAAGGATGTCTCGATTTATTGTTTATGGCTAGTGTGTTGCTTGTCGGTTTTCGATAAATGCCAATTTCTATTTTGTTGTTGGTGAAGTTTTTTGTTAGTGTTAGGTCCAAATAGTTTATACTGTTGTTGATTTCTGTTTCATCAGTAAAGATGATTTTGTTGTGCATGTTATTTAAATCTTGAGAGATTTCTTTGTCTTTTCTATTTTCGCTGTCATAAATAATTAATACGTCGTCTACATATCTTGTGAATAATTTTATGTTGAATTTAGTAATTAGTTCTTTGAGGTGTGTATTTTCTAATTCTTGTAAGAATATTTCTGCTAGGATTCCCGAAGTGGGGCTTCCCATGGGGATTCCGTCTTCTTGGACGAAGAGTTCGTTGTTGAATTGGAAGTAATTCTGTTGCGTTATTGTTTTTATGGTGTTACTTAGTTGGTTGATGTAGTTATTTTCAAGTTTCTTGTCCATTAATTTTTGTTTTATTATATCTGTTGTTTCATTTATTGGGATGTTGGTATCGAGTTGTGTAAAAGTATTAATGAGGAGGATTTCGCCTCCTCAACCTCCCCAGACTGCCCAAAATAACCCACAACATGTGTTAAATATTTAATAAATTTATAAATACGTGGAAATGCTGAACGAGATAGCCATATTGGAATTCATCCGAAATGACAATGGCAAGCATAAAAATACTATACATTTTCTGAATCATTCGCGAATCTTTTTTTTTCTGTTCACTTTATTAAACGATTCCGTTATAAATGTACCCGCAATAATTTAAACTATTTAGCGTGAACTAATATATAAACAAAATGTTCAGCGATGTGTTATCGTAAATAACAAAATTTTGGTCTGAATGTTTATTTGTCTATACTATAAAATGTTCTTTCTACTTGATTATAATTGATGTTAAGAGCCTTTGTCAGTAATTGAACCTGCCTAAATAAAATCTTGACTATTCTATGCCAGAAGAGTACCTCTGAATGTTCCAACGGAGAACGAGTGACTTATATTGTCCTGTTAGCCAACATGATAATACACGATTCCGCTGTCTGATTGCGGTTTTTTATATATCTATTCACAGTCCACCGCTGTGGTCTCGAGGTAGCGTGCTGCCGTGTCACGCAGCGGGCCCGGGTTCGATCCCCGATCCGGGCAGTTTTTCTGGGTGAGGTTATTATCGGGGTTTTTCCTCACCTGTAAGACAAATGTCAGGAAAACGTTAAGGCCCAAACGGTCCCCGAAATCATATGGCCATCACAATCATCATCATTCATATTCTTCTTAGATTAAGCTTAGGATTAGGGACTTTCCTGGCGCACCACTATCATCACCACCCATCATATCATCGGGGCAACGTAACCCCGCCTTTCAGGCGCCCCAACCTCAGAAGTGGGTTACAAGTACGCCATGCCAGGAGAGAACACCAGGAATGTCGAAAGACAACCTGGAGCATTTGCAAAAAAAATAAAAAAAAAATATATATATATATATATTCCCTAATTACTTAACTCCTGGCTAAATAAATAAGGAAAATAATAAAATTGTATTAATATTGTTATGTCCTTTTACCAAATAATATTTTGTACTAATGTTATGTCGTTACCATAGGTGGGAAAATGGGCAAGTTAGTATATAACAGATTTGTTTATAGTTTATTGGATAATCTAGCTCATCATAATGATAAGGTGACTATTCCATATGATAAATTAATGACTAATGAATATTTTCCAGTGTAGGTACAGCGATTTTAGATTAAAATTACCTCAATGCCTCATTCAGTTTTAAAGAACTTCTTTCATTTTTTTGGAAAAAATAAATATTTCGATGTTATAATTAAATTTTGACATTTAGCAATGAAGGCATAATATGATATAAAAGAAAAATAAACACCTGAACAGGGATTTGAATCCAGAACTTCTTACTTGGTAAGCTAGTGCGCTACGAGTTACGCTATCCAGGCATCCTAGCACAAACATTTGTTTTCCTTTTTATATATTTTCTATCATGAGGATTAGCTGGGCTCGGTATCACTACCCTCTCGTGGCTACTGCATCAAGAAAGCTAATTAAAGAGAATGTTTACATTGTAGCAGTAACACTTATAATATCGATTATTAATTGGTGTTTCCCGTATAATGTATCATATTTATATTATTATTATTATTATTATTATTATTATTATTATTATTATTATTATTATCGTAGCATTATTGTTATTACCCTATAAAATGTTGTTTGTACATGACATTTACATTGTTACATTTATTGTTTCTTTAACTGATTATAATTAGTATAGTGTATATCTATATTTGTCGAATATTTATTTGTATTTGTGCTGGTTGAGTGGAAGAGAGGGTCTTATGGTCTTAACTCTGCCAGAATAAATAAAGTATTATTATTATTATTATTATTATTATTATTATTATTATATTATTATTATCGAAATAAAGAAGCGTCACTGCTATGAAGTAAAAATTCTCTTTAATTTGCTTCTTGTTATAGTAGCCACGAGAGGGCACTGATACCGAGTTTCCGCTACCTCTCATGATAAAGAATATATTATATCGATCCATAGTAATTTTGCCCGAGGGCAGATCTTTCACTGCAATAATAGCATTTTCATGCTATGTTTGCAGCTTTACTAGGGAATTTTAGATGTGGTAGCTTCCCGTTGCTTTCCACACCGGTGAAGGATGATGATGATGGCCATATAATTTCGGGGACCGTTTGGGCATTAAAGTTTTCCTGACAATTGTCTTATAGGTGAGGAAAATCCTCGATAAAAATGTTACCCAGAAAAACTGCCACGACCGGAGATCGAACCCGGGTCCGCTGCGTGACAAGGCAGCACGCTAGCTCGAGACCACATCTCAGCGGTGGATTTATATATAGGCCCTATTATATAAAGGAAAATAAATGTTTGTACTAAGATGCCTGGATACCGCAACTCGTAGTGCACTAACGTACCAAGTTAGAGGCCCTGTGTTCATATCCCGGTTTTTTTCTTTTCATGTCATATATCCATCCATAGCAATCATAGCATTTTCATGTTATGCTTTGCAGCTTTACTAGGGAATTATAGGTGTGGTAGCTTCCCGTTGCTTTCCACACCGGTGAAGGATGCTGATGATGATGATGGCCGGATGATTTTCGGGGACAGTTGGGCCCTAGGCTTCCTGACATTTGTCTTACAGATGAGGAAAAACCCCGATAAAAACATCACCCAGAAAAACTGCTCTGACCGGGGGTCGAACCCAGGCCCGCTGCGTGACAAGGCAGCACGCTACCTCGAGACCACAGCGATGGACTCATGCCATATATATATATATATATATATATATAATTTTCTTTAGGTAATTATTCTCTTACTTCAACAATAATGTTTTTTATTATTTATGTAGGCACACTCCTGGCATAGGATCTCTAAAGTTGTATTTACTTTTGTTAATTTGTAGGCAATTCACGAGACAAAGAAGCAAGTGTCTGTGGGGAAAGAATAATCAATCAAATTTACATTGTCAAGTATATGAAGGAACTTTATAATGGAAAATTACCTAAGACAAATACTTGATACAGTGGAAGATATAATGAGAAGCATTACATGCTGATCATCAAGTAAGCCTTGGCGTAACTGTAATAACGAGAAACTTTATATTTCTCATACTGTGTCTCTGTTGCCTCAGTATATGACAACATAATATTTAAGTGAAGTAAATACATAAAACAGTGCAATTTAATTTAAAATAATATTTTTATAAGTGAAATATATTTTAGTGCGGAGAATAAAATATTGATATTTGTGTGAATGTGTGGAATCACGGCCCATTACATTACAACTAAACCATTCATTTAGATTTAGATTTATTTATTTAGATTTATTTATTTAGATTTATTTATTTAGCCTGGTGGAGTTAAGGCCATGTGGCCTTCTCTTCCACTCACCAGAACAAGCATATGTTACATATGAATACAAAAAAAAATACAATAATAGTCATATAAAACAGGACAAACATATGTTACACATGAATACAAAAAAATTACAATAGTAGTCATATTAGACAGGACAAACATGTTACATATGAATACAAAAAAAAGTTACAATAATAGTTATTGAACAATTCATTATCTGTCATATTGAATAATAATGAAATTAATGTCTAATAATAGAATGAAACTAAATACAATTAAAATTAAATTAATGATACAATGAATAAAAAAGGAATAACAGCTCGAATCTACTATGCATAAAAAGAAGAGAAGCAGCTACTTTGAATTTTTAGCTTGTATCTATCTCTGACGCCTGGCTTTAAATTGGATCATGGCTTATTTCGTAAATCATTGAGCATAAATTTAGATAATTACTGTGACGTTTGCTGTTCTATGATCTCTAAATGTGTGACGTCACGGAGACAAAATAGCCCATTAGTGTTCAACGTTACATGAATACTAGGTATAACATTTCAAATTATATGCTTCTTTCATTCTTTGTGCATCATTTTTGTACAGAAGTTGTTACCTATTCTGAATTCAATAAATATATTTGTAATATATTTAAACGTTACATGGTATGCATATGGCAAATTACTATATTTGGCGACTCAAATTTACCGGTCTGTAGCCATAAATTAGTCGTTACCGCGTTCGCTTTGGTTCCGAGATTTTCGGGTTGAAACCCGACCTGAGTCGATGTGTTTTTAAGGGCATAAAAAGCTTAAGCATAACTATATTCGGTAGGGAAATAAAGTTATGAGTACCAAGAAAGAACCTTAAACTTTAAATAAGAGGCCTTACGAGCAAAATATATCGGTTCTTTTACATTAATATTTGAATTTCGATTCTAATATGATGATAGTTTACAAATAACTTTGACTATTTAACTCATGCCACAAATGCTAGTCAATGATCAATCACGTTTCAATGAATTTTGTTTTACAACCAATGACTGTCGTGTTTCACCTCGCTCTTTATCGATTTCTCTTTATCAGCTCCTGCTTTTGTGATAAAGAAAGCTCCTCCCTTTTAATGTTCTGAACAGGACAGAACATTATTTTTCTGTAACAAATAAATTGAATATAGCAAATAATGAACAGATTCCTTGATTTTACTGAGTTGTTTACTAAAAAAATTAATGAATATTAGTCGTTCAAAATATCTCTGCAGGCGGAAGAATTGAGAAGCTCTCTCTGTTGCCACACGTGACGTCATCTAAGGCAGTGTTCACTGTCAGCGTCCCACGTCCCGTGCCCCTCAGCACTCGTAGATAGGAGTGTCACGTGTTCTATTCCTACATAAACACGACTGCAGTGCCCTCCGTCAACAACTGCGCTTACTCCTTGAACGGGTAATAACCCGTAATGTTGATTATAATATATAGTTTGATGTGTTTCATTATTTCTCCACTTGGGTACATTCTTACAATATTGCGATCATATTTGGCAATAAATTTTTATTATTTAATATGATCTAGTGCAGTGAATGAACATAACCTTCACATTTCTGATTTGTTTTCAAACATCGCCGTTTACATTAAATACATAAATATTTTAAAATAACTATAGTTAAACAATGATTTGTGAGTAAACAGCTTAATGTTATTCGTTAAATAGTCCTAACAAATGCCACTCTTGATTTCCAAATTCTGTAGATAAATTCACTCCTCACTTCGTGAACCAACCAGAATTCCTATCATTCATTTCTCGAAGACCTATTAGTTAACTTAGTAGATAAAGTTTTGAAGAGGAACCTAATCTTCTAAAATTTAATTTTAGCGTCATTAAGACAAGATCAAATAAAATCTTCCCCTTCTTCTAGATCAGTTGTTCATCTCGACTATTCCACATCTCCTCAAATACTCAAGCGAGATTTAGTTGGATTTCAAGTAAAAAAAGTTACGTTGGTGCAATCACATTTATTCAAGAATGTTCAGTGACATATCTGCAAGAATTTCATAAGTACTTTTTACTGAAAAATCAAGTATCTTGCGCCTTTAAATGATAGACCTACATCAGATTGTAAACTGGAGGTAGATTGTATTAGGCGACTTCATACGTCATTCTTTTCTTCTTCTTCTTCTTCTTCTTCTGCTTCATGAAATTAGGCCTTTTGACCTGTTTTCACATCAAGTGGGATTTAATGAATCCTCCCATCTAGTAAATGGGCGTCCACATTTCTATGTCCGATTGGTTTGTACTTTAGTAACAGCTGAGGGATTCTATCTGTAGGCATTCTCTTGACATGTTCATACCAGTTGTTTCTCATGTTGTCAATTCTATTTGTTAAATTGAAAATATTTAAGTCATTCCTAATATCCTCACTTCTTTTCTTGTCCAAAATTGTCACACCTGCTACTGAACGTAGGAACTTCATTTCTGCAGTTTCTATTTTCCTTCTGTCTGAACGGTTAAGAGTCCAATTTTCACTTGCATATGTTAAGACAGGCACTGCCATAATTTTGTAAAATTTTAGTTGTGTGCTCCTCAAAGTTTTATTTTTCAGTGTCCGTCTTATAGTGCCACACATTCTGTAAAATCTATTTAATTTAATATTAATATCTTCCTTCTGGCAGTATGATACGTTGCATCCTAAATAATTAAAATTGTTCACCTGTTGTATTATACTGTTATTAATACTGATTTTACAGCTCATATGGTCTTTCCCGTTGAATGCCATTACTTTCGATTTACTTTCAGAGATTGTCATATTGAATTTATTTGCTATTTCGTTTAATTTATATGCTGCTATTTGTAAATTGTCTTCTGAAGACATTCTTTTCTATATGGGTTATTTATAGTGAAGTAGGGATGTTAGATGTTAATCCTTGTCAACATTATAGCAAGAAATATTACATATCTAGCCATAGGTTCTTAATTAAAACTTTACTTAGTTCCATCTGCATCTTCTAAAAGTATAAGAGTAATATTAAATCAACCTGTTGGAATATCCTGAAAATGTTGGAGTTTATGGGAATAGAATCTCTGAATAAAATATCTAATAACTTTTCTCTGCAAAATAAAAATTTAAGGAAATCTTTAATAAAAAGAAAAATTAGAATACATTATCCTTTGTTTACTAAAATATTATAAATAACTAATTCCATAACACTATCTTGGCCCCGCGGACATAATCTGTCCATACATCCCTATTTGAGCCAATGTTGTCCACTCCACTGCATAATTCACTTCCCTCAACTCGTGGTTAATATTAGGGTAGTTCCGGGTGAGATGGCCATACGGGTGTGATGGCCATAGCTTCTATTTTATGTTGGAATGACCGGATGTGAAAGAAACTCGGTAGGCGGTATGCTTTTGACTCTAGTAACCGATTGTTGAACACGTGTGGCAGTTTCGCGTTACAAGTCGGCGATTTTTTCCTAATTATTGTTTTGTAACTGCTCAGATATTTTGTGACCGTCAATAAAAGTGAACATAAGTGCAACGTTATTATTTTTACTTCACACTTGTTCCATCTACTAAGCACCTTCCCTTTGATTTTCTTATAAGAAGTTTTCATGCAACTCTTTCATTCTCCATTCGTGTCACATGCCCTGCCTATCGCCAGTCTTAGAGACTTAACTGATCTCCTTACATCTGATTTCCCATAAAGATACTGAAGATTCTGTTAAGTAGTCTTCTTCAGTCACCTGTCTGTTTCTCTCTCTTTGGTCCAAAAATTTCCCTAACAATTTTATTCTCAAATACTTGTAATATTTTCACATCCATAAAATATAACTGAAATAATAACCGTTTTATGTATTTAGTTAACATTTTAAAAGGAATTTGACATTATAAGAGTCCCTGTAATGCATAAAAGCCTCTCTAGAGTCTAGCGTATGCTTAATTTCTTTCTGCACCTCAATTCCTAATTGTAGTTATTGTTCCCAGGTATTTGAATTCAGTCACTTCTTCAAAATTTCCCTCATTTGTCATTAACTGTCCATTTCCATTATATAAGTAATTTCTACGTGTGATCATTTATTTATTTTTATTGATATTTATTCCAGTTCCACTTTCTTAATGTTACTTAATAAACTGTGTGTGTTTAGCATTTCCACACGCCCATAAATAACATTTAATCATAGGCAAAACATTTGCAACTCATCTAAGTCAAATAATTATTCATATAAAACTATTGTAAAATAGCACGTTAAATATTTGTAAATTTTTGTATTGCATTGTGTAATCAGGTTCTGTTATTAAAAGTGTGACGTAACTAACATATACTTACTTACTTACTTACTTACTTACTTACTTACTTACTTACTTACTTACTTACTTACTTACTTACTTACTTACTTACTTACTTACTTACTTACTTACTTACTTACTTACTTACTTACTTACTCACTGGCACTATCGAACCCGTAGGTTCATGGCCGCGCGTACATAAGCTCTCCATACATCCCTATCCTGAGCTAATGCTTTCCAATCATTCCCTGTATAATCTACTTCCCTCAAATCATAGTTAATGTTGTTCTCCCACCTTATTCTTGGTCTACCAACTGGGCGTTTTCCTTCTGGCTTTCCTACAAGAAGTTTCCATGCACATCTTTCCTTTCTTTCCCCATACGCGCAACATGTCCTGCCCATCGCAGTCTACGAGACTTAACTGTTCTTATTATATCTGGCTTCCTATAAAGACCATGTAGTTCATTGTTATGTAGTCTTCTCCATTCACCTGTCTGTTCATCTCTCTTTGGTCCAAAAATTTTCCTAAGAACTTTATTCTCAAATACTCGTAATCTCCTTTCCTCCCTTAAAGTAAGAGTCCATGTTTCGCACCCATATAATATAACTGGTAGAATAATAGTTTTATATATTTTCAGTTTAACGTTTTTTGAAAGGAGTTGGGACATCAAAAGTCTCTGCAATGCATAATAGCATGAATTTCCAGAATTGAGCCTATGTTTAATTTCTTTGTGCATCTCATTCCTATTTGTGATTATTGTTCCTAGGTATTTGAATTCAGCCACTTCCTCAAAATTTCGCTCATTTGTCATTAGCTGTCCATTTCCATTATATAATGTATGCACTTGTAATTTAATACAATCTAAAGTGGCACTGTTCCTCAAATCCATCATCAGTGAATGATAAAGCTATACTTAAATGACTATTTCAAATACAGAAATATTAACTTACAAGTAAGATAATACTGTATAACCTTTTTCTTAGATTTCACTCATACATAGATGTGAAGAAATGTTGAATAGAAAGCAGGAAGAGAATAATTCCGGGTGCTGGTGATGAAAGAGTCCTGGGGGATGGGTATTTCTTTCGCTCCACCTCGAAATAATTTGTCTTTAGTGCGAAATTCCTCTCTCACTATCTGGTGTATCTGAGTCATTTAACATTAGCTTCAGCATTTTTCTGCATAACATAAAGAATGTTGGGCGATCACTAAAATACAAGAACAAAGATTGGAAGCAGCTGAGAAGCGATTTTTGAGAAATATAGCAGGATATACTCTGCTGGATAAGAAACGAAATGAAGATATAAGAAAGGATCTAAATATTTTCAAAGTTACAGACCGAATAATTAAATACAGGAACGACTGGAAAGAACATATTGATAGAATGCCAGAAGGAAGATTTCCAAAATTATTGCTAAATTATAAATCGCGCGGAAGGAGAAATGTTGGTCGCCCACACAGAAGATGGTCTGAACAATTTTAACAATTCTAGCTTTCATGAAACCGGAACGAGCCAACAGGCTTAATCCCTGGAAGATCATGATGATGACATGAAGTATGCAGTACGTATAATGCTTGCGAAAATGTTGAAAACTGGAATTGAAACCTGCTTCTCCGATTTTAAGTGCTGTACGAGTGTTGAAAATTTAGTCTTATGCAAAAATTGTAACAAAGAGTAGGTTTAATATTTAGTTTTAAATTCAAGTTACAAAAGAATATAAGAGTAAAATAAGGTAAAATCTTCCACAATAGACCTGTCCGTCCTCGTGAACTAGTGGTTATCCTGCTCATCCTCTGATTTCAAAATTCGAGGTTCAAAACGATGGGATTTTAGAGAGTAGAAATTCTGTGTGTGGTATTCTTAGGAAGGGCATTAAAGACTTGGATCCCGTGACTTTCATTAAGCACATAAAAGAACATCAAGCCTGAAAAAGAGGCATCCGAGTTAAATTTGTCGGCCCTTTCATGCCCAGGTTTGAATAGCTACGTTAACCCTTAAATTGGCAAAACACAAATTTCTTCTGTTAGTTATTTGAATGTGGCGGACCGCAGTGAAAACGGAATATTGTATAACTGTTATTATTAGGTATATTGTATAATTAGACCAACATTTAAGTGGTTCCTTTTTGTTCGTTTTCTTCTGATTTATTAAAAATATTAAATTAATTGAACCAACTGATGTATCCAAAAGGATACATTATGAATTTAAGGGTTAATGACATGAGATGTTAAAGACATCGTTAACTAAAATAAAAGTACTTAATTACAGACTTTAGAATGATCTTTTGGGCAATCGGCACGAGATGTCAGCCATTTTCAGCAGTTAGTGACGGCCGCTTTTACTCCCAGAACATATGTCTGCTACTCATTCTCGTTAACGGTTAAGTATATCCTCAGCCTATGGCACCGTCAGAAGTTGACTCCCTTGGGAATAGAATCTGCGACTTCCTGCTTGTAGCGTAAGTTATTGTCTTAGGGTCGGTTTCACCAACAGAGGTAACTGTATTACGCCAGTTTAAACTATGCATTATACATGGGGAAAACTGGCGTAATACAGTTACCTCTGTTGGTGAAACCGACCCTTAGTCAACTATCCTACCGCGCGTCCTCCTGCCCAAGAATATTGATAATCCAAAACTCGAAGGATTTTTGAAAAATTATTAAAAACAACTAAAAATATATTTCATGAAAGCGAAATTCCTTGTTGTATTTATTTCAGTATTTTTTATTAAACTATAGATATTCTAACTAAAACCTATTACAACATCCATCCATTCATCCATAGAAATTGTGCCCGAGGGTAGGTCTTTCACTGCAATCATGGCATTTTCATGTTATGCTTTGCAGCTTTACTAGGGAATTGTAGGTGTGGTAGCTTCCCGTTGCTTTCCACACTGGTGAAGGACAATGATGATAATGATAAGGATGATGATGATGATGATGATGATGGCCATATGATTTCGGAGACCGTTTGGGCCTTAAAGTTTTCCTGACATTTGTCTTACAGGTGAGGAAAAACCCCGATAAATACCTCACCCAGAAAAACTGTCCCGACCGGGGATCGAACCCGGGCCCGCTGCGTGATAAGGCAGCACGCTACCTCGAGACCACCGCGGTGGACTATTACATTATTTCGAAATGTTAAATAAAAAAGTAAATTCTGATTTATGCAGATGTTAATGAATTAGCATTCAAATATTATTCTATAGCAATTCACCTCGTCTTGCAAAATACATAATGTTCAAATATATTCGAAATAATATTATTTTATCACTTTCTAACAATGTAAAAATAGCTTTGACCATTTCCTCTCTTTCGGCCTATTTTTTGTTTAATTTTAAATTTTCACGCTATTCAAAACATTAAAAAAGAATATTAGTGACAATCTCTCACTGATAATAGAATGAAAACACAACTACATTTGAACGATATGTAGCCGGAGAGAAAGCGTCAAATAGAATGAGGTGGGAGAATAACTAACTGTTATTTAATGGATGTGAATTATTTTTGGAATAATTGCAAGATATTAACTCAGGGAGGATAGGAATGTATGGAGAGTTTATGTCCGCATGGCCATTAACCTCCGTGTCCCATAGTGTCAGTGAGTTTATTATTCGAACAATGAGTTGGAAACTAAATCTGAGTTGTTATTTTTAATTAATTTTCATTTTAATTATTAGTGATAACCTAATAACTGATTGCTTAACTAACTAACTCACTGGCACTATCGAATCCGTAGGTTCATGCCCGCGCGGACATGAACTCTCCATATATCTCTATCTTGAGCTAATGTTTTCCAATCATTTCCTATATAATCTTCTTCTCTAAATCATGGTTAATGTTATTCTCTCACCTCATTCTTGGTCTTCCAACTGGGCCTTTGCCCTCTGGTTTTCCTACAGGAAGCTTCCATGAACGTCTTTCATTCCCCATCTGTGCAACATGTCCTGCCCATTGCAGTCTACGAGACTTAACTATTCTTATTATATCTGGCTTCTTATAAAGACCATGTAGTTCATTGTTATGAGGTCTTCTCCATTCACCTGTTAGTTCATCTTTCTTTGGTCCAAAAATTGTCCTAAGAACTTTATTCTCAAATATTCGTAATCTGTTTTCATCCCTTAAAGTAAGAGTCCATGTTTCGCATCCATATAATATAACTGGTAGAATTACAATTTTATACATTTTCAGTTTAACGTTTTTTGAAAGGACTCGTGACGCCAAGAGTCTCTGTAATGCATAATAGCACGCATTTCCAGAATTGAGCCAATGTTTAATTTCTTTGTGCATCTCATTCCTATTTCTGATTATTGTTCCTAGATATTTGAATTCAGCCACTTCCTAAAAATTTATCTCATTTGTCATTAGCTGTCCACTTCCATTATATAATGTATTTCTATGTGTGACCATATATTTAGTTTTATTGATGTTTACTTCCAGTCCCAATAGTGTGTGCGTGTTTGCCTTCAGTATCTCCTCGCTATCGCCCAATACTATATCATCAATGTACTATATCATCAGCATACACTAACAGTTTATTAATACCGTTGAGTTGTAGGCCTTCCTCATTCTCTAAAGATTTAATGGCATGCTCTAGTACAAAATTAAATAGTAGAGGAGATAATGTATCTCCTTGCTTCAACCCATTCTGGATTTCAGAAGTGTCCGAAAACTCTTTCCCTACATTCACCCTACTTTTTGTGCCATTTAGACATATTCGTATAAGTCTAACTAACTTTTTAGGAATTCCGAACTCCAGCAGGATACTATATAACTTCTCCCTCTTGACTGCTTTTTTGAAGTCTACATATATTTGATGTACAGTACCACTATATTCCCATTTCTTTTCTAAAATCTGTCTTATACTAAAAATCTGATCTTTTGTAGACCTGTTTCTTCTAAATGCACATTGATGATCTCCTAGAATGTCATCAATATAGGGAGTAAGTCTGCTTACTAATATATTTGTTAGAATTTTGTACGAAGTTGAAAGTAATGAGATGCTCCTGCAGTTGTTGAAATAAGTTTTATGTTTCTTATAAATTGGTAAGATAATCGATTCGTTCCATTCATCTGGAAGAGCTTATTTTTCCCAAATCATATTAAGCAATCGGTGTATCTTGTCCATCAATTTTTCTCCCCCGATTTTATCACTTCTGCTGGAATCTCATCTGAACCTCATGCTTTATACATCTGCAATTTTTCTATCGCCATTTCAACCTCTAATACACCTGGTTCTGCGACTGGCATTTCTGCTGCCTGTAAATTATCCCCTTCAATATCCTGTTCTGCATGTACATTTAATAGCTGATCAAAGTAATGTTTTCATCTATTTAATATACTTCTGGAATCTGCAATGATATCCGCATTTTCTATTCCGAATTATGTCCGTTCTAACCTGGAAACTTTCCTTCTCTATCCTAATTTCCTGATATAATTTTCTAATGTTCCTCTTTTTTTGCATTCATTTCAAGATCATTAATCTTCTCTCTCAAATATTCCTTCTTTTTACTCTTCAGTAACTGGTGGTTTCCCGTGTAATACTGCCCAATTTTTCTAAATTTACCTCATTTGGCTCCTGTAACCATTACAATTTTGCTAGCTTTCTTTTCTTTACAATGTCGGCACATTCCTCATCAAACCATTTCTTGTTTTGCCTCTTTTATAAGTAGTAAATGCTTTCTGATGCCGACAATTTAATAGTATCATCTCTTTTTCATATTAGATAACATTTTCATATATTTTTAACAACTTTAGTTATGATTAACAAATTCATCCTAACAATAATTTTAGAATCTTACTTTTTTATTTCAGGATTGTTTCTGTTATTTATACAACTATACTTCATACATTTTTAACAACTTTAGTTATGATTAACAAATTCATCCTAACAATAATTTTAGAATCTTACTTTTTTTATTTCAGGATTGTTTCTGTTATTTACACAACTATACTTCATACATTTTTAACAACTTTAGTTATGATTAACAAATTCATCCTAACAATAATTGTAGAATCTTACTTTTTTATTTCAGGATTGTTTCTGTTATTTACACAACTATACTTCATACATTTTTAACAACTTTAGTTATGATTAACAAATTCATCCTAACAATAATTTTAGAATCTTACTTTTTTTATTTCAGGATTGTTTCTGTTATTTACACAACTATACTTCATACATTTTTAACAACTTTAGTTATGATTAACAAATTCATCCTAACAATAATTTTAGAATCTTACTTTTTTATTTCAGGATTGTTTCTGTTATTTACACAACTATACTTCATACATTTTTAACAACTTTAGTTATGATTAACAAATTCATCCTAACAATAATTTTAGAATCTTACTTTTTTTATTTCAGGATTGTTTCTGTTATTTACACAACTATACTTCATACATTTTAACAACTTTAGTTATGATTAACAAATTCATCCTAACAATAATTTTAGAATCTTACTTTTTTTATTTCAGGATTGTTTCTGTTATTTACACAACTATACTTCATACATTTTTAACAACTTTAGTTATGATTAACAAATTCATCCTAACAATAATTTTAGAATCTTACTTTTTTATTTCAGGATTGTTTCTGTTATTTACACAACTATACTTCATACATTTTTAACAACTTTAGTTATGATTAACAAATTCATCCTAACAATAATTTTAGAATCTTACTTTTTTATTTCAGGATTGTTTCTGTTATTTACACAACTATACTTCATACATTTTTAACAACTTTAGTTATGATTAACAAATTCATCCTAACAATAATTTTAGAATCTTACTTTTTTTATTTCAGGATTGTTTCTGTTATTACACAACTATACTTCATACTTTTTAACAACTTTAGTTATGATTAACAAATTCATCCTAACAATAATTTTAGAATCTTACTTCTTTTATTTCAGGATTGTTTCTGTTATTTACACAACTATACTTCATACATTTTTAACAACTTTAGTTATGATTAACAAATTCATCCTAACAATAATTTTAGAATCTTACTTTTTTTATTTCAGGATTGTTTCTGTTATTTACACAACTATACTTCATACATTTTTAACAACTTTAGTTATGATTAACAAATTCATCCTAACAATAATTTTAGAATCTTACTTTTTTTATTTCAGGATTGTTTCTGTTATTTACACAACTATACTTCATACATTTTTAACAACTTTAGTTATGATTAACAAATTCATCCTAACAATAATTTTAGAATCTTACTTTTTTTATTTCAGGATTGTTTCTGTTATTTACACAGGTATCCTCAACCAAAATATACAATCTTACTAAATCCTTAGATATAAAAATTCAGGCTGCGTATGTTTGTGCTGAAAAAACTCGAAAAGTAGTTGATCGATTGGCTTGAAATGACGATACGTTATATTCGAATACTCGATTGTTTTTATAGTAAAATTGAATTTACAATCGAATACGCCGTTTTTTATACACGCCGCGATGCAGTTAATCGTATTATGAGTTTTAAGAGTTGAATTATAATAATAGTAGTAAAGTTGTAGAGGTTTTCAGGTATGACTTACGTTTAGTCGCTATCTAAACCATTAGCTATTGGAGTTAATCCGAAACCAAACTTTAAAAAGCGCTCTAGCGGTCGCAATTTTCGATATTCCACAATGAACATGCTATTAAGAACACCTGGTAGAGTTCGCTTGAAAATTGTTATGCCTAGTCAACATTTTAAACAAACTGTATTTTCTATGGAACTACACTACCTAGGACAATACAAATTTTACATCGAAATAAGGCAGGTGTTCTGATGGTACTTCTGTCATTGATTTTTATCTAGCATTAATTTCTTTCATTTTACCAGGGTTTTCAAATCATAAAATAATTTACAAAAAATATACATACTTCCCCATATGGGTACAGTTTTCTCTGGAACTAATCATCAGAACTGCATTATTATTTTTACTGATATTGTTTGTGAGTGCTTGAGATAACCAGTGAACAGTTTACTCACTTGAGAGCCTAAAATATTTTATAAAATTATTTACCTTAAGAAATTTATTTTTATTATTTTTTTGCATTATTTTTTCTTGAGAACAGTATGTTTTAACAACAAAATGTTTGGCCGGCTGGATACAGCTAGACACTTTAAACATCCTCAAAACGATTCAAGCTTCCATGTTACATACTTTCTGAGATGTATGCATCTGATACTTAAAAAATCAATTTTTTGTAAATTATTATATGATTCGAAAAACCCTGGTAAAATGAAAGCAATTAATGCTAGATAAAAATAAATTACAGTAGTACCATCAGAACTGAGGAAGTGGCTGAATTCAAATACCTAGGAACAATAATCACAAATAGGAATGAGATGCACAAAGAAATTAAACATAGGCTCAATTCTGGAAATGCATGCTATTATGCATTGCAGAGACTCTTGATGTCTCAACTCCTTTCAAAAAACGTTAAGCTGAAAATATATAAAACTATTATTCTACCAGTTATATTATATGGGTGCGAAACATGGACTCTTACTTTAAGGGAGGAAAGGAGATTACGAGTATTTGAGAATAAAGTTCTTAGGAAAATTTTTGGACCAAAGAGAGATGAACATAGAGGTGAATGGAGAAGACTACATAACAATGAACTACATGGTCTTTATAGGAAGCCAGATATAATAAGAACAGTTAAGTCTCGTAGACTGCGATGGGCAGGGCATGTTACACGTATGGGGAATGAAAGACGTGCATGGAAACTTCTTGTAGGAAAGCCAGAAGGAAAACGCCCAGTTGGTAGACCAAGAATGAGGTGGGAGAACAACATTAACTATGATTTGAGGGAAGTAGATTATACAGGGAATGATTGGAAAGCATTAGCTCAGGATAAGGATGTATGGAGAGCTTATGTCCGCGCGGCCATGAACCTACGGGTTCGATAGTGCCAGTGAGTAAGTGAGTAAATAAGTACCATCAGAACACCTGTCTTAATTGGCTATAAAATTGTTATTGTCCTAAGCAGTGTAGTTCCATAGAAAATATAGATTGTATAAAATGTTGACTAGGCATAACAATTTTTAAGCGAACTCTACTAGGTGTCCTTAAATTAAACAGAGGTAGACATTTTCCGAAAATTAGTGAAATCCGACCATTATAAATGCAGGTTTACTATAATAAAATATAGACTCTAGCAACCGCCATATTTGGATCGTCGCAATGTATACCATATAATTTAATTAACCCGTAATTTTCTATTAACTTACTCAACTAAAAATAAAAGCATATGCTTCATTTACACCGTGATTCAAAATTGACTTTACAACTTTACAAGCTTATAGAAATTTATTTAGAAGACCTACAGAATTGGTTTAAATGTCATATGATAGCACAACTCATCAAGTTTTCACCTATTCAGTCAACGTGGTTCAATGTGGCTTCCGTTGGTCATGCAGCAAACATCCAACCTGAAATCAATCTCCTCCCACACACGTTGCAGCATATCCGGCTTCAGTAACGCAGCTGCGGCGGTGATCCGGTTTCGGAGCTCAGCAAGATTGGCAGGTAGGGGCGGAACTTACACTTTATCTTTAAGGAACCCCCATAAGAAAAAGTCCAGTGGTGTTAAATCAGGAGACCGAGGTGGCCATGTTGTTGGTCCCCACGACCAATCCACCGACCAGGAAACCTCATGTTCAGAAAATCACGGACGTTGAACAATTGTCGCAGATTTAGTTTCTTCGAACAAAAACACACAACGAGCACGCTCAGCACCTGTGAAAGCAGCCATTTTGATATGAACTACGTTAGCGCACGCGGTGAGAGAACTAGGTACTATAAAACTATGTCGGTGAAAACTTGATGAGTTGTGCTATCATATGACATTAAAACCAATTCTGTAGGTCTTCTAAATAAATTTCTATAAGCTTGTAAAGTTGTAAAGTAAATTTTGAATCACGGTGTATTTAGGCGCAGCAGCACTCGTCGGGTATTAGCTAATGAGCTATAAAAATCTCATCATGGTAGAAAGTATTATTATTTTTTTTTTGTGTTTAGCCAGGCCGGTTGGACTTAATCAAATATTGACACAAGCGGACTATATTATAGCAATGTTTAGCAGAAGAATCAGGTGTAATATAATGGACTGTGATTGGTATATGTTGAACATACTAGATAGCTGTATATTTTTGTGACGTAGTGTATAAAAATACCAAGCATTATAATTATGAGAATGGGGAATAAGTCACCAACTATTTTTCTGTGTGATTACTTAACCAGTGCGTTATCTTAAAACATACAAATATATGCGCTTAGTTTAGGATATTTTGGAATGTATGGAAAATGTAGAGTATATGATTATAAACCATGTTCAATATTTGAAAGATAATGCAGTTAAAAGTTAACGTAACATGTGTTATTAGCATTGAAGATAAGACTACATTATATGCAATGAAAGAAATAGCAACAAACATAATACCCTGATAATTGTTTCACAGAACTTCTATAATCGCCTCACTGTGATGGTTGTCCAGCGGCTTGCATTGTTTCTCCGCAGTTGTTATAAATAATTAAATACAAAGATGCCGACTACCGCCACTATAATTCCGCATGTTAACCGTTGCCAAGCATTGTCGCGCGGTGCCCGCTTTTATATAAACCGACAACCATCATCGTGAGGCGATAATACCAATGATGTAATAGGTTCAAAATCAACTTAATAAGATTCATGATGTATTCCGTAGAGGTATTATTCAAAATTAAAATGTAAAATTATGGAATATTCACCTGAAAGGTCCGTCTCCTCAACTTAATTAATTATTTAACTGTAGCGCTTTCGGGACTTGTCCCATCATCGGCAGGATTCAAAACTGGTGTTTCACCCCCTCTACCAGATCTTCAGTGAAACACCAGTTTTGAATCCTGCCGATGATGGGACAAGTCCCGAAAGCGCTACAGTTAAATAATTAATTAAGTTGAGGAGACGGACCTTTCAGGTGAATATTCCATATTTTTTTATTTTAATTTAGGTTCAAAATACTATCCCTCTCATTATCCAACAATGGAAATATTTAATGTTTCAAAGCTATTTTTATCTATAATCGCCATCTTTTCAACAGGTATTGTAACAACACTATATATTCCTGAAAAAGTGATCAGGTCAATGCCAGTGCTACCTCCGAGACAACACGAACATTTAAAACAAATACTCTATACACTCATACATTCATACTAAACAAGATGAATATGATATGGATGATTTTGATGACCAGATGGTGTTCGGGAACGTTTTTTGACCCTTCTCTTAGAGTTGAGGAAAAAAACTCATCTAGAAAAATTGTCCCGACCGGGAATCAAAGATGGGCCCGACTCGTATAAGGCAACGTCGTTACCATAAGATCACAGCTGGTGGACTAAAAAAAAACTCCTTTGTTCCACAAATGCTAGTATTTTATTTTTTGTACATTTTAATTCATTAATGAATAATGGGCTATAAAAGAAAGATCACCTTTTTGTCCCCTTTTCTGGCTTATTCGCCAACCTTTTCTCTTCTTTGTTTTATCATTCAAATTGCACCTAAAAATCCTAAGTCTACACACATACCGGTATACAATATTTGTTACAATGAATATATCTATTTTCTTGAAGTTTTAATTATGAAAAAGAAAAAGAGTAGATAATTAATGTAGCAATAGAAAACGATTTTGGAGAAAATATGGTACAGAAGAAAATAAAATTTAATAGACAAAAATTAATTAATGAAAGTAAAAGTAAAGTGATCCCACTACAGGTCTCAGGAGTCCCTTGGGGTAGTGGGAGGTCAAGGCTCCCACAATCGGCACTTGATGTCAGCCGGGTTGTCAGCCCAGCGTAATGGCCCTCTTTACCCCAGAACAAGCGTTTGGAACTCATTTCCATTAGAGGCTGAGTCGACCCCTGGGCAATATTGCCACCAGAGGGTTTGGGTCAGTTTAAAAATCCCTCGACTTCTGGGTTGTAGCGCAGTGCCTTAACCACTAATCTAAGGCGTGCCCCATTAATGAAAGTACATATAAAATAAACACAAGAAAACGTAAAATTCAAGAAATTCACTTAACATCCATTGAAGCACCAAAAATTAAAAAGAAAAGGATTACTTACTTACTCACTGGCATTATTGAACCCGTAGGTTCCTGGCCGGACGGACATAAGCTCTCCATACATCCCTATCCTGAATTAATGCTTTCCAATCATCTCCTGTATAATCTACTTCCCTCAAATCATAGTAAATAAGAAAAATATTAAAAAGTCCAATCTAAGATTGGCACCGAAGAATGAATACAGTCTCAATAGGATAATTAAAACGAACAAAAAATGACAAAATTGAAGGACAAACGAAATTGAGAATTTATCGTATCAAATGCAGAGATTGTGATAAAATGTATATAGGAAAAACAAAAGGATATTTGAAAACCAGGGTGAAAGAACGTCTTACAAATATCAAAGAATGATTACAGTCTCAATAGGATAATTAAAACGAACAAAAAATAAAAAAATTGAAGGACAAACCAAATTGAGAATTTATCGGATAAAATGCAGAGATTGTGACAAAATTTACATAGGAAAACAAAAAAATATATTTGAAAACCAGGGTGAAAGAACGTCTTACAAATGCCAAAAATAAAGTAGAAAAGTCAGCAGTAGCTGCACATATTTGGTCTGAAAAACATCTAATTGATACAAAAGTTAGTTTAATCAAGCAAATACAAGAACAAAAAGAGCTGAAGGTTTGGGAAAAAGTCCGTATGAAAAAGGGGAAGAAAAACTTATGAAATTCCCGGTGATTTTGATTTGATCCGGAGTTCATTGGTCCGTCTATAGAGAGAATAAGAAACAGTTCTCCTGAACGACATTAACATCAGTCGACGATTTATTACTGAAGATGAAACTAGCTATATTTTGAAACCGGTATAATATGATTGGATATGAGGTGAGTTATAAAGAATTTTAATTTAAATATATTTTCTGTTTTTGTGTTTAGGAAATATCTGTCTGAATTGTCAGTGTTAAAATGTACGATACGCTAAATAGAGTCATATAATAATATTCTAATCCGATACCGGAACGCTCATTGGCGAGCAAAATTGTTCACGAAGCAAACAATTATTATTTCTTCTGCTCCTTTGTGAATATGATTATAAGAATGGGAATACAGTCAGTTGATTGGATATACAAAGTCTAATCCACGATCACGGTTTTACAATCTAGCGAATTGTAAAGGAATTCTGTCCAGGTTTTACACTTGAAAAAAAATTACATCTTCAACTTTTATACTTATTGGGCACCAAAAATGTCAATATATATTACGCAACCAAGTTAACTTCGCACGGGTGGAGGGGAAGAGTTTTAGCGCTAGTGTCGCCGAACTATTGAATCTGTGGAAGGGGTGTAGGAGAAGACTGTACATCCGATCACGTACTTAAATGGTTCAATTTTAAGTGTGGGCGGAGAATCCCTAAACACGTATGAAAGATCTTAACATGGTTATCATATTAGTCATTTAAGCACTGAACGCTCAGGAGGTCGGATTATTTAGAATCACAGTATTTGTCGTCTCTCCGTTACCAGCCTCAAAATAAATCACAAGTGACAACATGTAATGAGAAGTTGACATCCCATTCCTACACGTAACCCCAATAGTAACAGGGTTGTCAAATTCGTAATTTTGCCAATGACCGCCTAGAAGGACGGCCCATTAAAATCCATAGTATTTGTTAGCTCTCTACCTGTCAGACAAAGAACAGGACAGGAAGTGGCAACACCCCACATTCTGGCTGATGTCGTCGTAAATAGTAGACATCATTGGAAAGCCTCCACAACGCAGAACCATCGCATTGAAATCGAAGAAATCGTCCATCATAGGCAAGGGTGACGAGGGACTCTCCCTCCCACCAGCCCGTCATACTGCTAGAAAGAACTACACTAGGAGAAACAATAAACCAATAGAAACAAGAAACCTATTCGAACTACTGGACACCGACAAGGAAGAAACGCCACCACCTATAGTGGTCCACACCGATTAAATTACTCCGTACAAACTGGAATGCACCACCGCTGGCAACAAGAAAGAAGTATCCATGCGGTACACCCAAGGTCGTCTAACCATTTGAACAAAGACGAAAAAAGCATACCAACAAGCGTATAAACACCTCAAGGCGTCGAAGACCCCGTTCTACACGCACGGATATGGCAAACCTCCGGTCATCAAAATCACCATGAAAGGACTCCCCAGCTCCATCACAGTTCACCAGATATACGAAGAACTTTCCGATCGGAAACTACCAATACGCGAAACACGAAGTCTGGAAAACTAAGTCACGCAAGACGGCGTAAAGAAGAAGATTGAACTGTCAATCTTCATCCTTACGTTCGACAAGACGAAAGATCTGAAAACAAGACTGAAAGAAGACCTCTGCGAACTATTTGGAATCCAAGTCCGACTAGAAAACTACAGGAAACCAACTGGAGACACTTAGTGCTTTAACTACCAGGGCTTCGGGCACATCGCGGAGTTCTGCTTCAGGGCGACAAAATTTGTGCGGTGCTCTGGAGAGCACCGAGTTGCTGAGTGCACCCAGACAACACCTAAATGCTGCAACTGCAATCAGCAACACGCAGCGAGCTTCAGGCAATGCCCAGCGTTCCAGAAGTACTTAAAGACGAGACAACAACCTACAAAACAGAAGACTACACAAAATCTCACCCCACCCACTCCAACTATAAGCAAATGAGAATCCACTCCTGTACATAACATAAATCCTTCCAGCAGTCCATACTCTATCTGACACTCAACATCCAACAACTCCTATCCCTTTTCACAATCATCCTTCAAAACCCAGAACTACTTCAAGCTACACTCACCCTCCTTCCAACTTGGTCCCGCATTGAGAGGATTGCTCTCATCGCCTTACAAGCATCCTCCTAAACACCTCAGGCCAGCACCTTAATTACAGGGTCATGGCGAGTAACCTAACTTGCCGGCACCGAACTTCAACCAACAATATGCGGCGTGGCAACACACTAAGGAAGAGAAAGAGAATATGTTAGTTAACATATTTTCCGCAAGCGCAGACTACTTGGTGAGTAATAGGGCCTACAGGGCAAGTCAAAAGACCCTCCGGGGTTTCGTGGGTCTGCAGAACAGTAACCATAACAGACATGAAGAAAACGCATGAATGAGAGGAAAAATTATATTTCCAAGTTTTCAAGGTATCTTACAGATGTTCCATTTGCCCACCGTTGGTGACTCGGCAGACATCGACCCTATATTCCAGCTCCTGCCGTACACGTACCAACATCTAATGGTCAATACCAGTGACTGCATGCTCAATCCTTTGTCACAGGTCTGCTAAATCGAGGGGCATAGGGGGGATGAACACGTAATCTTTAACATAACCCGATAAGAAAAAAAAAATCATATCAGTTGCTAGGCCAGTCTTCTACAAGAGGAGAGTAACGACCAGAGGTAATAGATCTGAATTGTGGGTTCCTGGTATTAGACACGTGAATCACTGATTCCTACCAATTTCTGGAACTTAATAAGTAACTTTGTCTGTTATAGCGCTCTGTAACAAATTCACTAATTGGATTTTATAAGGAATTTCGCTTAATTTACACAGATCCTGCGTGAAGGACTTTTATCTATAGTTTTGAAAAAGTAATAGTCTAAGATCGGGCTGCAAGATTGCTACGTTCATCGAGTGTATGAACAAAATATATTTTTTTTTATAAAATTGTGAATGACTGAATACATTTTTGCCGAGTCGCCTATTAATATTCGGCCGCCAGCATGTTTAATTAAAATATAATTAATATATTAATTCGAAATAATTTGATTCACTTGTTATTAAAATAAATTATTATCCAGTTCGCAGAAATCGATGTATAGAACTTGAAAAGTTTCGGTTGCTATTGAAAACTTGGCCGTAAACCTCCTCGCGGCTACAGCAGGCTGTGACACCAATCAGTAATAAAACAGCGTTAAGTTCGTATTTATTACTTTATATTGTTCCCTCGCAGCGGGAAGTAAAACCACTGCCCTTTATGTATACTACGTACAATGTATATACAAAAATATATCTAAAACATAGTGTTAATATACATTATACGATACAAATCACAGCATTCTAAATGAAGTTAACTTTATTTGAAACAATGTAAAACAATAGATACGTACTTACCGCCATTTTATTAATGATTGGTGTCACAGCTTGCTGTAGCCGCGAGGAGATTTATGGCCAAGTTTGCAATAGCAACCATAACTTTTCAAGCTCTATACATCGTTTTCTGCGAACTGGATTGTAATTTATTTTAATAACAAGTGAATCAAATTATTTCAAATTAATTAATTATATTTTAATTGAACATATTGGCGGCCGAATTTTAATAGGCAACTCGGCAAAAATGTATTCAGTCATTCACAATTTTATGAAAACAAATTGATTTTGTTCATACACTCGATGAACGTAGTAATCTTACAGCCGGATCTTGGACTATAAAAAGTGAAACAGTGGTCATAGTTAAAACTTTTGTTCTGCAATTGATTGAGTGTATTGTGTGTCCTGCGTAATAATTTTGAGAAAATAAGTTGGTATGGCTTATTCCTCAATCCCTTATTAATGTATGAATTAGTTTAGATAATTCAGTTGTTAAGCTGTGTTCAATGTAAATAAGAATTTGTATGAATATATTTAGATATAATTATTTGATATATATGGTGTATCAAGATCAGTGCTATAGTCTGAAAACTCTGGCGGAATCACTTAAAATTTTATTTTATGATACATATTTGTTCATGTTATTTTCTTTGTTTTTATCGTTCCATAATGCTGTTTCGTTATCATTTTACCTTATATTTTGCAAACATGATTTTATAGTTACGAATGATATATACTGCATTAGTTTCACGAGGAAGTGTTTGTTCTATTTTATACGTAGGGGCTAAATATTGCTGCTTCCTAAGATTTTATTTTTTTATCCATCTGGAGACATATACACCGTATTCCGCTTATAAGTGTAATAAAATAACTAGCTATAATTTCAAAACTATGCATCCAACTTAAATGAGATTGGTACCATATGATAGAGAAAATTGGGAAGTTTTAATAATTTCTTAGTGTTAGAAGAATTTTCGCATGGCGCGCATGCGCCGATGATTTCATAAGATAATGTTGCAAAACTTGAATGATGATACATTCCTAACTCGAGTCTGCTTCTCGGATGAGACCACCTTCCATGCTAGTGGAAAAATACAATGAACACTATTGTCGCATCTGGTAGTCGGAAAATTCGTGTGTTGTAATAGAACACCAACGGGACACCCGTAAATGGAATGTTTAGTGTGGGATCATGCTTGGCAGAATCATAGGTATTTTCTTTCAGCAAGATGGGGTTCCGCAACACTTTTCTCACGTAGTTCATACATTTTTAGACGAATAATTCCCTGCAAGATGGATCGGAAGAGGATCACCATACCATCACTTGGCCTGCCAGATGACCAGACCGAACACTACCAGATTTTCTCCTTTGGGGGATTGTTAAGGACCAAGTCTACAGGACACCAGTATGTGATTTAGCAGATTTACAAAGAAAAACAATTTACGCTTCTGTCAACAATGTCACGCCACAGATGCTTCATAACAGATGGATCGACGTTGAATACTGGTTGGATATTCCCCGTGCTACTGAATGGAAGCCATGTTGAGGTTTATGGAACATAAGGTAAAAAAATCCAGTTTTCACTCTTTATAGCAATTGGTTTCATATATATAAGTCCACCGCCGTGGTCTCGAAGTAGCGTGCTGCCTTGTCACGCAGCGGGCCCGGGTTCGATCACCGGTCGGGACAATTCTACTTGTGAGGTTCTTATCGGGGTTTTTCCTCACCTGTAAGACAAGTGTCAGGAAAACTTTAAGGCCCAAACGGTCCCCGAAATCATATAGCCATCATCATCATTATCATCCTTATCATTATCCTTCACCGGTGTGGAAAGCAACGGGAAGCTACCACACCTACAATTATTCCCTAGTAAAGCAGTAAAGCATAACATGAAAATGCTATGATTGCAGTGAAATACCTGCCCTCGGACAGAATTACTATGGATGGATATATATATATATATATATATATATATATAGTGTGTGTGTGATTTTCTATATATAT
Source organism: Diploptera punctata (assembly GCA_030220185.1). Classification (NCBI taxonomy): domain Eukaryota; kingdom Metazoa; phylum Arthropoda; class Insecta; order Blattodea; family Blaberidae; genus Diploptera; species Diploptera punctata. The sequence continues at coordinate 75,973 of JASPKZ010000020.1, read as the reverse complement.
CTACCCATAGTAATTCTGCCCGAGGGCAGGTCTTTTACTGCAATCATAGCATTTCCATGCTATGGTTTGCAGCTTTACTAGGGAAATTTAAGTGTGGTAGCTTCCCGTTGCTTTCCACACCGTGAAGGATGATGATGATGGACGGATGATTTTCAGAGACAGTTGGGCCCTAAGCTTCCTGACATTTGTCTTACAGGTGAGGAAAAACCCCGAAAAAAGCCGCACCCAGGAGCCTGTTCCGACCGGGAATCGAACCCGGGCCCGCTGCGTGACAAAGCAGCACGTACCTCGAGACCACAGCGGTGTATATCTTAATATGTAAAAATCTCGTGTCACGTTGTTTGTCCGCGATGGAATCCTAAACTACTGAACCGATTTTAATAAAATTTTTGCACACTGTGTGCAGTTTGATCCAACTTGAGACTTAGGGTAGTTTATAACTAAATTTGTAGTCGCATTATTTTTTTATTGCAAATTATTTGTTTATTATTTAACAAAGAGTTATAATTATCTGTGAGTTCCATACGATTCTAACAGATGGCGGTGTAATTATCTGTGAGTTCCATACGATTCTAACAGATGGCGGTGTAAGGTAATTTGGTAAGATAATTGGTTTATTATTTAACAAAGAGAGATCCAGATGGATGTGTTTTTTGTTGCAACCGCGAATTTCAATTGAATTACAAATATTGATTATTTCATAATTTAAGCGTGTTCAGTGTTTATTTTATGTTAAATATTATTAATTACGTGTGTAAGTATTAGTTTTAAGTAATCTGGCAGAAAGACAGCAACTTAATTTAAATTTTTAACGTATACCTTAGCCACAGCAACGCGTGGCCGGGACTTCTAGTATGTATATATATATATATATATATATATATATATATATATATATATATATTAGTTCATAAGTTATAGCTATTTCTTTTATTGCACTTAAGCTGAATACTCAGGTATATATAAACATATTTTTATTTATATTTTGTTTTTTGTAAATTGGTCAAATGTTGGTTGGTTCATTTTGTCGGGCATACGTTTCAGTTCTTGAAATGCAGTGATATTTAATTTAATTTTGCAGTTAAACGCAATAAGCTGTGTTCTCTAGGTATTTCTCTATGCTATAACTTTTAGATAACAACATCAATGCGAGCGTGGTGACAAATTTTAGAACATTCTTATTCTGTAAATTCAAGGCAGCGGCCGTTGGAAAAAAAGGATTCGTTAACGAGAGGGCCATGATTTTAATGGCATAAAACACCCCTAAGCTGAAGACATGGGGTAATTATTCCATGCTGAGACTATGGACTTTATAATGGACATTAAATGACTGATATGCAATTTATTTTAATTTTTAGCGCGATTTTACTGTACAGGTTTACATATTTCATTGTTCAAAATATATCTAAAAGGAAATTGAATTAAACTTAAAAAATAATAACGGATAAACTGTACAACATGTGACATGACTTTTTTAATTACTTCATAAACTCCTGTAAAATTTTATCAAATTTAATTTTTCAAATTATTTCCCACCATTTACACGATTACTTGAATATATATTTTTTCATGATATTGGACATATGGTAGCCATATTGATTTTAACGGATATTCTGTATTACAGTGCAGCCAACATACAATCTGTGTTAATTAACTTACACTAAATAAAATCAGCGTGCATTCTTTCACAAGTTAGAATACTTAAATTGTGTTAGGCTATCTTTTAGGTTGGTCTTTCACAGGTTAGAGCACTTAAATTGCGTTAGGTTAGCTTTTAGGTTCGTTGGCAACGCGAGTTAAAATACCGTGTATTTGTTGGCTGCATCCCGTGTGCATGGCGTATGGTTGAAACTTAGAAAAATTGTCTTGTCGCACCGTTGCAAAATGTTTCCTCAATAACTTGTACTTTTACTTGCATAACAAGAATTGAAGGGTTTTGTTTCATAGAATGATAAAATATTAGTTACTCTTAACTAGATTACTTAAAAGACCATGCGGAAAAACTGCACTTAAACTGACGTGAAATATTTTCAAAGTCGTGTAGAACAACCGTGCGCATGCGCCAGAGTTCATAGAGCCAGCGATTACTGACGTGATTCCTGTATAAAAAGTCCTGTAGAACAACAGTGCGCATGCGCCAGGGTTTATAGAGCCAGTGATACTGACGTGAGTCCTATATAACAACAGTGCGCATGCGCCAGAGTTTATAGAGCCAGCGATACTGACGTGAAATATTTTCAAAGTCGTGTAGAACAACCGTGCGCATGCGCCGGAGTTCATAGAGCCAGCGATTATTGACGTGATTCCTGTATAAAAAGTCCTGTAGAACAACAGTGCGCATGCGCCAGGGTTTATAGAGCCAGTGATACTGACGTGAGTCCTGTATAAAAAGTCCTGTAGAACAACAGTGCGCATGCGCCAGAGTTTATAGAGCCAGTGATACTGACGTGATTCCTGTATAAAAAGTCCTGTAGAACAACAGTGCGCATGCGCCAGGGTTTATAGAGCCAGTGATACTGACGTGAGTCCTGTAGAACAACAGTGCGCATGGGCCAGAGTTCATAGAGCCAGCGATACTGACGTGAAATATTTTCAAAGTCGTGTAGAACAACCGTGCGCATGCGCCAGAGTTCATGGTGCCAGCGATTACTGACGTGAGTCCTGTATAAAAAGTCCTGTAGAACAACAGGGCGCATGCGCCAGGGTTTATAGAGCCAGTGATACTGACGTGAGTCCTGTATAACAACAGTGCGCACGCCCCAGAGTTTATAGAGCCAGCGATACTGACGTGAAATATTTTCAAAGTCGTGTAGAACAACAGTGCGCATGCGCCACAGCTTATGGAGCTAGCGATAACCCACCATTGAACCACATATCGATATCGTCCTCGATTACTATCGATATCGTACTAAAGTTAAAAAAAAATCTTATGCTAGATGGCAGCAACTCGCTATGAAATTTAAATGACCAATATCTGCAATAAATCCCCAAATCTATGTTAGAAAAATATGTTAATAATATTAGAATTACCAAACATTTATTAAAAACGGGTGTACTCTTACTTATCACTCCCTAACGCCGGTCCAACCAGCGATAACCCAAAACAGCGATAGAAAAATCATAGACTAAGTAATGTACTCTTTGGACAAAATAGCATTTAGCATCACAATATTGTCCGACAGTGTCATAATATTATGATTTGCGTATTTAAATAAATACTTAAAATTGTCTAATAATGTTCAGATGAGATCCCAGCAGAACTGATAAAATCAGGGGGAGAAAAATTGATGGACAAGATACGCTGGTTGCTTACTATGATTTGGGAAAAAGAAGCTCTTCCAGATGAATGGAAGGAATCAATTATCGTACCAATTTATAAGAAAGGAGATAAAACTGATTGCAACAACTATAGGGGCATCTCATTACTTTCAACTTCGTACAAAATTCTAACAAATATATTAGTAAGCAGACTTACTCCCTATATTGATGACATTCTAGGAGATCATCAATGTGCATTTAGAAGAAACAGGTCTACAACAGATCAGATTTTTAGTATAAGACAGATTTTAGAAAAGAAATGAGAATATAATGGTACTGTACATCAACTATATGTAGACTTCAAAAAAGCATATGATTCAATTAAGAGGGAGAAGTTATATAGTATCCTGCTGGAGTTCGGAATTCCTAAAAAGTTAGTTAGACTTATACGAATGTGTCTAAATGGCTCAACGAGTAGGGTGCGTGTAGGCAAACAGTTTTCAGACACTTTTGAAATCCAGAATGGGTTGAAGCAAGGAGATGCACTATCTCCTCTACTATTTAATTTTGTACTAGAGCATGCCATTAAATCTTTAGAGAATGAGGAAGGCCTACAACTGAATGGTATTAATAAGCTGTTAGTTTATGCTGATGATGTAGTACTACTGGCCGATAGCGAGGAGATACTAAAGGCCAATACGCACACACTATTGAGTAACACTAAGAAATTAGGACTGGAAGTAAATATCAGTAAAACTAAATATATGGTCACACGTAGAAATACATTATATAAGGGAAATGGACAGCTAATGACAAATGAGGGAAATTTTGAGGAAGTGGCTGAATTCAAATACCTAGGAACAATAATCACAAACAGGAATGAGATGCACAAAGAAATTAAACATAGGCTCAATTTTGTAAATGCATGCTATTATGCATTGCAGAGACTTTTGATGTCCCAACTCCTTTCAAAAAACGTTAAGCTGAAAATATATAAAACTATTATTCTGCCAGTTATATTATATGGGTGCGAAACATGGACTCTTACTTTAAGGGAGGAAAGGAGATTACGAGTATTTGAGAATAAAGTTCTTAGGAAAATTTTTGGACCAAAGAGAGATGAACAGACAGGTGAATGGAGAAGACTACATAACAATGAACTACATGGTATTTATAGGAAGCCAGATATAATAAGAACAGTTAAGTCCCGTAGACTGCGATGGGCAGGACATGTTGCGCGTATGGGGAATGAAAGACGTGCATGGAAACTTGTTGTAGGAAAGCCAGAAGGAAAACGCCCAGTTGGTAGACCAAGAATGAGGTGGGAGAACAACATTAACTATGATTTGAGGGAAGTATATTATACAGGGAATGATTGGAAAGCATTAGCTCAGGATAGGGATGTATGGAGAGCTTATGTCCGTGCGGCCATGAACCTACGGGTTCGATAGTGCCAGTGAGTAAGTAAGTAAGTAATGTTACAAAAATTGTTTGAAAAAGTTTAAAATATAAAAAATGTTAATAAATACAAAAGACGAGCTATAGTTTACAATAATAAACTGAAAAATCAAAAAGCAGTAAAAGTGCAGTTGAGCCGACCATGCAAGTCCCATTAGTGAACAAGACAATTTGTATTGTTTATAACAAAAAAGTAGCCTATCTCTTCTATTTCTCCAAATACTGACCATAATAAATATTTGCTACAGTACTGAAGACTGGAGTTATTATAAGAGTGGAAATTCTGAGTTGTTTTATTCCTTGGATATGAATACACTTGAACGTTGATTCATCTCCCATATATCTCGAGTCACTAATGGATTAATTTCTAACGGAAGCTGAGTACTGGAAAGTTCCTTCAACCATAGCACTGATCACAATAGATAAACTTATAGAGTTATATTTTTAATAGGATGCATTGTTGCCATGTTTGTAGCTAACTGCTAATTCTAATGTTGAAACTGTTACATTTCATGTAAAAATGTTTTCTATAAAAAATGTACATTTATATGTGACTGTAAAGTATCATATTTATGTAAATTGGTAGACGTATTGATTGGGTTTGTATACGATTCCAGACAGAGAATATACAGAGTTTGAACTAACTTCAAACCGACAACATTTTGAATACTCTGTGTGTCAGAGAATTTGGTTGAGTGTTGTAATAAATATAATAAACACCTCATGGTCTCCGGTGCCTTGCAATATTACTAGAACTGGAGAAAAATATTGGTATCATTGTTTATAAAATTCGTCTTGTCGCCGAGTATGTCTACTATTTGAGAATAGCAAAGAGGGTACATTCGACTTTACTCAGTAGTAGATCTGCTTAAGTGACGTGAGGTTAAGGTAAATGTACCGGTAATAGACACTGCATTAGTAATTGATACTTTCACACCAAAATGTAACAAATAAAGTCCTCGCGGAAAGTGCACAGTTCAATTGAAGATGGTGATGTAGACCACATTCTTTAGGAGGCACCAATGCCTGTTTAATGTTCACTTCCCGCAAAAAACCTTATTTATTACATTTTAGTGTTAAAGTGTCAATTACTAATGCATTGTCTATTACCGATGGGTTTACCTTTTATCAGAATCCTGTAAATGTTAATTTTGATGTGGGGCGGTCTGTATAAGCAGCCGCTATCGTAACTGAATATTATTTAGAGAAAAAGGAAAATGACGAAAACCAATTCTTGGCGTAACTTTTAATGGGAAACGTAACACCCAAAAATATCCTCTTATTATTTTTTTTGAAGATAATGTAATTACAGATCAATTTAACATCAGATTATCTATTAATAATGTTTAAAAATGCAAGCAAGCACAAAAAATAGACACATTTGTTACATAATAATTCAGACAATTAGATTATAAAAGTATTAAACAATATGATAAATTATTTGTCATACTAATGACTTAGCTTCAACTTTAAAGTTTATTTAATTAATTTGTTACCACATTCATAAATTTTATACCGACTAAGACAAAATGGAAGGCATTGGAAGGCTTAGGATTAGCTTTGCGGCCATGGCAGTTACGTTCATATAAAGTATCGATGCCTTGCTCGGACATTTTTAACATAGTTGATAATAGCCTAACATCCATAAAATTTCCGAAAAGAAACAGTCTCGATTCCTATCCTGGTTTACGCCACTTTTCCCTTTCTCTAAATAGACTATACTATACTGCCAAAGAAAGAAAGACCCAAGAAGGAATGCGCTGACTCGAACTCTGCGCGAGTCTACATTGTATTCTACACTTCGAAAACGTAGTTTACCATGCGCTGTAAGCGTAATTAAAAGCTAATATAATATTTAAAACTAGTGTGACGTCATATGATTAAAATAGTCAAATCAACATAATAAACCTTGCTCTACAGCAGAAATCTGGAATATTAATAATAATAATAATAATAATAATACTTTATTTATTCTGGCAGAGTTAAGGCCATAAGGTCCTCTCTTCCACTCAACCAGCACAAATACAAATAAATATTCGACAAATATAGATATACACTATACTAATTATAAACAGTTAAAGATACAATAAATGTAGCAATGTAAATGTCATGTACAAACAACATTTTATAGGGTAATAATAATAATGATACGGTAATAATAATAATAATAATAATAATAATATAAATATGATACATTATACGGGAAACACCAATTAATATATATATCTTACACTGGATAATAATGAAGTCGAGTTTAGAGCAAATATAAATTTAGATTTCTTTTAAAAGTTGACAATGTCCGGCAGCCCCTTATTTCTTGTCATATTCATATTCTATGCCAACATAAATTAAAAAAAAAACACAATATATTATTTTAGCATATGAATACTTACCTGAGAAATATATATTGTATGTTGATTTTTCCCCAAAAAATGTGAGCAATTACTTAAAATGAAGTGAGATGAAAGTAACTGAATATTACCATATTTCCAATGTAAAATATGTATTAATGTTTGCTCATACAGTGTAGCCAACTTATCACAAAAACCCGCTTACAAACAAGTGAACACTAAACTAATCTGGTGTACTAACTCGCCCATTTTGTCACCCTAACTTGCCTAAACTAACACTAACTTGCCCATTTCCTCAACCTAACCCTAATGCAGATCGATTTCTGGGATATATCCCCATACATGTGAGTAAACATATTGGCAAATGACTCTGGCGGCAACTGTGTTGTCACATTAGTTAACATGGCACTAGCAGTCACTTGTTCTCCGATCGAATATTCGTAGATGGCACGGTGGTTTAGAATAGCCAGAATCTGTACCAAATAATCTAATTTGTTATATATAGTACAAATATATAACAATTGTCACGTCATCAACATTCAATGGTATTTCAATAACACTTAGCAACAAGAAATAATCTTTTTTGTCTCACAAAACAAATGTGATTCTGATAGTATTTTTTCTCCTGAATTCAAATATGATATCGGTTTTTCTCCATCACGCAAGGTTTCGAGAGACAGGCATTTATAATTTCAAACATTTTAATATTTTCTACATTCATAACTACACAATATTCGAACTCGCCTACAAAGTAAGAAATGACGATTTTCTGCTATATTTCACCTGTGGAGCATCACTCTTGATGGTCCAACGATAATCGGCCAGCATATTAGGATTCCATTTGCCTTGATATCTCTTTTCTATAGCTGAAATCTCCTGATTAAAGTGTTCCCCGTGCACATCGCTCACTGCGCCAAGATTTTCCGGGAAGAAATCTAGGTTCATTAAAAAATAATTATTTAAATCCATTAATTGAAATTGAAATAAAAAATTGTGGGTGATGGAGAAATTCCGAATACATATTTGAAAACACGATAAAAAAAACTGCATTAAGTACAACTATTGGTACTCATGAGACAAAAATCATGTTGATCAGTGTAATCTACCTGCGTGTAAAATCAACCTCCCCAGCGTTCCGCACTAGATCATTATCCCCCGCGGGGATTTTCTTTCTCTGGGAGTACAGTGGTTGCGCATGCACATAAACATTTTGTAAACAAAGTTCTTGTACATTCAAATATGATACAGATTAAAGACAAAAACTAGTTATTTGTACATCGGCAAGACTAAATGTTTACTGGCATCATCGAACTAACTATTCTCCAATGTAATTGCTGGCTTGTATTTACGTTCTTGGTGAAAAACAGAAATAAGTTGTATAAACGTGATTGATAAATAAATTGACAATTCTCAGTATGACAATAGTATTTGTATTGGACGTCTGACTTTTTGTGTTACTTCATTCATAATTTGTTTTGCAATAACACAGATGATAAGTAGGTCCGTAGTCCTACCTGTATAAAAAATCCCTCCTTTCCTTCGTGTTTACGAGTCTACAGTGATTACATTTCCAATAACTGTTAATGTATTTGAGTGTACGATGTTGCAAAGCGTACAAACGATACCATTTTCAATCTTAATTATTGTAGAGTATTTTTACGTTGATATCCTTTACAGAAATGTATGTCGCTTGGATCGCCATGCCACGTTTTTCCTTAAATGCATCCCACTCTGACACAAAACGCAAGGCATTATGGAAGCACAGATTATACCTAGTTCTTTAAAACAGAAAGTACTCCAGTACTGACAATCAATCAATCATAAGTTCAATATTATAAGCATATTTAGATATTTCATATACTGTAATTTTGTGAGCTGCTTCAAACTAGAGGTATGGGGAAGTGAAAACGACCTTCACATAAATGAAAGCAAAACGGTGTCTATAATATTGAGGAAAGGAGGACGAACAACACTAAAAGATGATATATTCATCAACAATAAGAAGATTCAACAGGTAAACAATTTTATGTATCTGGGGGTCAGCTTTCAGACAAGTTGAACAGTTTTCAGCAGGCATATCACAGACTAGTCCACCGCTGTGGTCTCGAGGTAGCGTGCTGCCTTGTCACGCAGCGGGCCCGGGTTCGATCCCCGGTCGGGGCAGTTTTTCTGGGTGAGGTTTTCATCGGGGGTTTTCCTCACCTGTAAGACAAATGTCAGGAAAACTTTAACGCCCAAACGGTCCCCGAAATCATATGGCCACCATCATCATCAGGGGCACGCCGTAGCGTAGTGGTTAAGGAACTGAGCTACAAGCCGGAGGGTCGAGGGTTCAAGTCACGTTGGGGTCAGGATTTTTAAACTGACCCAAACCCTCTGGCGGCACTATGGCCCTGGTGTCGACTCAGCCTCTAACCGAACTGAGTACCAGACGCTTGTTCTAGGGTAAAGGCGGCCGTCACGCAGGGCTGACAACCCGGCTGACATAAAGTGCCGATTGTCTAGAAAAAGAGGGAGTCTTAACCTCCTTCTACCCCAAGGGCCTCCTGAGGCCTGTTGTGGGATCACTTTACTTACTTTACCATCATCATCAATATCCTTCACCAGTGTGGAAAGCAACGGGAAGCTACCACACCTACAATTCCCTAGTAAAGCTGCAAGCATGGCATGAAAATGCTAGGATTGCAGTGAAGGATCTGCCTTCGGGCAGAATTACTATGAAATGATCACAGACTAAACAACAGCGGCAACACTAGCTATGAATGACATCTACCTCATACGTAGACTGTCCCTGGACACAGCACTAGCGTTTCTCAACGCAAAGATAACACCGATTGTCACATACGGACTGGACAACATATGGACCCACCTAACAAAGAGAGATCTCATATAAATAGGGAAGGTGAAAGCCACGTACTTAAAAAAGGCTCTCTGTCTGTCAAAGTACACAGTCACGCCTCGTAATTGAACTGACGAGGGAACCTTTCTATATTGAACAGCCGCGACAAGATTTGCATCTGCAGTCCACAGGAGTTAAGATGGAAGAAAGGTCAAATCTGGATGGAATTCTACTCTACGGACGCTATGATGACAACGGACTGGAGACAAGCAGAATACGACCTCAGACATCTGTTGACGAGAATGGCGACACATGGGTTCCATCATAAGATCTGTAGAATCAAGAAACATCACGGACCAGACTCCCAGTGCATCTGTGAGCTGTGCCCTGAACACTGTGACCGTTATCATATTGTGTCGTGTCGGAGGCGAGACATATCCTTGATGGCTTACTGTGGAGTGGAGTGAACGGTGGACGCTGGTGAATAAAAACTTGATATTATGCACATTGTGCGCTCTTCATTATTATTATTATTATTATTATTATTATTATATATTGTAATTTGTTCACGAATTTTAAAAATCCATAATTAACTGTGTCATTAAATTATTTCACTGTATTTATTAGTATCAAGTCAACCTATCTTCTCAGCCCTTATGGTGGGTTTTACAGTAAAACCATGAAAATATGTTTGCATTCTTTTCCAAATTTTTAGTTAAAACTTAAATGTATTAATGATGATTAGATATGAAAAATCTCTTTCTAATGGCACGAGGTTGACTAATCTTTAACCATACAGCGGAGGTCACTGTGAACAGCGGTCAGATGCAAACAATAACAGGTTTGAGACTTAGAAAGTATACTTCACTGCGCACTGACTGTTCGGAACATTTGGAGTGAAATATAATTAATGCAATGTGATTATTCTAAACTGTTGCTGTAACCAGACGGTACAGAAAAATATTCTAACCGCCTTCCGTCTGACGTCCGTTCAGTGGTCGCATTAATCATAAGTTGATATAGTATTTACGAACAAATTGTTCCATCTCTAATGACGATACAACTGTGCTGTAAGATTATGCATGATCCAATTAAGAAAAAGGGTGTGGCACTTTGACACATTGTTAATGAATGGATGTTTCTGTAATCTTTGTTCAGATGCCATGCAACTTAATATTTGATTTTAGTAATGTTGGTATCTAGTGTGCTTTCTTTGGTTTTTTAATATTCTCTTCGGGGAAGACATGTTTGTTGTTCGTTTAAGATATTAAAACTAACTTTGAAATAATTCTTGATTTTATCTGATAAAATAAAAAAGTGGCATTGAAAGGAAAAGGAAGAGGCGTTTTGCTGGAAATCGGTACTGAAGAATTGTAAATATCAAGTATCCGTAAGAAATGTGCTTCAGGAAGGAAGTTTGTAAAACAAGTGAATGTTGAAGAATGTACACCTACATCACCACCTGGACAAGAATTTGTAAATGTAAGTATAAATAGTCTAAAGTGTCATATTATACATTTAGATAGTTTAAATACCCTCAGGGTCCTCATCTAAGGCATATGTAGATGGCGACTACAAGGTGCCCAAGCTGAGCAAAACATTTATTCCATTTACTTGTGTTTTGCACTCTTTTAACTTTACTATCTAACCTATCTTGGTTAACTCTTGTTTTTTTTTACCCCCGACGCTATTAGGGCATCCGAGGGCTAGGGAGTCCTTCCTTTCTTCCATTTCTCCTTTCCTTTATTTTCTTTTCTTCTCCAGAAAAGCCTGACCAGAGGCTATAAGATGGCAGCCCCATCATTGGTCTTGCCTTCCTTTGGCCAGCAACCAATCGAAGGGACTATTATTATGCTTTCAAGTCTTATACGAGAATTTCCCGGAAGGATAAAACTAATGACGACCAAAGAATGAGTTCAAATCGGATCCCCAAAGCTGTTTATAATTATACACCAAGGGGACGAAGATTACTGGGTCGTCCTATGAAACGCTGGAGGGAAAATTTTATATAGGATCGTAACAGGCCTTGGCCTAATACTTGGAAGGAAGAATAAGAAGAAGATAGTTTAATAAGCAGACTGCAGGTAAATGGTACCGAGATGTGAACGAACTAAGTATGTTTACAAAGTGCGAGCAACTGGCTCAGACAATGTCAAGACAGTCTGGAAGCTAGTGACACATATTCTTCAGTGTGCATGGTATAGTCTACTTATTATGACTATTTAACTCATGCCCCAAATGGGAGTCAATGACCAATCACGTTTCAATGATTTCTGTTTTACAACCAATCAGAGTCGTATTTCACCAAATATTTATCAGTGTTATAATTACCATATTAAAGAAAGCTCCTCCTTACAATATTGCGTTCCTTTGGCAATAAATAGTATGATCTGGTTGCAGTGATAAACAAAAGAAGCAGTAGAAGCGTACCTATCGTTTCTCATTTGTTTTCAAACATCGCCGTTTACATTAAATATATAAATATTTTAAAATAACTATAGTTAAACAATGATTTGTGAGTAAACAGCTTAATTTTATTCGTTAAATAGTCCTAACAAATGCCACTCTTGATTTCCAAATTCTCTAGATAAATTCACTCCTCACTTCGTGAGTCGTGAATTTATCGATAATTTGGAAATCACTCGTGGCATTACTTATGATAACTCGTACATACTACATATTTACATATTCACAACTACTGTATCATTCACCTGTTGTTCAGCATTGAAATGAATAATTACGTTTGCTATGTTAACTGTAGATACTTTTGTTGCGACGTAATTAGCGTACTCCATCTGTTTTGTCTACAATTAAGTAACACAGTACTTGTAATCATGTAAACATACTGGTTCAGGTTAAGGCGTACTCCATCTGTTTTGTCTACAATTAAGTAACACAGTACTTGTAATCATGTAAACATACTGGTTCAGATTAAGGCGTACTCCATCTGTTTTGTCTACAATTAAGTAACACAGTACTTGTAATCATGTAAACATACTGGTTCAGGTTAAGGCGTACTCCATCTGTTTTGTCTACAATTAAGTAACACAGTACTTGTAATCATGTAAACATACTGGTTCAGGTTAAGGGCATGGAAATTTTTTAAAAATTAGCGACGATCACGATATGCGAATATGTCCAATGTGCGGGAACTTTGAAGACGAGATACATATATTAGGAAAATGTAACGATTTAGAATATTGGAGGCGTCAGTTATTACCGGAAAGATTTCTAAATTCAAATCGTGTAAGATTGGCGTCCCGCGCCGTAGCCGAGCGGTTAAGGTAGGAAGCCTTGGCGCAGAGCTACGGGACTTGCGCTGGTTCGAGTCTCCATGGGGGAAGAAATTTTCTCATGGTATTTCGGCCAGTATGGGACCGGTGCCCACCCAGCATCGTGAGGCAATTGGGTAGCTACAATAAGTAGCGGCTCCAGGTTGAGGAACCAGCTATAACGGCTGGGGGACTCGACATGCTAACCACATGTCACCCCTACACTGGCTGTTGATCATCTACCTCTGTGATTGACACATGTGGATGTGAAGGGCCAGCAGCCGGCTGGTAAAAGGGCAACCGCTGAAAAGTGGAAAGACCCTCAATCGGAAATCGGAAGATTGGCATGCTACGAGTTACTGGTAAACCCAGAAAACTGGATAAACTTGGGTAGATTTCTGGACAAAACGCGGAAAATAAGAACAACACTTACTCAGGAATAAATAAATATGTTAACAAAATGCAATACCATTAATTCTTAATAATTCTACATAACTAAGTTAATGTATAATATAATTGTATTCATATCTAATTGTAATATTATAGTGTTTTCTTTTTTTGTTTTTAAACATCAACTTATTGTAACGGACTGTCAACTGCACGTACGGCTTACTGCCCGTGCGATCCATATTTGTAAATAACATTGTAAGTATCATACTTCTAGTTTAGTAAAGTCCTTATGTATGTATGTATGTATGTATGTAAACACACTATTTCCCCGCAGTCTGTTAATAAATAACACTAATTATGGTTTATGCAGTAAATATTGTCATGGTACTGTAATAATGGAAAAAATATCATTGTTTGGTTTATCTAGTACATTCAGAATAATAAGGAGAAATAATGTTAAAAGATTCCGGGCTACGTGGCCGTGGTCTATAATGCTATTCCATCCAGACGTTTCTCCCTCAACTGATATGACACATTAGACAATAGACGGTTAAAACTATTAAAAAAAACAAGGAGACTGTTCCGAACCAATCAGAAATAAGTTTGATGATGATGCCTACGACTCCATCCAGCTATCCAGAGGTCAGCACGAGCATAAATACGAGAGTCCAACATTCCTCAAATCACTTACAGCCGAGTCTACGACAAGGCAACATCACCTAGAAGCACTCGCCACTGAAGATGCCCTCCGCAGTTGTGGGAGAAACGCCTTGAAGAAATACCAGTTATAGATCACGGCCACAAAGCCCGGAATCTTTTAACATTATGATTACCGCCCGTGAAAGCCTGCATTCCACAAGAAGTAGAAATTTTGAATTTTAGAACAGATTTTCCAGCAGTAAAATTTTTGGCCGGAACACAGTAAATATTCTCAACTCGTATCCAACTCAGGTTCAGGGCGAGGGATGATATGAGATGAAGCCCGCTATATAGAGGTATGTGAATGACAAGGGTGCCGGCCGACCACGCCGGACGCACCATCACCGGGGCAGATGAAATAAATGAAACGAAGTGTATGAGTATGGAGAAATGGTGGAATGAAATTGTGGCAGGGCAAAACGGGAGAAACCCCCGAGAAAAACCTGCCCAAGCTCCGTTTTGTCCACCACAAAACTCACATGAAGTGATGGAGAGTCGATCTCGGGACCCCAGCGATGAGAGGTGAGCGTCTGACCGCTTGCGCCACAGAGCCGCCTCCGAAACTCAGTAATAGAAATAAATAGGACAGAATAGTTTATGCAGTATGTTGCATTGTCTAGCCTACAAAAGTTTTGTGGACTAATGGATCTCCCTTCATCTGTCATGACAAACTACATACACTCCGATCATCAATCGAAAGTCCACCAAAGTCCACAGATAACCCACCAAATATTTGTTTTATTTCTTCTGTCTAAAAAATCCATGAAACGATAGGCCTTCTAGATCCTTGGCCTGCTAGCAGGCTGCTGGTCTTACATGAATAATTCACAGAGGTGGACAATCATCCAGCCAGTATAGAGGTGACTATTTAACTCATGCCCCAAATGAGAGAAAATGGCCGACCAATCACGTTTCAATGAATTTTATTTTACAACCAATCACGGTCGTGTTTCACCTCGATATTTATCTACTTCTGTTTATCATATTAAAGAAAGCTCCTCCTTTTTAATATTCTGAACAGGTCAGAGCATTGTTTTGCAGTGACTGACTCGCAAACAAATACGTTGAATATAGCAAATAATGAACAGATTACTTTGAACTAAACATGTGATAATTGTATGTTAAATAATTTACTTACGGAGTTGTTTCCTAAAAAAATAATTAATAACCTATAATGTTCGTTATAATATACAGTTTGATGTGTTTCATTTTTTCCACTAGGGTGCATTCTTACAATATTGCTATCCTATTTGGCATAAATAATATGATCTAGTTGCAGTTTATTACCAAACATTTCTCATTTGTTTTCAAACATCGCAATTTACATTAAATATGTAAATATTTTAAAATAACTATATTTAAATAATGATTTATGAGTAAATAGCTTAATTTTATTCGTTAAATAGTCCTGACAAATGCCACTCTTGATTTCCAAATCCTGTAGATAAATATTAGAAATCATTCGTGGCATTACTTATGCTAGATCACCCAGTCGTTATAGCCGGTTTCTAAACACGGAGTCGCTACTTATTTTAGCTACCCAAATTCCTCAAGATGCTGAATGAGCATTGGGTTAACACTGACCGAAATTCCACGATAAAATTTCTTCCCCTATGAGGATTCGAAAGAATGAATTTCCCGTAGCTCTTAGACAAGGCATAATGCTTAGATCTTTCGGCAACTGCGGGGTCCTGTGTACTCAACACAGTTCATAATTAGAATGTCCACATCACAATTTCATCGCCTATTAATCTATTTTTAGGGCGTCCTGATCTTGAAGTAGGCTAGTACCGTTTTACAAAGCTGAAGATAGAACATGTGTTCTTCCTAAAATCCTTCAAAGTATTTTACAATATTTTACCTTGTTGTGGAAAATTGAGATCTCAGGTAGGAATTTTATTTTTTAACTCTTCTTCTTCTTCTTCTTCTGGATTTCTTCGTGTTGAAGAAGCTAATCTGCAGATAGGTCTGTATGAACTTAACAAAATTACAGAATTATGTGAATTGAAGATATCTACAGAGAAAACAAAAATTATGGCATTTCAAGATGTAGATCCTGTCAGAAGTAAACGTGTACTTGACAATAACATTTTGGAGCAGATGAATAATTATACAATCCATCCATCCATCTAATGGCTGATTGGCTCAAATTCGAGCTTTGGCCTCCCTTAACGTCTGCCTCCAATCATTTATATTTTGCGCAGCAAGTCTTCACTTGCGACACTTAAGTAGGTTTGCAGCATCTTCCTTAATACCATCCTACCCTCGTTTTTTTCGGTCTTCCAACTCGTCTATTCCCCATAAAACTTGCTGTAAGCACCTTTTAAGGTGTTCGGTCTGTTGAGAGCCTTTGTACATGGCCAGCCCATTCCAATTTATTTAACTTAATAAAATTGACAAGGCCAGGTTCATTGTATTTGTCGTACAGTTCTTTGTTGTATCGTATTCTCCACTGACCATTAATATTTATCGGTCCAAATATTTTCTTGAATACTTTTATTAAAATTATTTAGGGCTACCTCTGTTCTTTTAGTGAGGCTCCATGTCTCACTACCATAGGTCAAAACTGATCTTATTAAAACTTTATACAGCCTTATTTTAGTTGCTGAGTGTATGTTATTACGTAATTTTACAATACTTTTTCATATGAAGAAGAAAGGATGTAAATGCAAAAATATCAATTTTTTTAAGGATTTTAGGGTTAATTGATTCTATCGTCAAGCCACAGTTAGTCCAAAAACATCCAAGACTAAAACTGTATAAAAAACTGTCTCTTCCAATTATTTTGTATGGTAGCGAAGTAAGGGCATTGAAACAGGAGGATATACAGAGACTTAGATCTGCTGAAATGAGATACCTTCGGAGGACTGCAGGATACACACGATTAGATCACAAGAAAAATGATGACATCGTAGAAGAATTACCCATGGAACCTTTAGAAAACAAAATTTCTGATTACAAGTCAAGATGGATGCAACATGTTCATCGAATGGAAGATCACCGGATACCCAAACAAATGTTAACCTTTTCACTGCTGAGATATTTCCAGCCTTTAAAACCCTCCTTGCTTAATGCAGGGAGAAATATGGAAAAAGTGTATTTAGGTTCCTAGGAGATGGCAGTATATGCCTGCTTAGTTTGAAAGCAATGCAATACGTATTATATAACTAGCAGGTGTTTGGAGTTGAGAATGGATATACACACCCATAATACAGCATGCATTTTCTTTGCCAACGGATATACCCGTTCGTAGCAGTGTAAAGGTTAAGCTATCAACCTGCAGGAAGAAGAAAACCGTCCACTCAAAATACTCTTGGAAACTGTTTCTCTTGAGGACTAAACAGGTCAACAAATGACCTAAATTCGCGAATGTACTATGATGATGATTATGAACTCTTCTTTTTCTTCTGCTTGATCCATACAAATCTTAGGTCTATAGGCCTGTTACGATCGCATTAATGATATATGTATCCAGCATTTCCTTTGACTGCCCAGAGATGTCTTCCCTCTTGAACAAGGCTTTGGAAACTCTATCTGAACTCATTCGTCGCAAGTGGTTCATCCAGTTGTTCTGGTATTCTTGTATGTACTTAATGATTGGTTCTAAACGTAGTTCCTTCAAGAAATCATCAATGATTTTGTAATCCCACTTTGGTGTTCCCTGCCTGTATATCTCGTGAATCTCATTTCACTAGAAGTTATTCTGCTATCTTCTCCTTTCCACGAAGTCCATGCCTCGCTGCCGTAGCAAACCGCTGGTCTTGCTAAGGATTTGCATAACCGTACTCTGGTATCCTCCTCGACTAGTCAAGATGTCATTACTGAATTTATTATTCCAATGATTTTATTGAACTTAATAATCCTTGTTTTTATTATTGATTTCGTACATCTCAATGATGGATAAATCATATTTGAAGAGAAAAATTCAAATATGATTTATGATTTATCCATCATTGAGATGTACGAAATCAATAATAAAAACTTGGAAAAAGCCGTACTGGCTGTAATATATAATTCCCAAATATGTCTTCTTAATAAAGGAGCCGCCATTTGCAAGATAGAAGCATGGCTTCACAGCATTTGGTGGATGGGAATTACAATGTATATAGAGAAATATTTGCGTTTAGATCGGTACTTGCTCAGGTAGCTCAGTTGGTAGAGCACTTGGTCTAGAGAACCAAGGGTCCCGGGTTCAAGTCCCGGTCTGAGCGTATAATTTTTCTCTTCAAATATGATTAATAATCCTATTTGACATGTCGACTTCATTCAAATATGTTAATGTAAATCCAAGTTAGGTAAATAAATTCAATCTTTATAATTAAATTGAAGAACTGTTCTGTTATGACATTCTTTTAATATGGATAATCACAATGTTTCACTTCTGTACAGTTTTCAAACTTGAAAATTGTTGATTAGTGTAATTGTTCACAAAGACTGTGCCTTGGATAGGATTCAATAAATTATTTGATGAAGAACGTGTTGTCTAAGAAAAATCATGGACTGTTTATGGCAACAGTATCACGGCACGTTGGATACACGTGACGGGTGAGATGAATTACTTGCAGCAAGCGATATCTAGTGGCTTCTCTAAGAACTATATTATTGATTTCAGTTTAATAATCTGATCATTTAGAATTTGAGAGGTCAAATAAACATTATTACAATCTAAGTTTATTCAGTAAAATTAACAAACAATATCATCAAATCACATTCACCATGTCATAATATAATTAAAAAAACAAATTAAATAATGAAACACTATATGACCTAGATGTTTAAGGCGCCTTAAAACGAGGAAATAAAAGTTTTTGGCTACTTCTCAGATATACAGTATATTAAAATTATTTACAATTTATTTTTTTAATTTTTTTAACTCTCCTTTTGTTCCCGCAAAAGACTTTACAGAATAAAATATTAAAATATGTACCTGGCTTGTGCCGTCGTTCTCAGGTAGGTTAAAATCTTTTAAACATAGTTGCCTTCTGTTGAAGATGGAAGCCGGTTTCCGAAAGGCCTGGAGTTTAGGACGACGGCACTTGCCAGGTACCTACTCTAACATTTTTGTGACTATGTACCTCAGTGGAATATTAATAAGAATTTTATCTATATTGACATAAGACTTCCAAGCCAATGTCCTGGGAGGGTCGCCTGTTGGCAGGGAGCAAGAACTTAGAACCGTACATACTGCACAGGGACACTCAGAGACAGTTGTTGGACCAGCAAAAAATGTTAAAGTAGGTACCTGGCAAGTGCCATGAGTACGAGAAATAAAGGAGGATGTTTTTATACAGGCAGGACTCTATGCCTACTTATCATCTGTTCTATGTAATAAATGGAATAATACAAAAGCGCCTAATTCGAATGCCATTGTCATATAGCGAATAGTCAATTTATTTGTCCATTTACATTTATATAACATTGTTTCATTTTTTCACCAATAGCTCAGTATGTGGAAAGCAACGCGAAGCTACCACACCTACAATTCCCTAGTAAAGCTGCAATAATAGCATGAATATGCTATGATTGCAGTGAAGGACCTGCCTTCGGGCAGAATTATTATGGATGGATGGAGCTCAATATAAATATAAACCACCAAATAGACTGCAGAGTGTTACAGCGAATAGTCAATTTATTTGTCCATTTACATTGTACAACATTGTTCGATTTTTTCCACCAATAATAATAATAATAATAATAATAATAATAATAATAATAATAATAATAATAATAATAATAACAATAATAATTCCATGGCGCGACATGCCTAGAAAGCCCTCAGCCTCCAAGCCGGATGCTAGCCTCACATCTACATGTGTCAATCAGGGAGATATATGATCATCGAGCCAGTGTAGGGGTGACATGTCGTCAGCATGTCGAGTCCCCCAGTCGTTATAGCTTGTTTCCTCAACCTGAAACCGCTACTTATTGTAGCTACCAAATGCCTCACGACGCTGGGTGAACACCGGTTCCATACTGACCGAAATACCATGAGAAAATGTCTTCCCCCATGGAGACTCGAACCAGCGCAACCCCCTTACCTCTGCGCCAAGGCTACCGCGTTTTTTATAGCTCAATATAAATACAAACCAGCAAATATATTGCAGAGTAGTTAGTTCAGCGTTACCAGAAAGCGTAATTGTAAACATACATGTTGCCAATGTATAAATCAACAGTTTTTCTTTATATTATTCTCAACCTCTGAGTGTACACAATGTCAGGCTCTTTGGAAACGTAGTCGGTGGAAAACCACTGTCGAACACAGCACAGGGAAAGCGAAGAATCCAGACCGAAACATTGGAAATTTACATTATTTAGGATTCGACCACTGCCTGCAGGCGTTGAAATTGATATGTGAGCATTTATCGATTGGGCAAAGCTGCTAATCACTACATAAATGTATTATGATACTAGAAGGGGAGTAAATATGCAATTTATCTTCTAAAAATGTAGCTACGAAGTCAGTACGCGGTCACCTCATTAATGAATACTTTTAGCTTCTTTTCATCCCCTAGAGTAAGATAACACGTTTCACTCCATAAAATATAGTGTTCCGGTTCATCAGTTTAACGTCGGCGTAAACTTTAAAAATTCAATTTTCTCTCGTCGCCAATAATGTTAAGTAATTTTACTGAATATTGTTTTAAAGCATTGAAACTCCTCGTGCATATGTTCGTCGTATAACTTCTACGCATAATATGTATCGCTTCTATTACCCGTTTAAGGAGTAAGTGCAGTTGTTGGTGGAGGGCACTGCAGTCGTGTTTATGCAGGAATAGACCACGTGACACTGCTATCTAAGAGCGCAGAGGGGAATGGGACGTGGGACGCTGACAGTATACACTGCCTTATATGACATCACGTGTAGCAACAAACAGAGCTTCGTAATTCTTCCGCCTGCAGAGATATTTTGAATGACTAATACAAGAAATGCCGTTAAATGCGTTGAAAACTCAAGTTTTATAAACGGCCTGGCGTATTAGAAGTGTTAATGCATTCATAATACGAATAAACCACATATTTATTTGTACCTGTGTTGCATTAATAAAGTAACTCAGGGGTTCTCAAAATTTTTACTGTCGGGGTGTTCTTCAATTACTATAATTTGAACTAGCCTTCTCTGCCAAAAGTGGCGTAGAGTAAAAGCTCCTTATTGGGGGGGGGGGATATGTTCCGCAGAAATGCCGCGAATATGGAATGGTAATTTATATGGGTATATAGTAGATACGTTCCAAGGTTCCAGAATAAAATAAAAATTATCATAAGTAATGCAAATTATCGATAAATTTACGATGTCACAAAGTGACGAGTGAATTTTTCTAGAGAATTTGAAAATCAAGAGAGGCATTTGTTACGACTATTTAACGAATAAAGTTAAGCTGTTTACTCACAAAACATTACTTAAATATAATTATTTTAAAATATGTATATATTTAATGTAAACGGCGATGTTTGAAAACAAACGATAAACGTTTATTATGTTTCATTTGTTCATCACTGCAACCAGATCATTGCCAAAGGATCGCAATATTGTAAGAATGCACCCTAGTGGAGAAAACATTAAACACACCAAACTTTTTATAACATTATAGGTTATTAATTAATTTCTGAGTCCTATGATGTAAAACTGTCAATTATATTTATCTGGAACGTAAAAACCTTGGAAATAATACATTTAAGAAAGTGCAAACAGTGATTTATTTTTTCTAATTTTTTATGGCATAATTAATTGCTACAAATGTTTTCTATTATATCTCGCAAGCAGTATCTGGTTACATTCGTGTGCTATATATACAATCTGGGAGCCACTTGCATTCTGAGGATTCTTTCATCTTAATATATAAATTATTATATTCAACGATTTGTTAGAGAGTCAGTCACTGTAAAATAATGCTCTGACCTATTCAGAATGTTAAGAAGGATGAGCTTGATTTTAATATGATGAAATTAAATTGGTAAAATCGAGGTGGGAAACGACTGTGATTGGTTGTAAATCAAAATTCATTGACATGTTACTGGTCATTGACTCCCATTTGGGGCATGAGTTAAATGGTCAAAGTAAAATCAATTATTGAGATATTTTAACAATTTCTATTAATTGTTATTGTCAGGCTTAGGCAAGAGCTTAAAGAAGTTAGTCATTTTTACCTGTTTTCCCGCTTATATAAGGTGTTTCAATTCAGATTGATATTTAGCTGTGAATTCAGCGATAGAATTCCTTATTTGTCTTCGGATTTCTTGATGAATCGTACAGTTGATTCATTAATATTGAAACAGCGTGATATAGACGCAAACAACTCGCCAACGTGTAAACGGTCAAGTACTTCTGTTTTTAATTTAAGCGGCAACACTACTTTTTTCCGCTTCGGAACTGATTTTCTTTCCTTTTACTCGACATTATAAATTGGCAACAAAGCAGAACAGACACGTGTTATTCAATCAAAATTATTTCAACGAATGACAAGTTGAAACAATAAAACACCGATAATGGCGAGGGCGGCATTTATAGATTTATAGCGGACATAGCGACGCGTGAATTACGACGGCGGTGGTTTTTAACAAAGAACTTTAGGCTTAGTTTTACTTTGATATTAATTTGTCCATTTAGTTTGAATCGATTTTTTATAAAAGTCGCCTTGGCACGTTCCTGAAGTAAAAAAAGTTACCGATGCGTTAACGTTAATAAAGAGTACTATCATAAGTAATGCCACGAGTGATTTCCAATTTATCTAGAGAATTTGGAAATCAAGAGTGGCATTTGTTAGGACTATTTAACGAATAAAATTAAGCTGTTTGCTCACAAATCATTATTTAACTATAGTTATTTTAAAATATTTATATATTTAATGTAAACGGCGATGTTTGAAAACAAATGAGAAACGATAGGTACGCTTCTACTGCTTCGATTGTTTATCACTGTAACCAGATCATACTATTTATTGCCAAAGGAACGCAATATTGTAAGGAGGAGCTTTCTTTAATATGGTAATTATAACACTGATAAATATTTGGTGAAACACGACTCTGATTGGTTGTAAAACAGAAATCATTGAAACGTGATTGGTCATTGACTCCCATTTGGGGCATGAGTTAAATAGTCATTTTAATATACCGACTGGATTCGCGAATACAGGAACGGTGTCGCAATTTTTTAACCCGCGAGTAAGGGAACTGCGAATAAGGAGCTTTTACTGTAGGCTATATCAATAAGAAGTGCACGTGTCCCTAAAACGAAAGACTATTACCGTTGATAAAAAAAATGTATTTGTTAATCACTAGTTAATACCCGGTGTGCGCTGCTGCGTCTAAATAAATACATTGTTTTTATGTTTACTTGAATAAGTGAAACGAAGAGCAAAAGGGTGTGCTAGAATGGACCAAATATGAAACGATGATATTCGCGAAGAACTGCAGATCCACTCCATAAAAAAATATTTTCAAATAATGGCTCGACCAGTCATATTTTATGGGAGTGAAGCGAGGACTATGACGACGATAGATGAAAGCAGACTAACAGCTTGTGAGATGAAATTTATGCGCCGAACAGCTGGCTACACCAAATGGAATCGAAAGAAAAATGTAGAAATCCTTCAAGAACTTAGTGTGACACCAATACTGGACTACATCTCCAGATATCAGCTAAGCTGGAAGTAACATGTCTCAAGAATGGCTACATCCAAGATCCCCAAGGCAATAATGAACTACTGTCCAAATGGGAAACGGTCACTTGGTCGACCTATGAAAAGATGGCACGAAAACTGCTTTCTCAGGCCGTAACAGTTCTTCTAGGACTAATACCTGGCAGGATGATGATGATGATGAAAAAAATCTAATAACATGAAACAGTGGAAAGAACTTTTGATTAGAAAGAATGGAAGAGAGTAGATTACCAAAGAAAATCTATCATTATTTTCCGAGAGGAAGAAGAGATATTGGACGTCCTCGGAAGAGATGGTCTTAAATATATTAGTGAAAACGGAACAGACAATTAATGCCTAAACCAAGAAGTGAAGAAGAATAAAAAGTAAAAATAAAAATAATTATAAATTTATATCGTAATGTATTTTAGATACCCCTTGCTGATTACCCGGCGTTGTCCGGGAATCTACTTTTCCCGATCTTCTTGGCATCAATGAGCTGAAAGTCAAAAAAATATGATTGTGAATTATCCGTAAAGGAGAGATATACGCTGTAGTGAATGTTTTTGAAGAATTTTTTTGAGACATTCAATTCTGTGTTTTCACATAATTTGCTATGATTTATGCAGAGTAAGCCATTTAAGCGTCCAAAAAGAAAAATTTTAGTGCACATTTTTTTAGCTCCGGCTCTATAGTATGTACGATAATAATGTTACGTACGCTAATTGTCCCAGAAATGTTCTCTAAATGATGGTAATACTCCATTCAGATCTGTCAAGTAGTTTTTGAGTCCATAAAGGACAGACAGACAGACTCACACCCATTTTTATATATAAAGACTAGCTAATACCCGGCGTGCGCTGCTACGTCTACTTACTTACTTACTTACTCACTGGCACTATCGAACCCGTAGGTTCATGGCCGCGCGGACATAAGCTCTCCATACATCCCTATCCTGAGCTAATGCTTTCCAATCATTCCCTGTATAATCTACACAAATCAAAATTAATGTTCTTTTATGTTTAGTTGAATACGTAATATGAAAAATAATTATAAATTTATATTTTTTAGATACACGGGGTGCTGATTACCCGGTGTTACCCGCGAATCTACACATCCCGATCTTCTTGACATAAACGAGCTGAAATACGAAAATTAATGTGTTTTATGTTTAGTTAAATGAGTAAGGAGAAAACATTGTAGCCTATCGTAATTATTTTTAAATACCGTACCCCGTGCTGTTTACCCGGCGTTGTCCGGGAATTTACTCATCCCGATCTTCTTGGCATAAATGAGCTGAAAGACAAAATTCGTTACTGTGAGTTATCCCTAAAAGAATACCCGCCTGAGCTGCTATGCTTGCACAGGAATCTACGTATTTGTCTCGATCTTCATGGCATCAAAGAAAGACAAAAATGGTTACTAAAGAGTAAAAGGAGGGAATATTTGAGAGAGAAGATTAATGATCTTGAATCATCATCATCCGGTATCATGGCAGCAGCCACCGTCTTCCGGAAACCAAACGCCATTCCTCTTTATACATCCATTGATCTTCTTCCATTCCTCTGATATTCATAGCTGCTTGTACCCCTTCTATCCAAGTTTTCTTCGGTCTTCCTCGCTTCCTCCTTTCCATTGGGATCCATTCCATAACAATTTTTGGCGATCTTTGCTCTGGCATTCTTTTGACATGACCATACCACTGCAATCTTTTATTTTCTAGACATAGACATTAGTCTATGATGTCCGGCTCCTCTTGTACACCCATAATGTCCCTTATTTCTTTATTTCGTATTCTATCCATTCTAGATTTTCCAGCTGATCTTCTTAAAACATCCATTTCTGTTCTTAAAACTCTTTTCATTTCCCTGGAAGGAATTTGCCAGACTTCAGCACCATATGTTAAAATGCTCTGAATTATGGTTTGATATAATTGTAATCTTCTATTTTTTGTAATATTTTTGCTTCACCAAACAGAGTTTAAAGCATTTATTGCTTGCTTTGTTTGTGCGATTCTATTTTTTAATTTCCACTGTGTTATCGCCTGAATGGTCTAATTTTGTTCCTAAATAAGTGCATTCAATAAGAGGTTTTAGTTCTTCTCCATTATTGAAATTTATATTTTCAATTTCTTCTCCTATACACAGGTATTTAGTTTTCTCAATGTTTATATGAAGTCCCCATTTTTCATATTCTTCTTTTAGTTGTTTAGCCATATATTCTATGTCATCGTGGTCTTGTGCTATTAATACCTGGTCATCTGCAAAATTTAGTAAATATACATGTGTGTATGGATGGGTATGCACATAATGAATACAAAAAATAGGAACATTAGAGAATTATATCAGGGAATTAGAATAGAGAAGAAAGGATTTTAGGCTAGAACAAACATAATTCGGAATAAAATGGGGATATGATTGCAGATTCCAGGAGTATATTAAATAAATGGAAAAGTTACTTTAATCAGCTATTAAATGTACATACAGAACAGGACATTCAGGAGGATAATTTACAGACAGCAGAAATGCTAGTCGCAGAGCCAAGTGTGTTAGAGGTTGAAATGGCGATAGAAAAATTGAAGATGTTTAAAAACATCAGGTTCAGATGAGATCCCAGCAGAACTGTTAAAATCAGAGAGAGAAAAATTAATGGACAAGATAAACTAGTTGCTTAGTATGATTTGGGAAAAAGAAGCTCTTCCAGATGATTGGAAAGAATCGATTATCGTACCAATTTATAAGAAAGGAGATAAAACTGATTGCAACAACCACAGGGGCATCTCATTACTTTCAACTTCGTACAAAATTCTAACCAATATATTAGAAAGCAGGCTTACTCCCTATATTGATGATGATGATGACATTCTAGGAGATCATCAATGTGGATTTAGAAGAAACAGGTCTACAACAGATCAGATTTTTAGTATAAGACAAATTTTAGAAAGGAAATGGGAATATAATGGTACTGTACATCAACTATACGTAGACTTCAAAAAAAGCACCATGATTCAATTAAGAGGGATAAGTTATGTAGTATCCAGCTGGAGTTCGGAATTCCTAAAAAGTTAGTTAGACTTATACGAATGTGTCTAAATGGCTCAAAGAGTAGGGTGCGTTTAGGCAAATAGTTTCCGGACACTTTTGAAATCCAGAATGGGTTGAAGCAAGGAGATTCACTCTCTCCTCTACTATTTAATTTTGTACTAGAGCATGCCATTAAATCTTTAGAGGATGAGGAAGGCCTACAACTGAATGGTATTAATTGGCTGTTAGTGTATGCCGATGATGTACTATTGGCCGAAAACAAGGATATACTAAAGGACAACATGCATTCACTATTGATTAACACTAGGAAATTAGGACTGGAAGTAAATATCAATAAAACTAAATACTGTATATGGTCACACGTCAAAATACATTATATAATGGAAATGGACAGCTAATGACAACTGTGGGAAATTTTGAGGAAGTGGCTGAATTCAAATACCTAGGAACAATAATCACAAATAGGAATGAGATGTACAAAGAAATTAAACATAGGCTCAATTCTGGAAATGCATGCTATTATGCATTGCAGAGACTCTTGATGTCCCAACTCCTTTCAAAAAACGTTCAACTGAAAATATATAACACTATTATTCTACCTTATATATAATATGGATGCGAAACATGGACTCTTACTTTAAGGGAGGAAAGGAGATTACGAGTTTTTGAGAATAGAGTACTTAGGAAAATTTTTGGACCAAAGAGATATGAACAAACAGGTGAATGGAGAAGACTACATAACAATGAAGTACATGGTCTTTATAGGAATCCAGATATAATGAGAACAGTTAAGTCTCATAGACTGCGATGGGCAGGACATGTGGCAGGTATGGAGAATGAAAGACGTGCATGAAAGCTTCTTGTAGGAAAAAGCCCAGTTGGTAGACCAAGAATGAGGTGGGAGAATAACATTAACTATGACTTTAATAAAGTAGATTATACAGGGATTGATTGGAAAGCATTACCTCAGGATAGGGATATATTGAGAGCTTATGTCCGCACGGCCATGAATCTACCGGTTCGATAGTGCCAGTGAGTAAATAAGTAGGTAGATTTCTGGGCAAGCGTAGCAGCGGATAACTCACAAATAATGGATTTTTTCTCAGTTTATTTGTGCCAAGAAGATCAGGATAAGTAGATTTCCGGGCAACGTCGGATAGTCTAAAAATAATTATGATATAATTTTTTTCTCTTTTACTGTAAAGATAAAAACACAGTAGTTTTCGTCTGTCGGCTCATCTTATATCACTAAGTTCGGGGTACATAGATTCCCCGGGCCACTCCGTGATCGTCAGCACGGGGGTATATGTATATAACAATAAATTACGATATAAAATTTTGCCTCTTTACAAAATTCAAAATTGTACATAAAACAACAAAAACTTTACTTTAAGCCTTTAAGCTCATTTATGCCAATAAGCCGGGGGCCCCGGTAAAGTAGATTCCCGGGCACTGGATGTGTAATCGGCAAGTTAATCTAAAAATCTTTGGGATAGTTAAAATATTTTATATTCATTATCCAACAAACTAAACATAAAAACACACTAATTTACCACCTTTCAAAGCTTCATTTATGCCAAAGGAATACCTGGGAAAAGAAAAGTAGATTCTCGGGCAATGCCCGTTTATTCGCACGAGGTAAAATCTGCTGGAAAAATTACGATATGAATTTTTCCTCTTACTCTTCAAAAAACTTAACAATAAAAAATGCAATATCATTTTCGTTTTTCAGCTCATTTATGCTAAAAGAAGAGGAAGGCATAAGTTGATTTCCCGGTCAACGAGATGAGTAAATAGAAGGGGTGGTATCTAAAAATAAGTTGCGATATAGCCTAAAATGTATTAATTATTTTTTCCTTGGAAATATTCAAACCTAAACATACAAAACAACACATTAATTTTTCGTCTTTCAGCTCATTCATGCGTCAGGGAAAGATTGGAATACGTAAGGATTCCCGGCAAAAACGATCTGGTACATACAGCTACGGAGGTATCTTACAATAATTATCAAAGCAATTAATTGTACCCCTCTATTTATTCAACTAAACATGAAAACGCTTTAATTTTCATCTTACAGCTCATTTATGCCAAGATGATCGGGATAAAGTTCCCCGGGCAATGCCGGGTAAACAGCAAGGGGCACCTAAAAATAATTACGATATAAATGTATAATTATATTTTCCTTTCATTTATCCAATTAAACATAAGAACGCATCAATTTTCATTTTTTTTTCTGCGCAGCAGCGCATGCCGGTTGTTAGCTAGGGTTTTATACAGTCTGTTTTTTGTTTCGTGTGTCGGATATTTTGAATTTAAATACTCTATTATCTTCTTGTACCTTGTAAGCCCATGTTTCCCTTAACAGAGATTTAGACGCTCTCCCCTAACAGGAAAGAATTTGAACCATACTAATTTAGTTACACTTGTTTTCGTATAGATGTCATTTGAGTGGTCCGTGGTCAGCGT
The DNA here is from genome assembly GCA_030220185.1 of Diploptera punctata. Lineage (NCBI taxonomy): Eukaryota > Metazoa > Arthropoda > Insecta > Blattodea > Blaberidae > Diploptera > Diploptera punctata. The sequence continues at coordinate 46,561 of JASPKZ010000020.1, read as the reverse complement.
TCCGCCTCATACTGACATCTAGGAAACCAAGGTAGTACTAGGACGGGAACATTTGGTAAATTTTGCTTAGAGGCCTCTTCATTCAGGCTTAAGGATCTTTTACGAGCCTGAAAATCTTCAGACTTAGGACCCATGGCTTAAAGTCCCTCCCGGAGGAATTGCTCCTTGGATTTTTCCATCCTAAAAAAAAATCCATCGACCCCGGCCGGGTTTGAACCCGCGACCTTCGGGACCAGAGGTAAGGAATGTATTAATTAATTGAAAAATAAAATTTCTTAGTGGTCTATTTATATTCTTTCATTTAGGCCTATGTTTTCCTGGATATTATCATGTTTAAATAGTGCATTTAAACAGGAGACCATAATTTTTTTTTCAGTTATTGAAGTAATATCAATTTTACTGTTCGAGACTGCTGATAGTAAGACGTGTCAATTCTATCAAAACATCACAGTCTTATTCAATTATTTCCTCGAGCTACTAATAGAAGGAACTTAACGTTAAATTGGCGAAACAAAAATTCATCCTGCCAGTTATTTATATATTCCGGACCGCATAGAAAACAAAATCATATAAAACTCTAATTTATTATTGTACATTACTATGTAATTTGATGCAAATGTAAGTAATTTTTACTCGTTTGTTTTTCTATTGAATATATGTCTGTTTGTCCTTTATAGACTTCTAAACCGTTCAACCGATCTTCGTGAAAATTTGTACGTACAGGATTTCAGATACGGCAAGTGTTTAACCATTATCTATTATGTTCTAAAATCATTAGGGGTAGGAGTTCACCTGAAACGAAATTTTAAAAATCGCTCTAGCAATCGCAATTTTCGATGTTTCACAACAAAACTCGGAATATCTTATTAAAGTAAACAGAGGTATGTATTTTTAAAAAATCAGTTAAATCCAACCATTAGAAGTGGGGGTTTACTTGAAATTTGAAAATAAAAATTTAGCAACCGCTATATTTGGTTTGTATCATTGTATACCATATAATTAATTAACCCTCAATATTTAATTTATTAAGGCGTAGCAGCGCACGCCGGGTTTTAGCTAGAATTTAATAAAAGTAGCTCTTAATAAATACAGCATTGTAATAATTTTGAAATGTTTTATTTCATGAACAATTTTATGACATTCCTCCTTTTAGAAACGTTCAGAGTATATTGAAAATCGGTAAATAATATTGCCCACTGGATTCACGTTTTTGTCGTTCCGCAAAAATGAATTCGCGTTGGATGTCAAAGAAATTTACACTTTTATTATTGATGCGTAAATATTGCATTGCTTTTCTCAACGATTATGTTCAAACGATTCAGATACTATCCAAATGCAGAATTAATAAAGATTTCTTGACTGAACGTTGGATATAATTATTTTTTTATAAAAGAGTCTCAGTGTCTTCTGTATTTCAGCAGCGCAATATCAATAATATTCTAGCTTGCAAACATCATGCAACATTCTAATGGAAATCACAGTTAACTTAGTAATACTTATTATTATTATATTATTATTATATTATTATTATTGTTATTATTATATTGTTATTATTATTGTTATTATTATTGTTATTATTATATTATTATTATATTATTATAATATTATTATTATATTATTATTATTATATTGTTATAATATTATATTATTATTATTTTACTTTTTTATTATTATAATTTTATTATTATTAATTTTTACTATTTTTATTTTATTATTATTATTATTATTTTATTATTATTCTTATTTTTCTTATTATTTATATTATTTTTATTATTATTATTTTATTTTTTATTATTATACCTTTTTATATTATTATTATTTTAATTGTTTATTATTATCATTGTATTATTATTATTATTTTTAACTATTATTATTATTAATTTTTACTTATGAGTATTATTTTTTTTTCCATTATTTTTTCATTATTATTATTATTTTATTATGTTATTATTTTTTTTATTATTTTTTTATTATTTTTATTTTATTCTTATTATTTTATTATTATTATAGTATTTTATTATTTTTATTATTATGCTATTTTATTATTATATTATTATTATTTATATATTATTATTTATTAGTATTATTCTTTATTAATTATTATTATTTTATTACTATTATATTTATTAATATTATTATTTATTATATATTATTTTTTATTCATATTATTATTTATGAATATTATTATTTATTATAGTTATTATTATTATATTATATATAAATTATTTTATTATTATAATTATTTTATTATTGTTGTATTGTTATACTAAACACAAGTGGCAAAGTTGGTTGTCTCATTGGAGGATTTTAAAATTAATACGTGATCGCTATCGTTAAACTGAACATGTATAAAACTGTTATTCTCCCAGTTATATGTATGCGAAACTTGGACGCTTACTTTAAGAGGAAGAAAAAATTGCGGGTATTTGAGAATAAAGCATTTAGGAAAAAATTGATATATTAACAGAACAAAACAACGCATTTATAAATCCATACTAGAAAGTATAATGTTATGTGGATCGGAAGTTTGGACCATGACACAACAACACTGCCCCGAGACCATAGCGATCGACTTAAAAACATAATTTTTAAATTAATTTATATTTTTATTTAAATTCACATTACAAAATATAGTATAGAATTCTTAAGAAATAAAGAATCTCCGTCCCCGCGCCGTTGCGAAGTTTGTAGACTGCCTGCATTTCACTCCTTCGCGGTGTAGGGGATTTCATATCTCAACCTTGAGTATATATCGAGGTAGCGTGCAGCTTTGTCACGCAGCGGACCCGGGTTCGAATCCCGATCAGGACAGGTTCCTGGGTGAGGTTTTTCTCGGGGTTTTTCGTCACATGTACGACAAATTTCTGGAAGGTTACGGCCCATCGGTCCCCGAAAATCTTCCGGCCATCATCATCATCCTTATCATTATCATCTTCATCATTCACTGGTGTGGAATGCACGGGAAACTACTACACCTATAATTCCTAAGTAAAGCTGCAAACCATAGTTTGGAAATGCTATGATTTCAGTGAAAGACCTGCCCTCGGACAGAACACTATGGAATAGAATGCGTATATATATAAACTAACTAACTCACTGGCACTATCGAACCCGTAGGTTCATGGCCGCACGGATATAAGCTCTCCATACATCCCTATCCTGAGCCAATCTTTTCCAATCATCCCCTGTATAATCTACTTCCCTCAAATCATAGTTAATGTTATTCTCCCACCTCATTCTTGGTCTACCAACTGGGCGTTTTCCCTCTGGTTTTCCTACAAGGAGCTTTCAAGCACGTCTTTCATTCCCATTCGTGCCATATGTCCTGCCCATCGCAGTCTACGAGACTTAACTGTTCTCATTATATCTTTTGGCATGGGTTCCCTGAAGTAGTCCCCGCCCGGAGAACCGAATGGGGGACTATTTGACCTCCGGAAAATTTTACCCCAATTGAACCCATGTCTTGACGGTTGTATTTTTACGGTGAAAGATCGTCACTCTTTCGACCAAGGTACTTTTTTCGTCTGGCTTATCACCTTCGACCAGTCCGGCATGGGTAACTCTATCGGCAGCATTGCTACCGCCGGCATAGCTCTCAGGATCATTTAAGCGCGCAATCCACTCCACCACGACAAGGTAAAGATACCATGGAGGGATATATATATATATATATATATATATATTTACTTATTTATTTTTTTTTTGTTTGTGTGTGTGTGTGTGTGTGTGTGTGTGTGTGTGTGTGTGTGTGTGTGTATGAAAACGAAGAACAAACAAAAGTATAACTGAGATAACAGAAAACAAAGAAGAGAAGCGTAAATAAAAGAAAGACGCGGGAACTTAGAAGAACAAATAAAATAGAAAATATGGTAGCAACAATGTACCAAAGTAATTGAGCAATAGCAATTTCTCCATTTGATTATGCAAAAATATTATTTCCTTTATTATATTAACGAATATTGAAATGTTATTTTTAGAGTCGACCTTGTTCATTGGAAAAGAGTTAATGTATTACCCATCCAAGTGTTTTGTGCAGGCGGAAAATATGTTAACTAACAAACTGTCTTTCTCTTTCTATTCCTTACTATGTTGCCACTTCCTGTCCTTTGTATTATGTTCTTTGACTGGCAGGTAGAGATCTGACAAATACTATGTATTTTAATGATCCGTCGTTCTGCGCGGTCAGTGGCAGAATGAGCTGTCCCTTCCTTACTTACTTACTTACTCACTGGCACTATCGAACCCGTAGGTTCATGGCCGCACGGACATAAGCTCTCCATACATCCCTATCCTGAGCTAATGCTTTCCAATCATTCCCTGTATAATCTACTTCCCTCAAATCATAGTTAATGTTGTTCTCCCACCTCATTCTTGGTCTACCAACTGGGCGTTTTCCTTCTGGCTTTCCTACAAGAAGTTTCCATGCACGTCTTTCATTCCCCATACGCGCAACATGTCCTGCCCATCGCAGTCTACGGTCTGTCCCTTCCTTGCCCTTCTCATTGCATGTTGCCACTTGTGATTTATTGTGTGGCTGATAATGGAGAGACGACAAATACTGTGATTTTAAATGATCCGACCGCTTGGGCGTTCCGTGCTTAAATGACTAATTTGACAACCATGTTAAGATCTTTCACATGTGTTTAGGGATTCTCCCCCCACATTTGAAGTTGAAAAATTTCAATACGTGATCAGATGTACAGTTTTCTCCTAATCCCTTCCACAGATTCTGTAGATCGGCGACACTAGCGCTAAAACTTTTCCCCTCCGCCCGTGAACAATTAACTTGGATGTGTAGGTTACTCGCTATGACACTGTAAGGAACTGTATGTGCTTTTAAAGCAATTTTATTTGCTGAGAAAAGAGTTTTTATGACATAGGAGCACCGTTAACAACCCTCTTCCCTAGCATGCTGTATATCTGAAGGTTAATTGTTCGAAAATGTGTATAAATGTCTGTTTTATTGTCGCAATCTAGTTTTAGTGCTTGTGTTTTTATGTATTCATGTTATGTACGAATGTGATCCAGTTTTAGAATTAAAAGACCACCTTGCAACTTTATTAACAAAATTGAAAACAAAAGTTTTATATTTTTTATTTTATTTTACAAATTATCCACCTGGAAAGCAACGGGAAGCTACCACACCTACAATTCCCTAGTAAAGCTGCAATCATGGCATGAAAATGCTATGATTGCAGTTAAGGACCTGCCCTCGGGCAGAATTACTATGTATGGATGGATGGATGGATGGATGTGGTAATGTCTTTTATTTATTTATTTATTTTACCTGATGGAGTTAAGACCGTAAGGTCTTCTCTTCCATTTCACCAGGGTTAAATTATACGTACAGTAAGAATTATGATCCCAACTCCTTTCAAAAAACGTTAAACTGAAAATATATAAAACTATTATTCTAGTAAAGTAAAGTAAAGTGATCCCACAACAGATCCGGAGACCCTTGGGGTAGTAGGAGGTTAAGGCTCCCACTTTTTCTAGACAATCGGCACTTCATGTCAGCCGGGTTGTCAGCCCTACGTGACGGCCGCCTTTACCCCCAGAACAAGCGTCTGGTACTCAATTCAGTTAGAGGCTGAGTCGACCGCAGGGCCATAGTGCCGCCAGAGGGTTTGGGTGAGTTTAAAAATCCTGACCCCAACGGGACTTGAACCCTTGACCCTCCGGCTTGTAGCTCAGTGCCTTAACCACTACGCTACGGCGTGCCCAATCTACCAGTTATATTATATGGGTGCGAAACATGGACTCTTACTTTAAGGGAGGAAAGGAGGTTGCAAGTATTTGAGAATAAAGTACTTAGGAACATTTTTGGACCAACGAGAGATGAATAGACAGGTGAATGGAGAAGACTACATAGCAATTAACTACATGGTCTTTATAGGAAGCCAGATACAATAAGAACAGTTAAGTCTCGTAGACTGCGATGGGCAGGACATGTTGCACGTATGGGGAATGAAAGACTTGCATGGAAGTTTCTAGTAGGAAAGCCAGAGGGAAAACACCCAGTTGGTAGACCAATAATGGGGTGGGAGAATAACAATAACTATGATTTGAGGGAAGTAGATTATACAGGGAATGACTGGAAAGCATTAGCTCAGGATAGGGATGTATGGAGAGCCTATGTCCGCGCGGCCATGAACCTACGGGTTCGATAGTGCCAGTGAGTAAGTATATACATAATAGATAATTATAGACTACACAATATAAAGTAATGGCTGTGCCTGTGTTGATGTATGGATCAGAATGTTGGATGATAACTAAAAGACAATAACAAAGATTGGAAGCAGCTGAGATGAGATTTTTAAGAAATATAGCAGGATATACTCTGCTGGATAACAAAAGGAATGAAGATATAAGAAAGGAACTAAATATTTTCAAAGTTACAGACCGAATAATTAAATATAGAAACGACTGGAAAGAACACATTGATAGAATGCCAGGAGAAAGATTTCCAAAATTATAGCTAAATTATAAACCGCACGGAAGGGGAAATGTTGGACCCCCACACAGAAGTTGGTTTGAACAATTTTAACAATTCTAGCTTTCATGGAACCGGAACGAGCCAACAGGCTTAATCCCTGGATGATGATGATGATGATGATAATATAAAGTTGACAAGGGAAAGAAAGAAAAAAGGTAATAATAATAATAATAATAATAATAATAATAATAATAATAGTAATAATTATTATACTAACAAAAATAATAACGTATAGTTAGATTAAGTAAATGGCTTAGTAAAGAAAGTTTAAAATATAAAAGAATAATAAAAGTAAACATGGAACTTATATTGTTATATATTATATTGTCTAAAGAAATATGAAGTGAGTTTCTTTTTAAACTGTTTTGAGTCGGGCAGTCCTTGATATACGAGGGGAGGGAATTCCAGAGTCGGGTGGCTGAAACAAGGAAGTGTCAGTGACTCGTACGCAAAGGCTTCGGCCGGGTCGGAATAATTTTCCTGGTGTGGCATTTTTTGAGGGTTTTCCTCACCTATAAGACAAATGTCAGGAACATTTAAGACCCAAACGGCTCCCAAACATTATCTGCCCATCACAATCGCCATGCTTAGTATGACCCTGTGAATGATGTTTTCTTTTTAATGTTGTGTTGTGTCGGAGGAGGTCCTGACATTGAGCTGATTTCTCTTTTGGGAAGGCTTTCCATGTCCTTGTGTTGTAAAAAAAAATAGTATAGTTCGGTTCTGGCTACTATAGCCGTATTTCTGGGGTCTATGTTGTATGGTGCGGTAAGAGGGGAGGGTGAGTTGCAGGTACTGCAACTTCACTCAGTTTTGAAAACATAATAGTTGCTACACGTTGAATTTTTTTATCTACTAGTTCTGTGTTAGTGAAAATGTATGTTTTCTTATATGTTTGTAGTGTTGATTATAGAATACTGTTTTTATAACAATTAATTTTATTATTATCATTAATAACAAAATGTTTTTAGAATAGGTACTACTTCCCTCCCCCACTCGGCAATGTTACCTCCTGCCACGCGCCTTAGGAATCACCAAGACGATCACTGTTACTAGAACTGGCTATATATATATAATATATATCAAAGTGTTTTGTGCAGGCGGAAAATATGTTAACTAACAAACTGTCTTTCTCTTTCTATTCCTTACTATGTTGTCACTTCCTGTCCTTTGTATTATGTTGTTTGATTGGCAGATAGAGAGCTGACAAATACTATGTATTTTAATGATCCGTCGTTCTGCGCGGTCAGTGGCAGAATGACTAACTTGACAACCCTGTTACTTTTGGGGCTACGTCTAGGAGTGAGCTGTCCCTTCCTAGCCCTTCTCATTACATGTTGCCACTTGTGATTTATTGTAAGGCTGGTAACAGAGACGACAAATACTGTGATTTTAAATGATCCGACCGCTTCAGCGTTCCGTGCTTAAATGAAAAATTTGACAACCATGTTAAGAACTTTCACACGTGTTTAGAGATTATCCCCCCACATTTGAAGTTGAAACATTTCAACAGGGATCATTTATGATCATAATCCCTGCATTTCAATACGTGATCGGATGTACAGTGTTCTCCAACATCCCTTCCACAGATTCTGTAGATCGGCGACACTAGCGCTAAAACTCTTCCCCTCCGCCCGTGAACAGTTAACTTGGATGTGTAAAATATATATATATATATATATGTGTGTGTGTGTGTGTGTGTGTGTGTGTTGTGCTTGTGTTTGTTTGTGTGTGTTTGTTTTTGTGTGTGGTTTGTGTGTTGGTTTGTTTGTGGGTGTGTGTGTGTTTGTGTGTGTTTGTTTGTGTGTGCGTGCGTCTGTGCGTGTGTGTGTGTGTGTGTGTGTGTGTCTGAGAGAGAGAGAGAGAGAGAGAGAGAGAGAGAGAGAGAGATCCATAGTTAAAATCCCTCGTCCGGCAGGCCGTGTCACTTTAAGGTCCGGAAGTCGTGTGGCATGTAAAAGTACCTATAGGCAAGAGGTTAAACTGTCTTAATGAAATTGAATTATATTTTGCAAATTTCTAGGTTTTAGGTTGAATTAATTGTGGTTAACATAAACTCATTAAACGCTAGTATTTTTTTTTCCGGTTATTACAAAGGTTAGAAGTGGAAGCCTGATATTGTAGTTTCACTATGAAAAACTTTGAAAATTTGGCAATGACCGAGAATAGAATCCACTCATAGCAATTAATCTTAATAAGCTGTCAGAAATAATTCACACAACCTTGATATATTCTACTTACCTCCAATTAGGTTGGTAATATGAGGTGTTATCCAAGGTAATTCAAAAGGATCTCGACGACTATTTAACTCATGCCCCAAATGGGAGTCAATGACCAATCACGTTTCAATGATTTCTGTTTTACAACCAATCAGAGTCGTGTTTCACGAAATATTTATCAGTGTTATAATTACCATATTAAAGAAAGCTCCTCCTTTTTAATATTCTGAAATAATATGATCTAGTTGCAGTGACTATTTAACTCATGCCCCAAATGGGAGTCAATGACCAATCACGTTTCAATGATTTCTGTTTTACAACCAATCAGAGTCGTGTTTCACGAAATATTTATCAGTGTTAGGATTATCATATATTAAACAAAGCTCCTCCTTTTTAATATTCTGAACAGGTCTGACCGTTATTTTGCAGTGACTGAGCCTATAACAAATACGGCTACCAGATTGTATATAATAGTGCTTACATGTCAACATTTGTAGCAGTTGATTATACCACCAAAAAAAGAAACCACTGTTTGCACTTTCTTAAATGTATTTTTTCCCAGGTAATAATCGAGAAAAATATAATTGTCATATTTACATCATACGACATCAAAAATGAATTAATATACAGATTGATGTGTTTCATTTTTTCTCCACTAGAGAGCATTCTTACAATATTGCGTTCCTTTGGCAATAAATAGTATGATCTGGTTGCAGTGATAAACAAAAGAAGCAGTAGAAGCGTACCTATCGTTTCTCATTTGTTTTCAAACATCGCCGTTTACATTAAATATATAAATATTTTAAAATAACTATAGTTAAATAATGATTTGTGAGTAAACAGCTTAATTTTATTCGTTAAATAGTCCTAACAAATGCCACTCTTGATTTCCAAATTCTCTAGATAAATTCACTCCTCACTTCGTGAGTCGTGAATTTATCGATAATTTGGAAATCACTCGTGGCATTACTTATGATAAACAAAAGAAGCAGATGAAGCGTACCTATCGTTTCTCATTTGTTTTCAAACATCGCCGTTTACATTAGATATATAAATATTTTAAAATAACTACAGTTAAATAATGATTTGTGAGTAAACAACTTAATTTTATTCGTTAAATAGTCCTAACAAGTGCCACTCTTGATTTCCAAATTCTCTAGATAAATTGGAAATCACTCGTGGCATTACTTATGATAATCCATTAGAATCGAAATACTTTGTATCTTATGGCCCGTTGTAGTATGAGTAACTAATCATTTGTATTACAATGACATAAGAGAACTACATACCATAACAGCTGTTTTTTTCTAAGGAAGGAAAGATTTCGCCACTATTTTCAAACCGTACAATCCCTCCCTTCTAAAGCGGCCCCTACACGATCAATATTCACGTCAATATATTGCACAATATTTTCTACAATAGTATTACTTGGCCAACCACTCTTACTTATTTACTTACTTACTTACTTACTTACTTACCTACCTACTCACTGGCACTATCGAACCCGTAGGTTCATGGCCGTGCGGACATAAGCTCTCCATACATCCCTATCCTGAGCTAATGATTTCCAATCATTCCCTGTATAATCTACTTCCCTCAAATCATAGTTAATGTTCTTCTCCCATCTCATTCTTGGTCTACCAACTGGGCGTTTTCCTTCTGGCTCTCCTACAAGAACTTTCCATGCACGTCTTTCATTCCCCATACGCGCAACATGTCCTGCCCATCGCAGTCTACGAGACTTAACTGTTCTTATTATATCTGGCTTCCTATAAAGACCATGTAGTTCATTGTTATGTAGTCTTCTCCATTCATCTGTCTGTTCATTTCTCTTTGGTCCAAAAATTTTCCTAAGTACTTTATCCTCAAATACTCGTAATCTCCTTTCCTCCCTTAAAGTAAGAGTCCATGTTTCGCACCCATATAATATAACTGGTAGAATAATAGTTTTATATATTTTCAGTTTAACGTTTTTTGAAACGAGTTGGGACATCAAAAGTCTCTGCAATGCATAATAGCATGCATTTCTAGAATTGAGCCTATGTTTAATTTATTTGTGCATCTCATTCCTATTTGTGATTATTGTTCCTAGGTATTTGAATTCACCCACTTCCTCAAAATTGTCCCTCATTTGTCATTAGCTGTCCATCTCCATTATATACTGAATTTCTACGTGTGACCATATATATTTAGTTTTTACTTGGCCAACCACACGGTGTAATATTACTGCTCAATAAATTAGTTCGCTGATGATACTTGTGCAGTCAACATGTGGAATAATAAGAAGACAGCAAGTTGTGTGGATATAGTATTGCGCAATATTGTCAACAGATGACGCAATATTTACTGGATTACTCAATAAATCAACACTTTTGAAATTCATATTAAAGCACCGTTGAGGTTATGTAATAAGATGTTAATTATATAATTTTTACCTGGTAAGTCAGTCGTCCTCAACTAAATTATTAAACTTCTTCAAGTTATTCTAACATGGAGGCCTTTCGAAAACAATGTTTCATTTGCTGCGTTTTAACTGGAACAGTTACAATGGAAGGAGGACTGTCGATTGCTGTTCTCATGTAGCTACAATCATATATTACCTGGCACATGGAAGATATTTGTCCAAGATTTTACGACCAGCTGCGATTCTGAGTAAAATTTTCCCAAAGAAGAATGCAACAGTCATCATCAATGATGATAGCGACTATTATTAGGGAGACAGTGAAAATCTTCATTGGCCAGTAACGTAAATGACACAGCACCAAAAAGTGATCGAAAGTATAATTATATTGTAAGAAATCTTAATAAAAATTTAGATAAAGTGTGCAAAAAGAATTGTATTTTAATTTTTTTAACTGTGCTCCACCTCTTCGATCGACTTGGAAAAATTATATGTTTGTAGAAAGAGGTTCGATTGTCTAATATAAAAAAAATCGTAATTGTATCTCGTACGCGAGTGACCGAAAAAAATCACGAAAATTAAAATAATTTTTTCAGGTAGTTACGTTCGTGGGATTAAGTTCTCGATTTTTCCTGTGAATATATTTACAACATCTATTTTTTCATAAAAATCGGTCCAAGAGATCCTGAGAAAAAAATCTTCACCAAAAATACTAGTTGTATTTTTATCTTTGTTCCTAGAGCAGCTACAGATTTAAAGAAGCTCCTCTATTTACAACTTTGAAGGTTATTAGTTTAATTTAACTTAAAATCTTTCCTGTGAAAGTTAAATTAAGCCTTAATACATACTAATGACCAGTGTTCTCAAAATTAACCCTAGAGTTGATAAGGCGGAAACTAAAATAATAATGGAATCTAATTTATTTTTATTTGTGGTTGAAATTCAACTCGAATCTCTTCTTAAAATAATGAAGGATGAATATGAAATTCTTAGATAATAATATAGTGTTACTAGTCATATAATAACTATTATCGATGAAATTAGGGGGGCTCAGTTGAATAATATAGATTGAATTACTATTCATTTTGGGAGAAATCCTAGGAAGGGGGGTAACCCCCCTAAAGATAGAAGGGATAGAAATAATAAGATTTTTACTATTTTTTTTTCATTATTAATTCAAAAGGTTTGGTTAATAAAAGAGTCCCGCGCCGTAGCCGAGCGGTTAAGGTAGGAAGCCTTGGCGCAGAGCTACGGGACTTGCGCTGGTTCGAGTCTCCATGGGGGAAGAAATTTTCTCATGGTATTTCGGTCAGTATGGGACCGGTGCCCACCCAGCATCGTGAGGCAATTGGGTAGCTACAATAAGTAGCGGCTCCAGGTTGAGGAACCAGCTATAACGGCTGGGGGACTCGACATGCTAACCACATGTCACCCCTACACTGGCTGTTGATCATCTACCTCTGTGATTGACACATGTGGATGTGAAGGGCCAGCAGCCGGCTGGTAAAAGGGCAACCGCTGAAAAGTGGAAAGACCCTCAATCGGAATCGGTTAATAAAATAGATCTGTAGAGAATTTATAATTAAAATAATTGCAAGGGTTAAAAGTGAATAGATACTAAAATAGATTAGTCATAGATTCTCACCCAGAAGTATGGCTATAATTATCCATCCTAAATGATTAATTGATGAATAAGTGAGGATTTTACGAATTAAAATTTGATTATAACCTCCTGCGGCCCCTACAATAATTGAAGTAAGGATAATTAAAATAATAAACCCATTAAAATTAATTGTATATGAAATTAATATTAATGGAGCGATTTTTTGAATGGTTATGAGAATAAAACAATTATTCCATCTTGATTTCTATAACTAGGAAATCATCAGTGAAGAGGGGCTGCACCTCTGTTTATCAACAGGGGGGTCGATATGATTATTCTAGAAATTATTGAATTATAAAATGAAAATAATCTTTCAGTAATAGATTTTGAGATCACCACAAATAAAAGGATTGATGAGGCCAATGCTTGGATTAAGAATTATTTTAGTATAAATAGTATACAATTAGTATTTTTATCTTTGTTCCTAGAGCAGCTACAGGGTTGAAATTTGGTGTGAGTTTGTAACCCATCAGACGCAACTTTTGGCCAAAATGTGGAACGAATACGAGTGGGGGCCGCTCAACCGTAACTTAGCCGGCTACGGCCTTTGTTGCAAATCTGCTGTCCTGCAAACTGAGATTTAATAATATAAACGTAAATGTCAGACTTTTATAGTATTAGTGATATTTTGCTTCTATTATGAATGTTGATTTATTGTGAAACAACTTTTCTAACATCATGATTGTTAAGTAATCAATTGAGCCGAAACAAAAACAATGGAATAACTACAGACAGCTTATCTGCGCTTTCACTTAATTAAACAGTAGAATACAAGCATCTCTTCCGGGGACTGAATTCTGTGCCTTATCACAACACTTTGCATACAAGATGATCCGAAACTTACCACGATATTCACGATTGCAGATATTTTATTACATAGCCTAATTTTAACTTTAGAATTTTAAATGATTCGGCAAATATGGGATAATTGTGTAACGTTAGTGCTGAAGGAGTAAAAGTTGTTTTTGCGCGATAGTGCGTTTTGTTGTACTTACAGCAATGGCGACCATGATTGAAAGTTCAACTTCCTACATATCGGGGTTGCCAACCTAAATAATTATACTGTAATATTACATATTATAAACCTCGTGCGGGAAGGAAAACCACTGCCCTTTATCTATACTACGTAAAATTTATGCACAAAAATATATCCAAAAGGTAGTGTTAATATACATTATACCAAACAAATCGCTGCATTTAAATGAACTGAACTTTGTTTCTATCCTTAGTAATTCTGCCCGAGGGCAGGTATTTCACAGCAATCATCGCATTTTCATGCTATGCTTTGCAGCTTTACTAGCGAATTATAGGTATGGTAGCTTCCCGTTGCTTTCCACATCGGTAAAGAATGATGATGGCCGGATGATTTTCGGGGACCCTTGAGCCATAAGCTTCCTGATTATTTGTCTTACAGGTGAGGAAAAACCCCGAAAAGGACCCAGGAGCCTGTCCCGACCGGGAATCGAACTCGGGCCCGCTGCGTGATTAGGCAGCACGCTGCCTCGAGACCACAGCGGTGGACGAACTTTATTTGAAACAATATAAAATAATAAATACATACTTGCCGCCATTTTATGAGGGGTGTCACAGCATATTATAGTCTCTACTAACAAACATTTCCCACACAGTTAACTTTAGTCAGTTGTTTATAACGTACGCAAATATTTCCAACAAAGATATTATTTTACTATTATGTATTATTTTGAAATCACCAATGCGCAAAAAATTATGTACAACTCACGTTTGTAAAGTGTTTTATAGAATCTCGGAAATTAAAAACCTAGCGATCATTTCCTCGCTTCTGTAAAAACCACTTCCCAACCTCGCATCCTAATATACACTGCTCAAAACAATTAGAGGAACACTTGTAATAAATTGAATGAGTAATTGTTTTTTAAAGCTGTGATGCCGAAAGTTGGACAATATGTAAATTGAATTATTAATTTTATCATTGGATACAAAATTTTAAAGATCTACAGCCTAAATACAGAGAAATTACCTAAATAACAAATATAGAGAATTTTTTTATTTTGGAAGGCACTGGCCACTTCTAATTGCTAAGCTTCCTCATGTTGCTATAGTGACGAATGTTGATTATTGGCTTGTTTATTGAAATCTCTGACAAAATGAGGCATTTAAATGAGTTTGAAGTGTATCATGCTCTACATCTCTTACGATAAGGTCAATCTCTGCGATAAGTGGCTAGAGAGCTTGGGGTTTCTCCTTCCGTGGTGTCCAGGTTACGCAACAGGCACAGAGAGACAGGTCAGTATTGTAGAAGACGTGGCCAGGGTCGTAAATTTAAAACAAGCCCCCAGGATGACAGATACGTTGTTCTTTCTGCTCTTCGACAGCGTACAAAAACTGCAAAAGACCTGCAGAATGACCTTTTTATGGCTTCCGGAAACCGGGTTTCAGACCAAATCTTAAGGAATAGATTAAAGAAAAAGAATATTCGTCCAAAAAGGCCCGTTAAATACCACGCTTAACAAATGGGCATAAGGCAGCAAGACGTACGTATGCTGAAAACCATGGTGATTGGAACCTGAACCAATGGGAGTCTGTGCTCTTCTCGGACGAATCCAGGTATCGTCTTACACGTTGTGATGGTCGATTGAGGGTGTGGGGACGGCTAGGAGAAAGATTTTCTGCAGAGGCTGTACAGGAAATTGATAGATTCGGAGGAGGTTCCATAATGGTGTGGGCCGGAGTTATGTACAACAATTGTACGGACCTTGTACTTGTTCCCCAGCGACTGAATGCTGTCCGGTATATCGAGCACGTTCTGGAAGAGCATGTAGTACCTGCTGCCATTGGAGTAGGCCCTGGATTTCTGTTTATGCAGGATAATGCCAGGGCACATTCTGCGGCTGTCACCAGAGATTTTCTGAGGAGGAATGATATTGAGGTAATGGAATGGCCAGCGGTCAGCCCAAACCTCAACCCTATTAAACACTTGTGGGATCTTCTAGACAGAAAGGTCAGGAACCGACATCAAGCTTCATAAACTCTGCAGCAACTTGGAGATGCTTTGAAGGAGGAATGGGAGAATATCCCGCAAGAGGAAATCCAGAATCTTATTGGGAGCATGCCACGAAGGTGCCAAAGTGTCATCGAATGTTCAACCATGACTCCAACTGACGAAATTCTTCGCCCATCAACTGTTCTATTGTCGCCATCTATGGTTGAATTTATGAACTTCGAAATCAAAGTAATTTCGTTAGGGATATCAAAATTCATTGATTTATCTTTATTTTTCTGAATGTATATTTTGATATCCCTAGCGAAATTACTTTGATTTCGAAGTTCATAAATTCAACCATCGATGGCAGCACTGAATATGGCGACAATAGAACAGTTGACGGCCGAAGAATTTCTTCAGTCAGAGTTATGGCTGAAGATGAACACGACTGTGTTTGAAACCTCAGTATCATGGAAGCATGAATCCTATGAGGTGAGTTGTTTATGCAAAACGTTCTCCGATGAATTTTAATGATTATACCTCATAATGTTTACTTCCCAACATTAATTTAATATGAAATTTAAGGGATTTAACAACACGCCAACATTTTGCTCCTCGTCTTTATTAAGGTAATTGTCATAAGTAATGCCACGAGTGATTTCCAAATTATCGATAAATTCACGACTCACGAAGTGAGGAGTGAATTTATCTAGAGAATTTGGAAATCAAGAGTGGCATTTGTTAGGACTATTTAACGAATAAAATTAAGCTGTTTACTCACAAATCGTTATTTAACTATAGTTATTTTAAAACATTTATGTATTTAATGTAAACGGCGATGTTTGAAAACAAATGAGAAACGATTGTTACGCTTCATCTGCTTCTTTTGTTTATCACTGCTACCAGATCATACTATTTATTGCCAAAGGAACGCAATATTGTAAGAATGCTCTCTAGTGGAGAAAAAATTAAACACATCAAACTGTATATTAATTCATTTCAGATGTCGTATGATGTAAATATGACAATTATATTTTTCTGCATTATTACCTGGGAAAAAATTCATTTAAGAAAGTGCAAACAGTGGTTTCTTTTTTTGGTGGTATAATCAATTGCTACAAATATGTTTATATTAACTCCTGCAAGCGCTATGTGTTGACATCCATGCACTATATATACAATCTGGTAGCCGTATTTCTTATAGGATCAGTCACTGCAAAATAATGGTCAGACCTGTTCAGAATATTAAAAAGGAGGAGCTTTGTTTAATATGGTAAATTTTACATTGATAAATATTTGGTGAAACACGACTGCGATTGGTTGTAAAACAGAAATCATTGAAACGTGATTGGTCATTGACTCACATTTGGGGCATGAGTTAATTAGTCATATCAATACAGTTTTCATGTTCTAGAATCATTACATCACACCTTTTTATTTTTTCACTTTTTTTAATATAATTTGGGACACGAATGGACATTACAAATGCTGTTCAACAACAGATGACAAGATTCAGACATGGTGAAGAAAATGGTGAAGCAGATGGTATTCGGCGCCTCCCACATTATTGGCAGTGTGTTGTGAACGTTGCAGGAGACTACTTTGAGGGTCTGAAGAATGAGAGAGAAAGTGAGTTAGTGAGTGAGGAAGAGAGTAAAAAAAAAAGAGTGAAAAAAATAAAAAGGTGGTGATGTAGTGATTCTGGAACTTGAAAACTATTGATATGACAATTACCGTAATAAACAAGAGGAGCGAAATATTGGCGTGTTGTTAAATTCCTTAAACTTTGTTTATCCCTTGTTCTTTCATATGTATATTTTAGATTTTTCACTCTCACTCAAATTTTCACAAAAAAATAGTTGCCATGACTTATGCCCCAACGCTCATAAATAATAATAATTCAGGAACTATGGCATCCCCTGGTCAAATTACTTGAAAAAAATTCAGCTTTTGGTTTACGTATACTTTTATAAATTTAGTAATATAATTATTTTCAGAACTTCTGTGGATATTTTAATGATTAATGGTACAAATAATGGAGAAACAATTTATTTACAAAGAATTTGATGAAGTTAATTAGGGCCAGCGTGGAGCTCTTTGCTTGGAGTGCACGAAGAGAGTGTGAGACTAACTGGTAGCATTAAGGAGCTGTAGACGGATTGGACATTGACGATAGGCAGCATGATGTGGACCTGAACAATGGCAGCATACTGGATTGCAGCGTGGACGCGGGCAAGCGTCTACGCCGTGTAGCTCTCCACAACGTACACAGCGAGGTAAGTTGCGACAGTTAGCAGCCACATGCCAGAAACCCTAAAAAAAACATAGTCTACAGTATTAATATGCAAATTAATTTTTGCAGTATTCTGAAACGTTTCATAAAACTTATGATGGCAATTAACATTATGAGGCTTTCAAATTGATAAAATGAAACTTGAGTCCTACATCATCTCACCTCATATACTTCATGTTCTTCACAGCACGGGATCACGGTTTCAGGAACAGTTGTTCCTATCTTCAACCATTTTTTCATTAGGTTAAATTTTCGCCTTTACCATCATCTTTTAATCTGTTGTCTAGTGTTGATTTGATGAACTAACTAACTCACTGGCACTATCAAACCCATAGGTTAATGGCCGCGTGGACATAAGCTCTCCATATACCCCTATCCTGAGCCAATGCTTTCCAATCATCCCCTGTATTATCTACTTCCCTCAAATCATAGTTAATGTTATTCTCCCACCTCATTCTTGGTCTACCAACTGGGCGTTTTTCCTCTGGTTTTCCACAAGAAGCTTCCATGCACGTCTTTCATTCCCCATTCATCCCACATGTCCTGCCCATTGCAGTCTATGAGACTTAACTGTTCTCATTATATCTGGCTTAAGGCACTGCGCTACAAGCCGGAAGGTCGAGGGTCAAGTCCCGGTGGGGTCAGGATTTTTAAACTGACCCAAACCTTCTGGCGGCACTATGGCCCTGGAGTCGACTCAGCCTCTAACGGAAATGAGTACCTGGCGCTTGTTCTGGGGTAAAGGCGGCCGTCACGCAGGGCTGACAACCCGGCTGACATCAAGTGCCGATTGTCTAGAAATAGTGGGAGCCTTAACCTCCTACTACCCCAAAGGCCTCCTGAGGCCTGTAGTGGGAATACTTTACTTTTTTACCTATAAAGACCATGTAGTTCATTGTTATGTAGTCTTATCCATTCACCTGTCTCTTCATATCTCTTTGGTCCAAAAATTATCCTAAGAACTTTATTCTCAAATACTCGTAATCTCCTTTCCTGCCTTAAAGTAAGAGTCCATGTTTCGCATCCATATAATATAACTGGTAGAATAATAGTTTTATATATTTTCAGTTTAACGTTTTTTGAAAGGAGTTGGGAAGTCTAGAGTCTCTGTAATGCATAATAGCACGCATTTCCAGAATTGAGCCTATGTTTAATCTCCTCATGCATCTCATTCCTGTTTGTGATTATTGTTCCTAGGTATTTGAATTCAGCCACTTCCTCAAAATTTCCCTCATTTGTCATTAGCTGTCCATTTCCATTATATAATGTATTTTTATGTGCGACCATATATTTAGTTTTATCAATATTTACTTCCAGTCCCACTTTCTTAGTGTTACTCAATAGTGTGTGCGTACTGGCCTTTAGTATCTCCTCGCTATCGACCAGTAGTACTACATCATCAGCATAATGAACTTCGAGATTAAATCTTGTTTGGAGGAAATTAAAAAAATTAATGGATCTAAATTTGTTCTTCTGAACGTATATTTTTTCCCAAACTGTTAATTCCAAGTACTTTGACAATTTTGTAAAATAATGAGTCATTTTTAACATCTTACCTCATATTTTATGTTTCTTCAAACACGGGAACCAGTTTTCGAGAGAAGGATCTCTCTCATTTTCAACCGACATTATAATAATAATATAAAGGAGCACTCAGAAGAGCATTAGTTTCGAAAGTTTTACGTTCTTTTCCACTGATCACTTGTATTCACTCTTTGCTGTATTCATTAATTGATTTTGTTCTGTTTTTACACTCTGTGATATGATAAAGTTTACACTTGTCACCGCACAGTGCACATCTGCAGTCTTCAGTTGGCTGGTGGAATTTTTTATTTTCGCAGACCTTGTGATGAAAGCCATGTATTGCTAGTCCTGGTTACAACGTGTCCCTCAGTGTCTGACATTCTCTTGTCCAATTTTCTGTCTGTCATGGCACTGGAAGTGTAAAATTCCCTCATTTATTTTCCTTCCGTTTTCTGTTCCCTCACTTTTAACTTGCTTTGATATGTTTGTAGATTCGGTAGATTGGTAGGAGGTATGTGTATCCCTGATGTCTTCTATGAAATATGTTTCTTCTCGCATAAGTTCTTAATTTAATCTGGATGGTGCTGTTTTTTTTTTTTTTTTCCAGTTCCACCAGTGATTCTCTTCATGAAGCTTGCTTTCACTTTTTCTATTTTGTTGAGGTCACTGACTGTTAATTTCTGCCATATGATCTCGATTCCGTATGTAACTATGGGGGCTATCGTTATGTGGAAAAGTGTCATTGCAGTGTCTGTTGTTAGTTTTGTAAGGTTTTTGATGTTGTAGATCGCTTTTATTGCTGCTGCTGTTCTGTCTTGGACGTGTATGCTGAATGATGTCGCTGTGGTCTGCATGATGATACCTAGATATTCCCGACATTATGACTACCGGATTTTTGTTGCAATCATTAGAATCTCCATCAATAACGTTGCCATCTGGTGTTGATTTGATGAACTTTGAGATGAGATCACGTTCATCAGGAGTCTCGAAATTCATGGATCTAAATTTGTTCTTCTGAATATATATCTTCTCCCAAATTGTCAATTCTAAAGGTTTTTCCAAATGTTTTGAAAGTAGGGCTTCTTTTTAAATTTTATGATTCTCCAATAAACTATGTGTTGCAATAGCTGATTTTTCAATTTCACCATTTTTAATATTTCTGAAGTGTTCCTTAGTGCGAGTGTCCAAATTTCTTTTTGTTTTTTCCTATGTATACTTTATTGCAGTCCTTACAATTAATTTGATAAATTCCAGATTTTTTGCTATCTGGGGTGTTCAATTTCTTATTAGTTATTAATAGATTACCAAGGCTAAATTTATTTATCGGTGCCAATGTAATATTGAATTTATTATTTTTTTTTTTAAATTTGGTATGTATTTCAGGATGATAAGTAATTTTCCTAAATTGTTTTCCTTTCTTTGAATCAGATTGCCAATTTTTTCAGAAGTTTAGTTTATTTTTTTCAATTTTAGGATTATCTAACAAACTACGAGCTGCAAATGCCAAAAAACAAAGGGAATTTGGACACTTGCACAAAAGAACACTTTAGAAATATTAAAAATGGTGAAATTGAGAAATTAGCAATTACAGCATATAGCTTGCTAGAAGAATCATAAAATTGAAAAAGAAATCACCCTTTGAAAAATTTGATGAAGCCCTTGGAATTAAGAGTTTTGGAAAGATATACATTCAGAAGACCAAATTTAGATCCATGAATTTTGTAATTTCCAGCAAGCAAGATTTAATCTGAAAGTTCATCAAATCAACAATAGAAGGTGGTGGTGAAGGCGAAAATTCAACAGTTGAAAAGATGGATGAAGATAAGAGAACTGTTCCTGAAATCGTGGTCATATGCTGTGAAGAATATGGATTGTGTGAGGTTAGATGATGTATGACTCATTTTAATTTTAATCTGAAACACATTAAAATTCTACAAGTTATGAGGTGAGATTTTTATACTGACTCTAAAATTTATTAAAGTAAACCTCATAGTGTTACTTCCTATTAAAATATTAACTAATCAATTGAGTTGGTGTTTACTTGATGAAAATCCATATCCATTAATTAAATAAAAATAAAACTTAGTTTTATTTGATTTTCATATTTATTAAGATATAATTCAGTGACAGCTGTTTCGGTACACTGTACCTTCTTCAGACATGTTAACAAATTATGATTTGTGTTATTATAGTACATATCAGCTGATCTAAGCAACAATACAACAATAATTGATTTATTTTTTTTAATTTAACAAAGGCGATTCATTCAAATCAAGTTGAGAATTTAACAGTTTATTACTACTTTTCAATTTATTTATTTCTACAGCCTCCAAAAGATCCAACTTCTTACCCTTATCACAAACATGTAAAATTTCAAAATTTGGATCGAAACAATGATTAAATTGAAATAGGTGGTTAGCATATTTTGAATATTCGAAATTTAGAATCGCCTTTGCTAAATTAAAAAATTTAAATAAATTATTGTTGTATTGTTGCTTAGATCAGTTGGAACACAATTCATAATTTGTTAACATATCTGAAGAAGGTACAGTGTACCGAAACAGCTGTCACTGAATTATATCTTAATAAATATGAAAATCAAATAAGTTTTATTTTTATTTAATTAAAAGATATTAACTTATTCTTCTTTTATTAAGTTTTTGAAAATGTTAAGCGTTTAATCTTAAATAAGCCCTTAATAAATTATTTCCAACATACAGTGATCCATGAAATGTATTCACTGCAAATTATAGAAGACATGGATTGCAAATTTAATGTATCTTGGAAAGAACAAAAACCTGCCAGTAAACAGTGACTTATGTTACAGGTTCCTGCAAATGTGGGATTGTTCAGATGTGCATGGAGTGTATTGCTGCTTTTTCTAAGAATTAAAAATAATCTAAGCCATTTTTATTAATATTATTCCATTAATTATTACATTTTATTCAATATTATAAATATAGTTTGAAAACATATATTTAGAATATTAATCGAGGTAGCATGCTGCCTTGTCACGCAGCAGACCTGGGTTTGATTCTCGGTCGGGACAAGTTTCTTGGGTGAAGTTTTTCCAGGGTTTTTTCCTCACCTGTAAGAGAAATGTCAGGTAGCTTTAAGGCCCAGAAGGTCCATGCTCATCATCTGGCCATAATCATCATCTTTCGCCGGTATGGAAAGCAACAGAAAGCTACCACACATATAAAGCTGCAAGCATAGCATGAAAATGATATGATTGCAGTGAAAGACCTGCCCTTGGGCAGAACACTATAGAAACAGAATGATAAATGTAAAATGTTATATTTTTCAATAAAAGTTAGAATGAGAAATACCTGATGCGGTTGAAAATTTTAATTATTAAATTAATTTAATTGCATAATGTTCAATCTTTTGCATAATGTTCAATCTTCCCCTCAGGGGTCCTCATCTAGGGGATATGTGGATGGCGACCACAAGGTGCCCAAGCTGTGCAAAACATTTCTTCCACTTACTTGTGTTTTGCACTCTTTTAACTTTACTATCTAACCTCTCTTGGTTAACTCTTGCTTTTTGACGCCGACGCTATTAGGGCATCCGAGGGCTAGGGAGTCTTTCATTTCTTCCATTTCTTCTTTCCTTTATTTTCTTTTCTTCTCCAGAAAAGCCTGACCAGAGGCTATAAGATGGCAGCCCCATCACTGGTTTGCCTTCCTTTGGCCAGCAACCAATCGAAGGGGCTATTATTATGCTTTCAAGTCTTATACGAGAATTTCCCTCAAACGCTGGAGGGAAAATTTTCTATAGGATCGTAACAGGCCTTGGCCTAATACTTGGAAGGAAAAAGAAGAATGTTCAATCTTGAGGCCAGAAGAGATAGTGGTGTACAATTTTTAATCACTAGATTGTGCACCAGATTCCTGGATTAAATTGCAAACCTCTCCACAGTTCATATGTTGAGAAGGCATGTGATGCTGTTGATAGTGATTCGTCCCATCGGGTGGGTACATTAAGCCTGATGACTTCCTTGGTGCTTTTTGCTGGGAGAAGGCTACATGCTGGCACTGTCTCCCTTGTCTTTATCAAGTCCTGCACCGTAGCCAAGTGGTTAAGGCAAGAAGCCTTGGCACAGAGCTGTGAGACTTGGGGGAAGAAATTTTTCTCATGAAATTTTGGCCCGTATGGGACCGGTGGGGGCATCGTGAGGCATTTGGGTAGCTACAATAAGTAGCGACTCCAGGTTGAGAATCATCATCATCATCCATGCAAGTATTAGGCCGTGTAGCCTGTTACGGTCTCAAAGAGGAATTTTCCATCCAGCGCTTTTTTTGGCGACCCAGCGATCTTTTGCCTTGGGGGCAGTAGCGAAGTATGACTTTTGGAATTCTATGAGATGGCATTCATTGAAGATGGGCTTTTCAGTTGTTCTGGTAGTTTTGTATATGGTGAAGAATGGGTTCTACATCCAACTCTTCCATAATTTCCTCATTTCTTTTATGGTCCCACTTTGCGTAGCCTGCTGTACGGTGCAAGTCTCAAACCAGGTTGAGAACAGCTATAACGGCTGGGGAATCCAACATGCTGGCCACATGTCACCCCTACATTGGCTGGATGATCATCTACCCCTGTGATTAACACATGTGGATGTGAGACCAGCAGCCGGCTGGTCAGCCAAGGGCCTTCTAGGCCTGTCGCGCTTGGAGTTTTTTTTTCTTGTCTTTATCATCATTCCTCGTATAAAACACTTTATACTATTATACACTCATCCTCTCTATGCACAATATAATCTACATAAAATGGTCTGTCGAAGTGGTGTGTAAATTGAAAATAGACCATATTAATCCCATCTATTGCCCAGTGCTGAATCTGAAACACGTAGAGTGCAGTGGTGTTTAGAACACACATTTTGTATCAGCTTATACAAATTCTGCATGAACGTCTTAACGAACAGTAATACATAATGATCCATCCATAGTAATTCTGCCCGAAGGCAGGTCCTTCACTGCAATCATAGCACTTTCATGCTATGCTTGCAGCTTTACTAGGGAATTGTGTAGGTGTGGTAGCTTACCGTTGCTTTCCACACCGGTAAAAGATGATGAAGATAATGATAATGATAAGGATGATGGTCATATGATTTCGGGGACCGTTTGGGCCTTAAAGTTTTCCTGACATTTGTCTTACAGGTAAGGAAAAACCCCGATAAAAACCTCACCCAGAAAAACTGCCCCGACCAGGAATTGACAAGGCAGCACGCTACCTCGAGACCACAGCGGTGGACTCTGAAAATGATAAAAAAAAAACAAACAAACAAACAAAAATGTTTACTGTAACTTTACTCTGACCATAAATAAAAATGTTAGTTAATTTTTACTCCTACTTAACCAAAACTTTTAAGAATGGGCTTTAGTAACATTAATTAAAACATTTGGTCTGTTCATTCTTACCTCTTAGAGTTGTTTTTGTCGAACATGTTTCAGAGCTTCTTAGCCCCATCATCAGCGATTACAGACTGACTTTTCTCATGTTGTCGCCCCTGATTCTTGATTCTTGTTCTCTTTGCCTCTGATCCAATGAATGTATTAATGAGGTTCCTTTCTGCAGGAATTTCAAAGTTCATAATTCTTTCCTTGTTCTTCTGTATATAGATTTTTTAGTAACATTCCTTGTTTTTTTTTTACTTTGGCCTTCAAATTAAATTATTCCTTTAATTTGAAGACCAGAAATTTATCAAATTTAGAAAATGGAAATGGGTTGGTCATGTGTTAAGGAGAGAGAATGATAACATCACAAAAATAGCTTTTGATTGGAACTCCGAAAGATTGAGAAGGCAAAGAGGAAGATCTAGGGCAACATGGAGTAATACCACCAGGGATGAAGCTGAACAGGCAGGGATGTTAAAATATATATGCAGTCAATATGTCCATTTCACCAATTAATGTTTTAAAATGGTCAACAAGTTTCTACAGCCAAGCTGTCATTCTCAAGACCAGATAGATATCTGGTCTTGAGAATGACAGCTTGGCTGTAGAAACTTGTTGACCATTTTAAAACATTAATTGGTGAAATGGGCATATTGACTGCATATATATTTTAATATTTTATCACCAAGAAGATCACTTGTGTATTAAAATGCAGGGATGAGTTAGAATGATATTAAGACATTGGCAAACAACAGAGTTTGTTGGCGAGCTTTTATCAAGGCCCTATGCTTCCTAGTGGAGTGACCAGGACGATTACTACTACTATTCAAATATCTTTGTATGATTGTGAACAGAATTACCTGACAACGATAGCATTGTAAAACGGAATCAGGCTTATCAAATTCTCGTAGAGTGTGTGATGTGGATCCAGCAATGCCACCAATGCTGTTTACTCTTTCAGGTGTAGCTGTGAACCGAGCTGCTCCAAAGAAATTCAGTCCTTGTCGGAGAAGTAACTCATAGTGCATTGCATCTGTTACCTGCAAATTGATGTTTCTTTCATAAAATGTTATAGATATTGACTTTGGTGATTTTGATAGAATGTATCTATGTGATCATCACTATTATGCCTTATCATATGTCATAGATAAACCATAGCATTAGAGTGATCCTAACCTAAATGACAATTGTAGTCTTCCGCCATTCATGCCACAAACTTCTTTTCTGGTCCATAAGAGTTTTTATATACACACATTTTGTCATGGTTATTTTTGTTGACCACAGGCACGCCGTAGCGTAGTGGTTAAGGCACTGCGCTACAAGTCGGAAGGTGGGGTCAGGATTTTTAAACTGACCAAAACCTTCTGGCGGCACTATGGCCCTGGGGTCGACTCAGCCTCTAACGGAAATGAGTACCAGACGCTTGTTCTGGGGTAAAGGCGGCCGTCACGCAGGGCTGACAACCCGGCTGACATCAAGTGCCGATTGTCAAGAAAAAGTGGGAGCCTTAACCTCCTGCTACCCCAAGGGCCTCCTGAGGCCTGTAGTGGGATCACTTTACCTTACTCTAATGTAGATATATTCCAATTTAATTTTATCCCCCTTTAGATAAAAACCTAAATAATGTTATAAAATAATTAATATTCGCATATTTATATAAATTTTAATAAACTTATTAATTATTAATCCATATGTAAAGTAAATCGATAAAGATTTGTAAATTTTTTCAAAATTATTTTTATGAGAACAGCCTCAATAGTTAGGGTCCTTTGGAATTTGATAAAAATAATACTAATATTTTATATCAGACAAAGACTCTCCTAACAAAGGAACCTCTCAGCCATTGATGCCGAAACCTACCTTGAAATTTCTTCCAAAGAATCATTCTGATGTACCAAGCATATGAAAAAAAAATTATCTGCCGTTTTTAACTGCAAGGCATTAAAATCCAGTGCTAAATCTCTCATTTAAACAATATGGAAGTAATACAATTCCTGAATTCATAGATTGGATAACACTCACTACGTTCCATCCACGTTGTATCCCGCCTCACTTCATACAGTTCTTACTCATGCAGGGAATCCATCTGCTTCATACTGTGCATTGATATTGCTGGATTCTAGCTTTGATTTGTGTGCCTTGCAGTTAAAAATGGCAACTAATTTTTTGACACAGTGTAATATATCTCAAACTGAGAATAAATTTATCATTTTCAGTTTATTATTAATTTTAGAACTTATCATTTTTTTCTTGGAATATGGAGAGGGAAGGAAAGAGTAATAATTTATAAATGAGAAGATGGTAAGTATAATAATAAAAAATATAAAGAGGGTTAATCAACTTAAGGGTATTATTTGAGGAATAGAAGAATTCATAAAATGATCACCCTAATGTTATAAAATTAACTAATTCTTCATAATCAGAAGTAAGTGCTAATTTACTATAAATTGGTTTAAGAGACCGTTACTTGCTCTCAGTCATCTGATAATTCTCTTAGGGCCACATGCAAATACATTTGTCTCTGGTGAGCTGAGTTTTCCATGAGAACGTGCAAAGTTCGAATTAGCGAGTCGCTGACTGGTCATGAATGAAAGTAGTTTTTTCGTAATATTGGCAAGAAATTACCCAGAATTCTCAGCGATAAAACCACTTCCGTTATTTTTTGTCTGCTAGAGGAATGCATTTACGCTTGCGTCCTGCAAATAAAACCGTATACGATGGCGTCTGCATCATGCGATATTACACACCGATTCTCCTGTGCTTCCAGTTGAATTCTTTGTTAGACTCTATCAAATTCCTCTTCTCCGCGTATACCGAAAACATGATCGAAGTCTTCAAGGTCCGACATCTTGGATAAAGCAGCAAGGTTTCAAAGTACATCGGTTACCATCGGGTTGCTCACGATTCGTTCTCTGCAAAGTCACCTCGCCAGGCTGCTTAGGAATTTCGACAATTATTATCGCATGAACAGATTTTTGAGTATGCAAAAACGTCTTTGGATGCAACTTTCTCAGCAGAGTACAAGCTGAGAACGACTTTTACGGTCTAATGCATTCATAGATACGATCCTGTAAAACACTTATCTGGGAGAAATTTCAAGGTAGATTTCGGCATGTAATGGTTGATAGTTCCCTTGTAAGTTATTTAACTGTGTTAAATGATTTAATAAAACTAAAAATAATTTATAACTTACCTCAACTCTTAAGTTCTGTCTTATTCTTTCAATGTATCCTATGGATATTCCTTGTTTAAAAAGAGCTGCTACAATGTCTTGAAGTGGAATGGCCCATGGTACATCACACAGAATAACTGCCTGTCACAAAGTATCACATTATCATTTTTAATTCTTAAATTGTTTTATTTTATTGTGCTAGACCAGCTGGTCTCAAAAGCTTTGATTTGCAACATACCTTTCAGCTATGGTTGCTGATGTTAAAACCCCTATAGTGTAGTCATAGTTAAATATGGGAAATAACATTATGAGGTTCGTCCACCGCTGTGGTCTCGAGGTAGCATGTTGCCTTGTCATGCAGCAGGCCCAGGTTCGATCCTTGGTCAGACAAGTTTCCTGGGTGAGGTTTTTTCGGGGTTTTTCCTTACCTGTAAGATAAATATCAGGAAACTTTAAGGCCCAAATGGTCCCCGAACATCATCTGGCCATCATTATCATCAATATCATATTCGCCTAATTAGATGGCCTCACCTGGCGCATCATTACCACCATCAACTCACATATCAGGGCAGAGTAACCCCGCCTTCCGGGTGCCCCAACCTCAGAAGTGGGTTACAAGTATGCCATGCCAAGAAAGACAACCTGGGGCATTTGAAAAAAAAAACGTTAAGAGAATCTTAATTCAATGAATGAATGAGTCACTTCTTATCTTACCTCATAGTTTATGTTTTTTTTAAATATGGTAACTGCAGTTTTCAAGAGGAAAATCCCTCCCATTTTTAACCAACATGATGACTACTGGATTTTCATTTGAATCTCCATCTGTAATGTTGCCATCTGGTGTTGATGAACTTCGAGAAATTTGTACAAAAGAACACTTTAGAAATATTAAAAATGGTGAAATTAAAAAATCGGCAATTGCAGCTCATAGTTTGCTAGAAAATCGGAAAAGACGCCAAACTTTCGAAACATTTGGAGAAACCTTTGGAATTAACAATTTGGGAAAAGATATACATTCAGAAGAATAAATATAAATCAATGAATTTCGATATCCCCAACGAGAATAATTTAATCTCTAAGTTCATAAAATCTACACCAGATGGCAGTTCAGATGATGTTAACGACGAAATTTCAACAGTTGGAATTTGACTGAAGATGGAAGTAATACTGTACTTCTGAAACCAGTATCGTGAAGACACGCAACTTTGTGAGGCGAGATGTTAAAACATTTTCTCCAACTCATTTATTAAGAAAAATTAATGCTTGAATTATGGATCTCTGATTACACTGGTCAACATGATTTTTGTCTCATGAGTACCAATAGTTGTACTTAATGCAGTTTTTTATCGTGTTTTCAAATATGTATTTGGAATTTCTCCATTACCACAGTTTTTTTTATTTCAATTGCAATTAATGGATTTAAATAATTACTTTTTTAATAAACTTTTTTCGTCCATTTGTCCATTGTAAAATAAAACCAAATGAGCTAACTCAGGAGATTTCAGCTAAGGAAAAGAGGTATCAAGGCAATTGGAATCCTAATATGCTGGTCGATTATTGTTGGACCATCAAGAGGGATGCTCCACAGGGCGAAATATAGCAGAAAATCATCATTTCTTACTTTCTAGGTGAGTCCGAATGTTCGAATATTGTGCAGTTACGAATGTAGAAAATATTAAAGTGTTTGAAATTATCAATTCCTGTCTCATGGAAACCTTGTGTGATGGAGAAAAACTGATATCATATTTGAATTCAGGAGAAAAAAATCCTTTGACTGCAGTCAGGTTTGAACCCGGGACCAGAAGCAAGGAGCATAACCACTAGTCCACCATGGCCGATAATAGTAATATTAATAATAGTAGTAGCAACAGTAGTAGTAGTAGTACTTTATTAGAGTAAAAAATATAGTACAATAAAGAATTATGTGCAAATGAATGATATCTTAGACCACCTGGCTATGGCTTGAGATGCCATATAGTATTACTTCCTATCTTAGAGAGAATAATATAGCATAGTTGTTTAAGGCAGTGTGTTACAAGCAGGAAGGTTGGGGGTTCAAGTCCCTAGGGGTAAGGATTTTTAAACTGACCTAAATCTTCTAGAGGCTCAAAGGCCCTGGGATTAACTTAGCTTCAATGGGTACCAGAAGTTGTTCTGGGGGGTAAAGGTGGCAATCATGCGGGCTGACATCTCATCCCAATTATTTAAGAAGGTGGGAATCTTAACCTTCTACTACTTCAAGGGCCTCCAAAGGGTTGTAGTGGGATCACTTTGCATTTTACCTATCAATTACAGTAAAACTTGTTTAAAGCAGAATCACATGGGACCAATTTTTTTTTCAACATTAGACAACATTCTGCATTATAAAAAAACAAAAAAATATTAACTAATTTTATATCATAGAGCACCGTATATGTCTTATTATGTACCTTGGATTAATTGTACTTTTGCTGTCGTTGGAAAATGAAGTACAGTATATACGAGCGACTTGAACGGTAATGTGCAAAAAAAACAGTCCGTTTCGTCAGCATTTAAAATGTCTCTTAAGTGCGTATCCTGAAATTAAAGTATGCAATTTCGGTTTCCACTCACTAACTATACTTTTGTCCACATCCTTTGATTCCCTGCAACTTTAATTTCACACTACATTGTCTCGTATTTTAAAACTGTTCACAACCAACCTGAAGATGCCTTGAAGTCATCATTCCCTAGGGATATAGCAACAGCTATATCTTGACTTTGGAGCATCGGTCCAGAAATTAGGAGATTTTTTGATTGTGGACTTGTAAAACACTCCTCGTTGAATTTTTTTCTTCATTTGATCATTTTCTTGCATCCATTCATTCGATATTTTTTCTTTGTGCTATATTCGAAATATTTTACAGTTTCTCTTGCTAGAACATGGAATTCACTTCCACCCTATGTCAGAGACTGCCAAACTTTACCATCTTTCAGAAATAAATTGAAAATAAAATCACTAACAGAAACAACTCACTAATACTACTTTTTAAGAATTAATAATGCGTTTTTGCATTATTTAATAAAAATAGACTTAGGATTTGTTAATATATTTACCTAATGCCTTGTATAAAAAGCGTAGATTAATTCATTGTAGTTTATTACTTTCTTTGTATTTTTTTCTTTTCTTTTTATGTATAGTAGATTCGAGCTGTTATTCCTTTTTTTATTCTTTGTATCATTAATTTAATTTTAATTGTATTTAGTTTCATTCTATTATTAGACATTAATTTCATTATTATTCAATATGACAGATAATTAATTGTTCAATGACTATTATTGTAACTTTTTTTTGTATTCATATGTAACATATGTTTGTCCTGTTTAATATGACTAGTATTGTAACTTTTTTGTATTCATGTGTAACATATATTTGTCCTGTTTAATATGACTATTATTGTATTTTTTTGTATTCATATGTAACATATGCTTGTTCTGGTGAGTGGAAGAGAAGGCCACATGGCCTTAACTCCACCAGGCTAAATATTAAGAATAACAAATACTTTTATTTGTTTTGTTTTAAATATTGTATAATCGTAAAATTAGTTTTCTATATCTCATTATTTACCTGTTTTTTATATACACTAGACAGGGACAATTTAATATGTCTTGCTTGTATACATTTTATTATTAGTTTTAGTCTTAATTTTAACTAATATTAACTGGTTGTATTATAGATCGTAATATGTATATTAGATATTATCTTTTGATTAAATTTTTACTTAGTGTTTAATATTTGAGTTAATTAAGATTGTTATATTCTTATGTAATATATGTTTGTCCTGGTGAGTGGAAGAGAAGGCCACATGGCCTTAACTCCACCAGGCTAAATAAATCTAATCTAATCTAATCTAATCTAAATCTATTCTAAATTCTAAATCTAAAGACTCACAAAATTGGGTTTTTCTTTTTCCACTTATAAATCTAGTCATTATTTGGCGTACTGTGAGTTTGTTTTTCTTTATCTTCATTCATTTCAATTTTTCGATTAATGGCAATGATAAATAGGATTTGGCCATCTTTATTCTGTAAATTCAGAACGTTGCCTGTGAAAGATACGTACACAATCGGTCTCAGGTCTTAAACTGATTTAAGATTTTACGTTGCACTGGTTAAGATTTTACGTTGCACTGTTTAAGATTTTACGTTGCACTGGTTATTTTTAAAACAGATGTCACATACAAAATATTTGTTAAACGAACCTGCATTTTGCAAAATGGGTGTGCAGTGAGGCTAGAATAAAATTCCAGATACAGGTAGATACTCTACTTTACCCAGTGCAGGCGGCAGGAATCATCACATATTGTTAATTCGCCTAACGGGAATTCAATGAAGTTGAAACTAATTTAGTTTTCTCTCTATCTTTCCGCCTTATAAACATTTTTTTCATGAATTGTGTATAAATATCCTTCCGTTTCCACGTTGGACAGATTCTGTTTTATACAAAATAAATACATGTAAAATTACTACTATTTTGCCGGGACCAATAAATTTGTTCACATTGGACAGATTTCCGCATTATTCACGTTCCGGATTAAACAAGTTTTACTGTATATTATATTGATTTATTTATTAATTTCTATGGGAGGAATAAAAAAAATAATACTTATGTACCTGGCGGTTACGGGCATCAGAAGCAGAAAATCGAGTAACTTGAACTGGGTTTCCCAAAACTTCAGCTAGATTTAGACTTGTCAATTTCTCTGCATCACTTTCAGATGAAAAAGCAACAATAAGACCACATTCTGTTTTTGTGATTACCCATCGTCCTGAAGGATTGAGAGATTCGATGACATCTTGTAGGATAGTCTTTGTAAAGGGTTTCTCTTGAGTGTTAAATTCTGAATTTGAGATTGGGCTGATGTACAAAGAGCACACCAGCTCCTGCCCACCACCTTCTGCCATTCTTCTTCATTTACCTGACAAACACCACAAACCATTCAAATATTGACAAAGGAGAGGAATGAGGTGCAGAAAGAAATTAAACATATGCTCAATTTTGGAAACACATGCTAGTAAGCATTACAGGGACTCTTGTCATCCCAACTTCTCTCAAAAAATCCTTAAACTAAAAGTGTATAAAACTGTTATATTATACGGATTCAAACCACAATTCTTACTATAAAGGACGAGAAGAGATTATGAGTATTTGAGAAAAGAGTTCTTAAGAATTTTTTTGGACCAGAGACGAAAGATAAATTAAAAAATAACTACTAACATTGTAATATTCTGTAATAAAAAAAAACATTACCAAAACTTCAAATTATATAAACCATAATTGATAAACTAAAGCACCATTTTATATTATTATTTAATATGTTGTCCACTGCTGTGGTCTCGAGGTAGTGTGCTGCCTTGTCATGCAGCGGGTCCGGGTTCGATCCCCGGTCGGGGCAGTTTTTCTGGGTGTGGTTTTTTATCGGGGTTTTTCCACACCTGTAAGACAAATGTCAGGGAAACTTTACGGCCCAAACGGTCCCCGAAATCATATGACCATCATCATCACCCTTATCATTATCATCATCTTTCACCGGTGTGGAAAGCAACGGGAAGCTACCACACCTACAATTCCCTAGTAAAGCTGCAAGCATAGCATGAAAATGCTATGATTGCAGTGAAGGACCTGCCTTCGGGCAGAATTACTATGGATGGATTTAATATGTTTACTAAATAATAAGGAATATAAAGAAATTAAATTCTATACAATTAAAATTAAAACAATTAAATCTTATACAATTAAAGTTTTAATAAAATACAATTAATAAATAACTAGGGCCTACATATTTAACAACGATTAACTACTAACTAAAAATATTTACTCACGTTTTATGTATGACTGCGACTACTGGCACATATTCAAGAAAATGAATGAAGAAGACTGCATTACAGTCTTCATGATCTTTATGGGAAACCAGATGTAATAAGAAGAATTAAGTATCTTAGACTGTGATAGGCAGAAAATGTGGCATGAATGGAGAATGAAAGAGTGTCTAAGTTAATTTTTTATGATACTTAAGAAATTAGTGCTTTTTAGCACAGAAACAAATATAATTAATTTAACGTTTACAGGAATTAATCACTATGAGGTTTAATTTATTATAAAATCAAATGTTTTCTACCTCTCCTCATACAAATCTTCTAAGTAGATCGCGATTTCGAGACCATAACGGTCTCATCTTCAGTACTATTTGGTGACTGATGTTATGTCGATCGGAAGAAACTCTTCTTCTTCCCTCTATTGGTGGAACGATGAACCTCTGGATCAGATCAGAATTTGTGTGAATTTCGAAGTTCATAAAAACAAAGGAAAACTTATGAATGGGAATAGATCCACATTCAGAAAAACAAAGGAAAACTTATGAACTTCGAAATTTCCTCAAATTCTGACCTGATCCAGAGGTTCATCGGTCCACCAACAGAGGGAAGAAGAAGAGTTTCTTCCGATTGACATAATATCAGTCGCCAAATTAGTACTGAAGATGAGACTGTTATGGTCTTGAAATCGCGATCTACTTAGAAGATTTGTATGAGGAGAGGTAAGAAACATTTGATTTTATCATAAATATAATTAAATTAAATATTTAAAAATAATTATAAATTTAAAATAAGGTAAAAAGAATAAATACTTCATAAAACTAGGGCTGCAAATGAGAAATATGTTAAATTGTGTTTAAGTAACTAACTTATTGGGACTATTAAACCTGGAGATTCATGACCACATGTACTTAAGCTCCCCTCCATACATCCTTACCTTTAACTAATATTTTCCAATCATATCCTTTATAATTCGCTTCCTTAAACCATTGTTGATGATATTCTCCCAACTCATTCGTGGCCTATCTACCAAGTACTTTTCCTATGGTTTTCCATGCCCCTCTTCCATTCCCCATCCATGCTACATGTCCTGCTCATTGCCATTGCAGTTTATGAGAGTTAAGTGTTTTTTTATTATATCAGGTTTCCCATAAAGATAATGTACCTTACTGGTATGTTGTTTTCTCCATTAACTTGTCTGTTTGTCTATTTTTGGTCCAAAAATATTTCTAAGAACTTTATCCTCAATACTTCATAATATTTTCTCCTCTTTTGAAATAAGAGACTACGTTTCACATCCATATAGTATAACTAAAAGAATCATAGTTATACATACAATTTGTGGTTGATATAATTTTATGATAAATAAATATTGGCATTGTATGATCTGAAAGTAACTTAATCTATGTTTCTAAGCAGGAGATGTTACCTGATTAGTTTAAATTATATTTCTAATGTGAGACTAATGATTTAACAAGGCACAGTGGCCTAGCAACAGTACATTTCATTGGTAATAATTAACAATTATTTCATTATTATTTTGTAGTACCAATATAATAAAATAATCTGTTTCTTTGTTGTATAAAAATATATTATTATAAAAAAGTTTCTTTTAAATTAATTAACACTATGAGGTATTATTTATTTATTTATTTCAGGATTGTATCTGTTATATACACAGCTATCTTCAACCAAAATATACAATTTATATGTTTTGGTTTTTTAGCATTAATTTTTTTATACTGTACGAGGAGTTGGCCCATAGCATCAACCCCCAACCTGGAGGGCCAGAGACTTTTTCTGGAGTCCACCATATATCAGTTGCTTTCACTGCAGCTAAGAGTCTGATCCACCCTTTATTGCCTCATCCGCCCGTACCGTAGATCTCCTGCTTTGCTGCATCCACCGTTGAGGTCTTCACCGCACCCTGGCTAGGGACCCTTACAAGGTATTATCATCCAGGTCAGCTGAACCTAGTTTTTTAACGAGGTGTTATTCCTTCCCCTCCTCCTTTCTTATCCGGACTTATCCACCATTGCCGGAGTTATTTAAAAATGTAGAAATCCTTAAAAGAACTTAATGTGTCACCAATACTGGACTACATCTCCAGATATCAGCTAAACTGGAAGGAACATATCTCAAGAATAGCTAGATCCAGGATCCCCAAGGCAATAATGAACTACTGTCCAAGTGGGAAACGGTCACTTGGTCGACCTATGAAAAGATGGCACGAAAACCGCTTTCTCAGGCCGTAACAGTTCTTCTAGGACTAATACCTGGCAGGATGATGATGATGATGATTTAAGTAAAATTTTATCACCTCACCTCATATTCTTCTTCTTAGACTAGTTTCTAAACCTTCGGTTCCATCCTCAGTATTTTCATGACCATTGTTACATCGTCTTGAAGAGCTGCTCTAGAAGACAACATAACAAAGGTCATGAAAGTACTCGGGATGGAACCGAAGAAGGTCCCAAAACTAGTCTAAGAAGTACCCTAATTAATTTAAAATAAACTTTTTTATAATAATATAATTTTATACAGCAAAGAAATTGGTTATTTTATGATATTGGTATTACATTGATTCAAAATTACAAAAATATAATAAAATGAATGGGGTAATACGAAGACATTTTGGTAAACAGATGAGGACAGAGACAAAACTAAGATTACATAACGTCACATCAAAAGCTGCTCTAAAATACGGAAGTGAAATTTGGATTTTAAATAAAAGAAACTCTCATAAACTTCAAGTAAGCCAAATGCGCTTCTTACGATCATTGTTAGGAGTTAATAGACTGGATCACCAAAGGAACACTACTATCAGAGGAAAACTTGGAGTAGCAAGTTTAAATGAAGATATCCAAAGATACCAACAAGAATGGAAAAATCATCTGAGAAGAATGGCAAGAAATAGACATCCAAAATTGGCATTCCAATATACCCCAAGTGGACATAGGGACCAAGGAAGACCAAAACATCGGTGGAAAGATCAAGACCATCTTCGCTAGGTTTACCGTACAGGCCACATGGCCTAAAACGAATTTGTTCATGATGATGATGATGGTATTACAAAAATAATTAAGTAAATTTAAATTATTAGGAAAGTGTTAATTAAAAATATAACATCAAAGTAGTTCAGTTATCGATAATTTATTATTTAATGGTTCATACATTAATGTATTTCCCCTGTATATACTGATCTTTTTCTGGGATTCAAACGACAGTGGGGTCAATATTTTTAATCTAGCCTGAACCCTCAGGCAACATTATGGCCCTGGGGGTGGACTCAGGCCATTGTGGAAGGGCTGACAACCTGGCTTAATAATGGACTTAATTCTAATTTTATATTTACTTCTTCTTCTTTTTTATTCATAATTTGTAATTCATATTTTTTTCCTGTTTATTTCCAAAATCACTCAATATTTACATTAAATCAATTTACTTCATCTTGAATCTACTTAGTTATAATAATCACACCATGACAAATTTTAAACTGTAAAACCTGCACAATACAAGTCAATCTATTGAATTCACAGCATTCATAGGTATAAACACGGCGAATAGAGGAAAGGCGTTTCAATATCTAGTTTCACAATATTATCTTGCAGAATTTTGAGTAATTAAAAAAATATACTGAAAATCGATTATTTATCTGTAAGATCGCTTTGTCCATAAACTAACTAACACACTGGCACTATCGAACCTGTAGATTCAAGGCCATGAGGACA
This sequence comes from Diploptera punctata, assembly GCA_030220185.1. Taxonomy (NCBI): domain Eukaryota; kingdom Metazoa; phylum Arthropoda; class Insecta; order Blattodea; family Blaberidae; genus Diploptera; species Diploptera punctata. The sequence continues at coordinate 8,872 of JASPKZ010000020.1, read as the reverse complement.
TAAGATCTCCATACATCCCTATCCTATCCTAAAATAAAGCATTATTATTATTATTATTATTATTATTATTATCATCCTGAATTAAAGTTTTCAAATCATTCCCTGTATAATCTAATTTCCTAAAATCATGGTTAATGTTATTCTCTCGCTTCATTCTTAGTGTACCAACTGGGAATTTCGCTTTGCCCATAGCCTATTTTATTGGCGACGTTTTAAATAAACCGCCATTGCATGACACCTATAACATTTGTTTACACTTTCAACGCGAGATGTCAGCACAATTTGACAGATAAAAATGTTGGCAGAATTGGATCAAAAAATAGAAAAAGTGCAAAAATACAATCTAGAGGGCTACTCAGAGATTTATAATGCAAAAAATTAGGTTAAAATAAAAAAATTAAAATTGAGTTATTTTTTTTCTAAAAAATTACATAATTTCAAAAATATCGAAAACTGCAAAAATACAATCTAGAGGGCTAGTCAGAGATTTATATTGCAAAAAACCCGGTTTAAATAAAAAATTTGAAAATCAAGTTATTTTTTCCAATTTTCTCAAAAATTACATAATTTCAAAAATATAGAAAACTGCAAAAATACACTCTAGAGGGCTAGTCAGAGATTTATAATGCAAAAAATTAGGTTGAAATAAAAAATTTGAAAATCGAGTTATTTTTTCCAAGGCTATAACCTTGGATATTTTCTCAAAAATTACATAATTTCAAAAATATAACAAAAACTGCAAAAATACAATCTAGAGGGCTAGTCAGAGATTTATAATGCAACAAATCCGGTTAAAATAAAAAAATTGAAAATCGAGTTTTTTCTCAAAAATTACATAATTTCCAAAAATATACAAAACTGCAAAAATAAAATCTAGAGGGCTAGTCAGAGATTTATAATGCAAAAAATCCGGTTAAAATCAAAAATTTGAAAATCGAGTTATTTTTTTCCAAGGCTTGTATATAACCTTGGATTTTTTCTCAAAAATTACATAATTTCAAAAATATCGAAAACTGAAAAAATACAATCTAGAGGGCTAGTCAGAGATTTATAATGCAAAAAATCCGGTTGAAATAAAAAAATTTAAAATCTAGTTATTTTTTTTCTAAAAAATTACATAATTTAAAAAATATCTAAAACTGCAAAAATACAATCTAGAGGCCTAGTCACAGATTTATAATGCAAAAAATCCGGTTAAAATAAAAAAATTGAAAATTGAGTTATTTTTTTCTAAAAAATTACATAATTTCAAAAATATAGAAAACTGCAAAAATACACTCTATAGGGCTAGTCAGAGATTTATAATGCAAAAAAATCCGGTTAAAATAAAAAATTTGAAAATCGAGTTATTTTTTTCCAATTTTCTCAAAAATTACATAATTTCAAAAATATAGAAAACTGCAAAAAATACACTCTAGAGGTCTAGTCAGAGATTAATAATGCAAAAAATCCGGTTAAAATAAAAAATTTGAAAATCGAGTTTTTTTTTTCAATTTTCTCAAAAATTACATAATTTCAAAAATATCAAAAACTGCAAAAATACACTCTAGAGGGATAGTCAGATATTTATAATGCAAAAAAATCCGGTTAAAATCAAAAATTTGAAAATCGAGCTTTTTCTCAAAAATTACATAATTTCCAAAAATATAGAAAACTGCAAAAATAAAATCTAGAGGGCTAGTCAGAGATTTGTAATGCAACAAATCCGGTTAAAATCAAAAATTTGAAAATCGAGTTTTTTCTCAAAAATTACATAATTTCCAAAAATATAGAAAACTGCAAAAATAAAATCTAGAGGGCTAGTCAGAGATTTATAATGCAACAAATCCGGTTAAATGAATGCTTGAGTCGGGATGCGAACTCGAGTCTCTAAAGTCTGTACCTTTAGCGCTCTAACCAACTGAGCTACTCAAGAAATCCACCACAGAATATGCACCAAGAAGACATATCACGTACCACAAGACACATGTGTATGCGAGATGTGCAAGGAAAGATGTGACCGATACCACATCACAGTGTGTAAAAACAGAAAGAAAACCATAAGTGAATATGCACGGGACAAATAAAAAAAAACAAAACAATACACAATGTGTGAACATTCTCATTATTATTAAATCCGGTTAAAATAAAAAATTTGAAAATCGAGTTTTTTCTCAAAAATTACATAATTTCAAAAATATAGAAAACTGCAAAAAATACACTCTAGAGGTCTAGTCAGAGATTAATAATGCAAAAAATCCGGTTAAAATAAAAAATTTGAAAATCGAGTTTTTTTTTCAATTTTCTCAAAAATTACATAATTTCAAAAATATCGAAAACTACAAAAATACAATCTATAGGGCTAGTCAGAGATTTATAATGCAACAAATCCGGTTAAAATAAAAAATTTGAAAATCGAGTTTTTTCTCAAAAATTACATAATTTCCAAAAATATAGAAAACTTCAAAAATAAAATCTAGAGGGCTAGTCAGAGATTTATAATGCAAAAAATCCGGTTAAAATCAAAAATTTGAAAATCGAGTTTTTTTTTCCAAGGCTTATATATAACCTTGGATTTTTTCTCAAAAATTACATAATTTCAAAAATATCGAAAACTGCAAAAATACAATCTAGAGGGCTAGTCAGAGATTTATAATGCAAAAAATCCGGTTGAAATAAAAAAATTTAAAATCTAGTTATTTTTTCTAAAAAATTACATAATTTAAAAAATATCTAAAACTGCAAAAATACAATCTAGAGGGCTAGTCACAGATTTATAATGCAAAAAATCCGGTTAAAATAAAAAAATTGAAAATTGAGTTATTTTTTTCTAAAAAATTACATAATTTCAAAAATATAGAAAACTGCAAACATTCACTCTAGAGGGCTAGTCAGAGATTTATAATGCAAAAAAATCCGGTTAAAATAAAAAATTTGAAAATCGAGTTATTTTTTTCCAATTTTCTCAAAAATTACATAATTTCAAAAATATAGAAAACTGCAAAAAATACACTCTAGAGGTCTAGTCAGAGATTAATAATGCAAAAAATCCGGTTAAAATAAAAAATTTGAAAATCGAGTTTTTTTTTCAATTTTCTCAAAAATTACATAATTTCAAAAATATCGAAAACTGCAAAAATACACTCTAGAGGGATAGTCAGATATTTATAATGCAAAAAATCCGGTTAAAATCAAAAATTTGAAAATCGAGTTATTTTTTTCCAAGGCTATAACCTTGGATTTTTTCTCAAAAATTACATAAATTCAAAAATATCGAAAACTGCAAAAATACAATCTAGAAGGCTAGTCAGAGATTTGTAATGCTGACTAGCCGTCTAGATTGTATTTTTGCAGTTTTAGATATTTTTGAAATTATGTAATTTTTGGGAATAAATCCAAGGTTATAGCCTCGGAAAAAATTACTCGATTTTCAAATTTTAGATTTTAACCAATTTTTTGCATTATAAATCGCTGACTAGCCCTCTAGATTGTATTTTTCCAGTTTTTAGATATTTTTGAAATTACGTAATTTTTGGGGAAAATCCTTGGAAAAAAAACTCGATTTTCAAATTTTTTATTTTAACCGAATTTTTTGCATTATAAATCAGGGACACACACTCAAGATTGTATTTTTGCAATTTTCGATATTTTTGAAATTCTGTAATTATTGGGAAAGATCCAAGGTTATTGCCTTGGAAAAAAATAAATCGATTTTCAATTTTTTTATATTAACCGGATTTTTTGCATTACAAATAGCGGTCACACCCTCTAGATTGCCTTTTTGCATTTTTCGATATTTTTGAAATTTTGTAATTTTTGGGAAAAAAATCCAAGGTTATATAGCCTTGGAAAAAAATAACTCGATTTTCAAATTTTTTATTTTAACCGAATTTTTTGCATTATAAATCGCGGGCACACTCTCTAGATAGTATTTTTCAGTTTTGATATATTTGAAATTATGTAATTTTTGGGAAAAAATCCATGGTTATAGCCTTGCAAAATAATAACTAGATTTTAAAATTTTTGATTTTAATCTGATTTTTTGCATTATAAATCGCTGACTAGCCCTCTATATTGTATTTTTGCAGTTTTCGATATTTTTGAAATTATGTATTTTTTGCGAAAAAAAATCCAAGGTTATAGCCTTGGAAAAAAAAAACTCGATTTTCAAATTTTTTATTTTAACCGGATTTTTTGCATTATAAATCGCGGACTAGCCCTCTATATTGTATTTTTGCAGTTTTCGATATTTTTAAAATTATGTAATTTTTAGGAAAAAATCCAAGGAAAAAAATTACTTGGTTTTAAATTTTTGACTTTAACCGGATTTTTTGCATTATAAATCGCTGACTAGCCCTCTAGGATGTATTTTTGTAGTTTTCGATATTTTTGAAATTATATAATTATTGGGAAAGATCCAAGGTTATAGCCTTGAAAAAAAATTATTCGATTTTCAAATATTTGATTTTAATCGAATTTTTTGCAATATATATCGCGGACACACCCTCTAGATTGTATTTTTGCAGTTTTCGATATTTTTGAAATTATGTAATTTTTGGAAAAAATCCAAGGTTATATATAGCCTTGGAAAAACATAATCTAGCCCTCTAGATTGTATTTTTGCAGTTTTCGATATTTTGAAATTATGTAATTTTTGGGAAAAAATCCAAGGCCTTGGAAAAAAATAACTCGATTTTCAAATTGTTTATTTTAACCGGCTTTTTTCCATTATAAATCGCTGACTAGCCCTCTAGATTGTATTTTTGCAGTTTACGATAATTTTGAAATTATGTAATTATTGGGATAGGTCCAAGGAAAAAAATAACTCGATTTTCAAATTTGTTATTTTAACCGGATTTTTTGCATTATAAATCGCTGACTAGCCGTCTAGATTGAATTTTTGCAGTTTTCGATATTTTTGAAATTATGTAAATTTTGGGAAAAAATCCAAGGTTAGAGCCTTGGAAAAAATAACTCGATTTTCAGATTTTTTATTTTAACCGGATTTTTTGCATTATAAATCGCTGTCTAGCCCTCTAGATTGTATTTTTGCAGTCTCGGTATATTAGAAATCATGTAATTTCTGGGAAAAAATCCAAGGCTATAAAGCTTTGGAAAGAAATAAATCGATTTTCAAATTTTTTATTTTAACCGGATTTTTTGCACTATAAATAGCTTACTAGCCGTCTAGATTGTATTTTTGCACTTTTAGATATTTTTCAAATTATCTAATTATGTAAATTTTGGAAAATAATAACTTGATTTTCAAATTTTTTATTTTAACCGGATTTTTTGCATTATAAATCGCTGACTAGCCCTCTAGATTGTATTTTTGTAGTTTTCGATTATTTTAAAAGTATGTAATTTTTGGGAAAAAATGCAAGGTTATAGCCTGGAAAAAAATAACTCGATTTTCAAATTTCTTTTTAACCGGATCTTTTGCATTATAAATCGCGGACACACCCTCTAGATTGTATTTTTCCAGTTTTCGATATTCTTGAAAGTTTGTAATTTTTGGGAAAAAATCCAAGGTTATATATTGCCCTGGAAAGAAATTACTCGATTTTCAAATTTTTGATTTTATCCGGATTTTTTGCATTATAAATCGCTGACACGCCCTCTCAATTGTATTTTTTGCAGTTTTGGATATTTTTGAAATTATGCAATTTTTGGGAAAAAATCCAAGGTTAAACTCGATTTTCAATTTTTTTATTTTAACCGGATTTTTTACATTATAATTCGCTGACTAGCCCTCTAGGTTATATTTTTGCAGTTTTCGATATTTTTGAAATTATGTAATTTTTGGGAAAAAAATCCAAGGTTATAGCCCGGGAAAAACGTAACTCGATTTTCAATTTTTTTACTTTAATCGGATTTTTGCATTATAAATCGCTGACTAGCCCTCGAGATTGTATTTTTGCAGTTTTCGATATGTTTGAAATTATGTAATTTTTGGGAGAAAAATCCAAGGTTATTTATAGCCTTGGAAAAAAATTACTCGATTTTCAATTTTTTTATTTTAACCGGATTTTTGCATTATAAATCGCTGACACACCCTCTTTATTGTATTTTTGAAGTTTTGGATATTTTCGAAATTATGTAATTTTTGGGGAAAAAAACTCGATTTTCAAATTTTTTAACCGGATTTTTGGCATTATAAATCGCGGACTAGACCTCTAGATTTTATTTTTGCAGTTTTCGATATTTTTGAAATTATGTAATTTTTGGGAAAAAATATAGCCTTGAAAAGAAAACTCGATTTTCAATTTTTTTATTTTAACCGGATTTTTTGCATTATAATTCGCTGACTAACCCTCTAGATTGTATTTTTGCAGTTTTCGATATTTTTGAAATTATCTAATTATTGGGATAGATCCAATGTTATAGCCTTGGAAAAAAATAACTCGATTTTCAAATTTTTTATTTTAACCGGATTTTTTGCATTATAAATCGCTGACTAGCCGTCTAGATTCTACTTTTGCAGTTTTCGATATTTTTGAAAGTATTTAATTTTAAGAAAAAAAACTCGATTTTCAAATTTTTTATTTTAACCGGATTTTTAGGATTATAAATCGCTGACTAGCCGTCTAGATAGTATTTTTGCAGTTTTCGATATTTTTGAAATTATGTAATTTTTGGGGAAAAATTCAATGTTATAGCCTTGGAAAAAATAACTCGATTTTGCATTTTCGATTTTAACCAGGTTTTTCGCATTATAATTCGCGAACATACCCTCTAGAATGTATTTTTGCAGTTTCCGATATTTTTGGAATTATGTAATTTTTGGGAAAAAATCCAAGGGGAGAAAATAACTCGATTTTGAGATTTTTGATTTTAACCGGATTTTTTGTATTATAAATCGCTGACCAGCCATCTAGATTGTATTCGTGCAGTTTTCGACATTTTTCAAATTATGTAGTTTTTGGGAAAAATCCAAGGTTATAGCCTTGGAAAAAAAACTCGCTTTTCAAATTTTTTATTTTAACCGGATTTTTTGCATTATAAATCGCGGACACACCCTCTAGATTGTATTTTTGCAGTTTTCAATATTTTTGAAATTTTGTAATTTTTGGGAAATAATCGATTTTCAAATGTTTTATTTTAACCGAATTGTTTGCATTATAAATCGCGGACACACCCTCTAGATTGTATTTGTGCAGTTTTCGATATTTTTGAAATTATGTAATTTTTGGGAAAAAATCCAAGGTTATAGCCTTGGAAAATAATAACTCGATTTTCAAATGTTTTATTGTAACCGGATTTTTTGCATTATAAATCGCTGACTAGCCATCTAGATTGTATTTGTGCAGTTTTTGATATTTTTGAAATGATTTGGTTTTTGGGAAAAAATCCAAGCCTTGGAAAAAAATAACTCGGTTTTCAAATTTTTGAATTTAACCGAATTTTTTGCATTATAGATCGCGGACACACCCTCAAGGTTGTATTTTTGCAGTTTTTCGATTTTTTTTGAATTATGTATTTTTTGGTAAAAAATTCAAGGAAAATAATAACGCTCATTTTCATTTTTTTATTTTAACCGGATTTTTGCATTATAAATCGCTGACTAGCCCTCTAGATTTGTATTTTTGCAGTTTCGATATTTCTTGAATTATGTCGTTTTGGGAAAAATCCAAGGTTATATAGCTTGGAAAAAATAACTCGATTTTCAATTTTTTTATTTTTAACCCGATTTTTTGCATATAACCCGCTGAAAGCCGTCTATATGTATTTTTGCAGTTTTCGATATTTTTGAAATAATTGTAAGTTGGGAAAAATCCAAGGAAAAAAAATCCGATTTTCAAATGTTTGATTTTACCGGATTTTTGCATTATAAACCGCTGACTAGCGTCGGATTTTATTTTTGCAGTTTTCGATATTTTTGAATTATTTAATTTTTGAAGAAAAAATAGCCTTGAAAAGAACATACCGATTTTCAATTTTTTTTTTTAACCGGATTTTTTGCATATAATCGCTGACTAGCCGTCTAGTTCTACTTTTGCAGTTTCGCTTTTTTGAAATTATTTATTTTAAGAAAAAAAACTCGATTTTCAAATTTTTTATTTTAACGATTTTTAGGATTGTAAATCGCTGACTAGCCGTTAGATTGTATTTTGCAGTTTCGAATTTTTGAATTATGTCATTTTTGGGAAAAATCACGTTTAGCCTTTGAAAAATAACCGTTTTCCTTTTCGATTTTACCGGGTTTTTCGCATATAATTCGCGGGGACACACCTCTAGAATGTATTTTGCAGTTTCCGATATTTTTGGAATTATGTAATTTTTTGGAACAAATCCAAGGTGGTAGCCTGGAAAAAAAAAACTCGATTTGAGATTTTTATTTTAACGATTTTTTCATTATAGTCGCTTGACTGGCCATCTAGATTGTTTCGTGCAGTTTTTCGATATTTTTCAAATTATTTGTTTTTGGAAAAATCCAAGGTTATAGCCTTGGAAAAAAAAACTCGCTTTTCAAATTTTTTATTTTAACCGGATTTTTTTTTGCATTATTAATCGCGACCACCCTCTAGATTGTATTTTTGCGGTTTTCATATTTTTGATTTTTGTAATTTTTGGGAATATCGATTTTCAAATGTTTTTTTTTACACCGAATTGTTTGCTTATAAATCAGCGGCCACTCCTCTCTAGATGTTGTATTTGTGCAGAGTTTTCATATTATTTTTGAAATTAGGTAATTTTTGGGAAAAATACAAGGTTATAGCCTTGGAAAATAATAACTCGAATTTTCAATTTGTTTATTTAACCGGATTTTTTTGCATTATTAAATAGCTGACTAGCAATTCTAGATGTATTGGGCAGTTAAGTATAAGATATTTTTTGAAATGACTTTGGTTTTTGGGAAAAAAATCCAAAGCCTTGGAAAAAATAACTCGTG
>JASPKZ010000019.1:857500-1002359 GCA_030220185.1 Diploptera punctata | reverse complement strand
CAGGACATGTTGCGCGTATGGGGAATGAAAGACGTGCATGGAAACTTCTTGTAGGAAAGCCAGAAGGAAAGCGCCCAGTTGGTAGACCAAGAATGAGGTGGGAGAACAACATTAACTATGATTTGAGGGAAGTAGATTATACAGGGAATGATTGGAAAGCATTAGCTCAGGATAGGGATGTATGGAGAGCTTATGTCCGCGCGGTCATGAACCTACGGGTTCGATAGTGCCAGTGAGTAAGTAAGTATACAGAAACCGTGAATATGGAATAGTAATTTGTATGGGTATAGGCCTATAGGGTACACGTTCCAAAGTTCCAAAATAAAATAAAAATTATCAAAATAAAATCAACTTAGAGATTTCCAACAATTTCTATTAATTATTACAGGCTTAAGCAAGGGCTTAAAGAAATGAATATATTTTTCTTATTTTGCCGCATTTAAAAGGTCTTTCAATTCAAATTGATATTCAGCCATAAAATTCCTTATCGTGTCTTCGAATTTCTTGATGAATCGTAGTTGATTCATTAACATTGAAACAGCGTGATATACATGCAAACACCTCTCCAACACGTAAACGGTCAAACAATTCTAATTTTACTTTAAGCGGCAACACTACTTTTTTTCGTTTCGAAACTAATTTCCCTTCATTTTACTCTAAATTTAAATTGGCAACAAACCAGAAGACACGTGTTATTCAATCAAAATAATTGCAACGAATAACAAGTTGAAACAATAAACACAGATTGTGGCGAGTGCGGCATTTATCAACGGTCATAGCGGCACGTGAAATACGGTGGCGGTGGCTTTTAACAACGAACTTTAGGCTTAGTGACAATAAGGCTTGTTTTACTTTGATATTAATTTCTACATTTGATTTGAATAGCTCCTTGTAAGAGCTGCCTTAACACGTGCCTACAGTAAAAGAGTTGCCGATGCATTAATAAAGGATACTAATTCTTCTAATGAATAAAGAAATGTTTGACCGCGAATACAGGAACTGCGTCGCAATTTTTTAACTAGCGAATATTGAAAACGGGAGTAAAGGAACCGTGAATAAGGAACTTCATTGTGTAAATAAGAATTTACTGTCCTAACTTCATCAAATAAAGTAAATTATTATTATTGTTGATTCTGTTAGTTAGACTTATACGAATGTGTCTAAATGGCTCAAAGAGTAGGGTGCGTGTAGGCAAACAGTTTTCAGACAGTTTTGAAATCCAGAATGGGTGAAGCAAGGAGATGCACTATCTCCTCTACTATTTAATTTTGTACTAGAGCATGTCATTAAATCTTTAGAGAATGAGGAAGGCTTACAACTCAATGGTATTAATAAGCTGTTAGTTTATGCTGATGATGTATTACTACTGGCCGATAGCGAGGAGATACTAAAGACCAACACGCACACACTATTGAGTAACACTAAGAAATTAGGACTGGAAGTAAATGTCAATACAACTAAATATATGGTCACACGTAGAAATTCAGTATATAATGTAAATGGACAGCTAATGACAAATGAAGGAAATTTTGAGGAAGTGGCTGAATTCAAATACCTAGGAACAATAATCACAAACAGGAATGAGATGCACAAAGAAATTAAACATAGGCTCAATTCTGGAAATGCGTGCTATTATGCATTGCAGAGACTCTTGATGTCCCAACTCCTTTCAAAAAACGTTAAACTAAAAATATATAAAACTATTATTCTACCAGTTATATTATATGGATACGAAACATGGACTCTTACTTTAAGGGAGGAAAGGAGATTACGATTATTTGAGAATAAAGTTCTTAGGAAAATTTTTGGTCCAAATAGAGATGAATGGACAGGTGAATGGAGAAGGCTACATAACAGTGAATTAAATGGTCTTTACAGGAAGCCAGATATAATAAGAACAGTTAAGTCTCGTAGACTGCGATGGGCAGGACATGTTTGCACGAATGGGGAATGAAAGACTTGCATGGAAGCTTCTTGTAGGAAAAACAGAGGGAAAACGCCCTGTTGGTAGACAAAGAATGAGGTGGGAGAATAACATTAAGTATGATTTCAGGGAAGTAGATTTATACAGGGTATGATTGGAAAACATTGGCTCAGGATATGGATGTATGGAGAGCTTATGTCCGCGCGGCCATGAACCTAAGGGGTCGAAAGTGCTAGTAAGTACGTAAGTAAGTATGTTTCTACTAGGAATACCCAGTATATCCAGATGGCCGTGTTTAATATATATGGGTGATTTTCTGCAAAGACGTTTTTGGCCCGTACATAGTCGTCCTGTCATATAAATATTCTTCCTATATAAAAAAACTTACTATGGATAAGAAAAGTAACAGTTTAATTACATGTATTAAAAAGTCCAGCAAATGTACTATAGCTACTTTTCAAGATATTAGCTTTTCATGTAAAATGGTTACAGGGAATGACAGGAGACTGCTGCAAATACATCAAAACTACATAAAAAAATAGATAATTATAATAATTTATTTTTATGCCACATAGGATCCACATTCCTATAATTATATTGCTTCAGTTTCGAGCAAAAATAAACTAAAAATTAAAACCTCACCTCTGAAATATCTTAAAAAGAGTAGATTTTTAAAATGAAAAGAGATAGCTTAAATTTAAATTTGACCTAATACCAACTTCTGAATATTTACTTAAAACCAATGAAGCATTCAAATAACAGTCCTTAACTTTTTCGTCTTAGTTTAGTTAACTTTTATAATATTCATGATGTGTTCCGTTGAGGTTTATTCAAAATTAATATAAAATTATACAATATTCACCTGAAAGGTCCGTCTCCTCAACTCAATCATTTAACTGATGGAAATCATGAAAGCAGCTCACAACGACAGCCTGATAAACGAAAACGAACCCAATACATGCAATGCACCCCCTCTACCAGATCTTCAGTGAAACACCAGTTTTGAATCCTGCCGATGATGGGACAAGTCCCGAAAGCGCTACAGTTAAATGATTAATTAAGTTGAGGAGACGGACCTTCAGGTGAATATTCTATAATTTTATATTAATTTAGTTTAGTATCCTAATTTCAAATATAGTTACCTTTAACATAAATAAGTGCACTTTTTCAGTGCTTCAGTTAGCAGAACATGGTTAGCTTCAGTAGTAACTTCAGATAAATGAGGATCATCTTCTCATTCGGTAATCACTTCATCCACATTCCTCCGGGTATTGGGTCATAGGTAATACTGCCTATTTAGAAATACTCACACGTGTTGCTGTTACAAAGCAGCTGAGACGTCTCATCGTTAGAGTTGTACAGCTAGTTGGGCCGAGGATAGAGTTTGAAAATACCCTGTGACTTGACACTCATTCAAGGTACCTTTGAAACTCTTTTGTTTCGGCGCCTCTTTTCAAATTTTGTAGATCATTTTTCTGGATGGATTGACTGACAATTGTGATGCTTGTAATGCTAGGGCATCGTTCTTGGATGGATTGTACGAATTGTTTGATATCATTAATATCACCACCAGTGTTTAAAACAAAATCTTCCATTCTTTTGCATCTTGCTCCGACACCGTTTGGTGCACTCTTTTCATGTCCATTCTCTGTATAAATCCATATAAATGTCTCTGCATCTGGAATTTCTTCAGAGTGTTTAGTTACCATTATAAAAAAAATGTTTTGTTACAATAATGATTAACGGGGCCATCGCTCAAGAAGTGTACGCGTTTAATGTCATCTGCAAGAACTTAAAAAATTGGTTGCAGTTGTGCCCAAATGACAGCAGGTGAATGGATAATGTTCTTAGAGAGAGTGCAATACGATCGTACTGATCCTCGTAGATAAATCACTACTGTATGTAGGCTTAGCTGAGTTCATGATCCACCGAAATGAAATGCTTGCATCACTTCTGCAGAGTCTGTGCAATAATTTTTGCTGAAACCCTCATCTTGAAGACTTATTTTTAAATACTTCATCTCATTAAAATGGTGAGCAATGTTCCTTTCATGGGCAACGAACTTTTCCCAATCTTCATGCAATTGTACTATTAATTGGCATGGATGTTCATCAAAATATTTCTTCAAATCCATTGCCAATCTTCGTAGCTTTTCGGTTTATAGATCTTGAATCTCTTACCTCTTGATGACTTTATCATCGAACTCTTTATAGCTAGGATTCCTATTAGTTCAAACCATACAACTTCCCGATAAACATTCTACGCTATATCGATCGCAACATAAGCCTTCTAGTAACTTTTGGTGATTATCCTAAGGTAAGATTTTTTCTTCGTACAAAGCGCTCAACTTCATGTCCAGGTTACTGTGAACTATATCTAGGCATGTATCACGATTTTCACCATTAGGCTTGTCTATCCATAACGGACGTAATCGACAAGATGGTTGCTAACTAATTTTCAAGTTATTGGCCAAAACGTTTTGTATAGAATGCGTATTGTATCAAGGAAATACTTTTTTTTTTTTACTTTTTAAGTTTGCTTTTGGTAATGAATTCCTTTTTTTTTTTTCCCCTGCTCCCATAAGGCTGTTACTATTGTCGTCATAAAACTTCTGAATCAGCTTCCACACGTTTAGGTAATTTCTCTCGTCATAATTTAAGTGCGGTTAAAGAATTGTACGGCTATGATTTATTTGCGCCTCTATAAATAACAGCACTATCTTTGGGAATCAAATGTCTATACTTTTGGATCATCTGTCCAGACACCGCTTTTGAAAATATGTGTTTATCTTCGATATTTTTTAGCCTCGAATAATACTCTTTGAGCTGTTTATTAAGGACTTCATGAAATAATCCCTCTTCGTCACTTTTTCTCTATCAACAGGTTTAGTTAACATCGTCTGTATTTTTTATTAGTTTTTATTATCTTCAATACTATTTCTTGTTTGCCTTCAAATCTAGCCAATATTTTCCTGTACTTCTCAAGATTTTTCTGCAATACTACAATCCTTTCATTATTTCTCTTTGCTTTCTTATCTTTCTTCTTCGCTGTATATTTGCATTTTTGACTGTGGAACTTGGAATTGGAGAATGCTGTATTGTAACTGGTGTAATGCATCCTGAAGCTGGTGTGAGGCGTTCAGAATCCGCGGACGGTGTGTTTTCACGTGTAAAGTTGTTGGTAACACTGTTTAGCTACTTTTGTTGTTCTGATAAACAGCACAGTATTTTTATTTATTTATTTTTTCCAACTCTGTACTCATTAGGAGTCATATCTTTGGCAAGTTTTCTGTGACTTTTTTTTCTGGTTTATTAATATTTCCTTTTCTTTCATCTCTTCCCTCTTTTGAGTATTTTTTTTCTAAAGTTGGTACCTTAGACGTTCCGCATCTCTCTTTTTCTCTAATAATTTCTCTCTGGATAAATTTCGATTTTAGGAGGCATATCTACATAACCTCAACTAGCCTGCAACTGTTAATTATAATTATTAGGGTATCAATAACTAAACTAACTGCAAAAGGGAGATTGTTGTCAAATTTACTGGAATGAAAGATAGTAGTTCTCTGCCACATTACAAAGCAGGGGACTGTTGCCAGGAACTGTGTTTTTTATTAAATCGTGAAATATCAAGCAAACTATCGTAATATTTAATTTTGCGAGTTCGTGTTGAATATGTACATAAATCATAATAAAATTATATAGAATATATCAAATCCCATAAATAAACTATAATTAAATAATTACCAGTGTACTGTATGTCGTAGTAGCCCAGACACGTACTCCCGCCAGAAATGATGCACTGATACTAAATAAAATGGCGGCACAGTGCTGCTAGCACTACTGACAGGAACGTTAGACTAGTTACGTTCCTTTATATGCCGGACAATATGAAAAGGCACAGCCAACATTTTAATTTTTGGTATTTGATTTTTGGCAGGGTATTGTGCTTAAAAAATCCTGGACAAAATTTGATCAAATTAATGAAATAAAATAAATCAATTTTAGGTGTTATTTATTTCGAAAGAAAGTAAGTCAGTTAACTGTGTTTTTAAATATTACGCACCAAAATGCTATATTATAGATAAATATCTTAAAATAATAAATTATCAAGTGTTAATTCTGGAAGGGGACAGTCCAGGGGACTGTTTCTATGTTGGTTTGGGACATTTTCGATAAAAAAAAAACTATAATGTATACTATTGTAACCACAACTGTACTAAAAAGGAATATTTTTATGCTTGCGTTCTGTGATATTTTAATTTATGATGCAGTAATACTTTTTTTTTTCGAAAAGGTGGTCTGGTCAGCCATTTATGTATTTACAGAGAATCGCCCATTTGATATAGCTCCTCGCTACTAGGAGGTCATTCTGACGTTGGTTTCTCGTAATAAACACCACAGGTATTCACGCAAACTTTCAATATAACTTCATCTGGTTCACACAAACTTTGAGTGATAATAATGTATTAACAAATTGCTACAATAATTAAATTGTTTTACAGTTTATTCACCGCACAATAATTTCCACTGTCATTTGCCACAGCTTCTTCTCGCAGTTCACTGTATCGCTGTCGCTTCATGACTGACTTCCACCCCTGGCAAAAGTGTATATAGGCCTAAGCTGGAGAAAGAAATTTCTTGGTGTCCATTTTTTTATTTTTTTTTATTAAGAGCCCCGCCACCATCCCCCTGGGTTTCCTCGGGCTTAATGCCCATATCCCCAGGTCTGCTCTTGTCCCTAATTACTCTCTGCTGTTTTTATTATGTTCATTTTCAGGATACAAGTTTCGGGTGTTTGTTCTTAATACTACTTATATACAGTTATTTTTACATATTGGTGTCCAGTCGAGATTCTTCTAGTATAGAAATTTCGGAGTCTGAGCTTCTGGAAAGGAGGGGTAGATGCGTACAGAACTTTCCGAAAGGGACGCCTAGACTCATCAATAATCTGCGCGGGCCTCTCAACTCACGAGACAACAATTCACGAATCTATTTCCATCAATGTGAAACCACTGCCCTCGCCGTCACCCGCGAAATTTAAACGCTGCTGTACAATATATGTAGAACTTTAAACTACATTTTCAAGGTAATAGTAAATTATTGAGATTTGTTAGCATTTGTAAATGTTACAACTTAATTAAGAACTGAGTGAGATACTTGGAATCTCAATATATGCAGTTGTTTTTACATAATTATATAAATTATGGAGCAATCAAATAGGTCTACATAAGCTGGAAAATTTAATTATTCATTTTTTTAATAATGGACTACTCTTATTTTAAGGGAGGAAAGAAGATTGCGAGTATTTGAGAATAAAGTTCTTAGAAAAATGTTTGGGTCAAAAAGAGATAAACAGACAGGCGAATGGAGAAAACTACTTAATAGTGAACTACATGATATGCATGTGAAGTCAGATATAATAATAACAGTTAAGTCTCGTAGACTGTGATGGGCAGGACATTGTGGCATGTATGGGGATGAAAGAGGTGCATGGAAGCTACTTGTAGGAAAAGCAGAAGAAAAACGCCCAGTTGGTAGACCAAGAATGAGGTGGGAGAATAACATTATCCATGATTTGAGGGAAGTAAATTATACAGGGGATGATTGGAAAACATTAACTCAGGATAGGGGTATATGGAGAGCTTATGTCCGCGTGGCAATGAACCCATGGGTTCGATAGAGCCAGCGAGATAGTTAATTTATAATTTTAAAAAAATAACATTTCTTAGCAGGGGGCACGCCGTAGCGTAGTGGTTAAGGCACTGAGCTACAAGCCGGAAGGTCGAGAGTTCAAGTCCCGTTGAGGTCAGTATTTTTAAACTGAGCCAAACCTTCCGGCGGCACTATGGCCCTGGGGTCGACTCAGCCTCTAACAAAAATGAGTACCAGCCGCTTGTTCTGGGGGTAAAGACGGCCGTCACGCAGGGCTGACAACCCGGCTGACATAAAGTGCCGATTGTCTAGAAAAAGTGGGAGCCTTAACATCCTACTACCCCAAGGGCCTCCTGAGGCCTGTAGTGGGATCACTTTACTTTACTTACATTTCTTAGCTTCTTCTGAAAAATGCGAGGGCGGATCGGAAAGTAACGCACAATAATTTTTTTTCTGCCTTGGTATTGCAGCTAGAATGTTGAAATTTCACAGAGATATAGTTTGAAGTTTTCACTACAGATGGTATTTTTTCTCAGGTGCACCTCTTGCGAGAGAAGCTTGAACTATGCAACAAAGATGGCGCGCATGCTACAGTCGTCCACCTGTGAAGAACAGAGAAGTGTTGTTCGATTTTTGTGGGCCAAAGGGCATAAACCCAGTGAAATTCACAGGGACATGCGTGGCGTGTATGGGGATGATTGTATGGACCGTAGCAATGTCTCCAGGTGGTGCACATTCTTCCAAGAGGGACGCGTGAACCTTGGTGATTCGCCACGCTCCGGCCGGCCGACAACAGCAGCAATCCCGCAGAATGTCAGAGGCATTGAGGCGGCAATTCTGAACGACCGGCGTGTGCAACTGCGAGCCTTATCGCAGAAGTTCAACATTTCCTATGGTGCGGTGTACGATATTGTTCATGAAAATTTGAAATACCGTAAAGTTAGTGCTCGCTGGGTGCCTAAGAACCTGACAGACGACCACAAGGGCCAGCGAATGATGGCAAGCTTGGACCACTTAACGCGGTACTCCGCACAAGGACATGACTTTCTGGAAGGAATCGTCACAGGTGATGAGTCGTGGGCGTACCACTACACGCCCGAAACAAAGCAGGCATCAATGGAGTGGAAACATGCTGGTTCACCAGTAAAGAAAAAATTCAAAGTGACTCAATCTGCCAGGAAAGTGCTTGTGACAGTGTTCTGGGATATGCATGGGTTTTATTATTGGTGGACTTTGCTGAACACGGGACCACTGTGAATGCTGCGGCCTACATTAAAACTTTGGTGAAGTTGCGTCGTGCCATTCGTGACAAACGTCACAACATTAACGTTAAACTTCTTCATGACAATGCTCGCCCCCATGTTGCTGCTGTCGTTCGTCAGAAATCGCCGAATTTGGTTGGGAGGTGCTCCAGCATCCACCATACAGTCCGGATCTTGCACCATCGGGCTTTCATTCTTGTTTGGTCCCATGAAGAAATTCCTGGCCGGCAAACGCTTTGAGACAGATGTGAAAGTGAAATCAGCAGTGCGCAGATGGCTACACTCCAACCAAACGGACTTCTACGAACAGGGCATATTGAAACTGGTAACACGATGGGAAAAATTTGTCGAGAAAGTTGGTGACTATGTCGAAAAGTAGGTAAAAGATGTAAGCTCATTTGTAATTTTTTTCCTTTTTTTTACTATTAAACTTTTTAAAAAAATTATTGTGCTTTACTTTCCGATCCGCCCTCGTATATATTCCATTTAATTTTATTTGCAATATGTGTTTTATATGTAAAAAATTACAATTTCATTTTATTTTAAAAATTGAGCAGGACATATTTTAGAATCTGTGAGAGAACTACAAGTAATATAAGGCACAATCACAATGATGGTTCCTTCATTATTACTAAGTTCTATCGAATTTTCATATCATGAAAGACTTGTCGAATGAATTTCTAAGTGGTGTATTGATATATATGCGTACTGCTGGTAGCATTCCGAGTTGTCAAGGCGCGCATTCAAGTGTGCACATTGTGATTAATAATACGACCTCAACACAAAGACTTCTTTCATCACCGCTCGTGAATTAATTTCATTCTTCAATATCTGGCTTCTGCTTTAATGCTTTCAGATATTCACAAATAAAAATTCCAGCGCAAAAATAAAATGTACTCTGAACAATTTTGAATTCTCATCTTCTTTCCAGTTGTGGTAAAATAAATTAATTCAACAGAAAATTTAATTTTGTAATGAATCCATTAATTGTAAACGATCAATTATAAACTCATACCTATCATCAAATGCAATTTACTAACAATTGAATATACAACGCTGGATAGTTTCGCAATATAATTTTATTTAAATAAATAATAGTTTTAAAAAACTAAAACAACACGCTTTATTGGAAAAACTGAACTAAAAAATTGAAAAATAATTTTAATTTCCAACACGCTTGGGATAAATAATTTTACCATCAAAAGCGTGGGGTGCTGTTTACCAATTAATATATTTCATAATAAACAGATATTGGTAAAAGTAAAGTCTCTAAGAAGAAAATGTAAAAATCATAAACAGCACCCCGCGCTTTTGATGGTAAAATTATTTATCCCAAGCGTGTTGGAAATAAAAATTATTTTTCAATTTTTTTGTTCAGTTTCCTAATAAAGCGTGTTGTTTTAGTTTTTTAAAACTATTATTTATTTATTATTTTTTAGTTTTAATATTTTACAGAATAAGATAAAAATGTAAATATCTGTAAATTCGATAGGCAACTATTCTAGTATGAGCTAAAAGTAATACTCTTCTAAAAAAAACCCCAGCCGGATTTGAACCAGCGACCTATGTATTACTGAAATTATATACAGTTAGAGTTCACCATCTGAGCTGTTACAACGATTGACTAAAAAGTCGACAAGTCCGCAACCTATTATACCAGTTTTATTTTTTATTTTTCTGATGATTCTGGCCAGGATTTTAGAAACAAAATATGAAATTATTGTATTGTCACGGATCCTTTACAAGTACACAAAGTTTCAAGTCGATCCAAGTTTCTAAGTGGGTGAAAATCGTGTTAAAAAATTCCGTTACATAGATAAAAAGACACTTTTTTTTTCTGATGATTGTGGCCAGGATTTTAGAAAATAAATATGAATTTATTGTATTGCCACGGGTCCTTTACACGTATACAAAGTTTCAAGTCGATCTAATGTTTCTAAATGGGTGAAAATCGTGTTCAAAAATTCCGTTACATAGCTACAAAGACACTTCTTTTTATTTTCTGATGATTCTGGCCATGATTTTAGAAACAAAATATGAAATCATTGTATTGTCACGGGTCTTTTACAAGTATACAAAGTTTCAAGTCGATCCAATGATTTTAAGTGGGCGAAAATCGCGTTAAAAGATTGAGTTACATAGATAGATACAGGTCAAGCTAATATAAAGCGTGTAAAAATGAACGTATGTGAGACGGTCTGCCGTCCTTGAACGACTCAAAAACTTCAACTATTTGAATAGGGTTTTCACCACTATTTATATTTTTTTTTCTGGGAAAATATTAATGTAACGAGTATAACATAAGAATTTAAATTGGAAATCTCATGTTGAATATTTATGTAAACAGATATCACCTGTTATTAGTCGTTCAAAATATCTCCGCAGGCGGAAGAATTGAGAAGCTCTCTCTGTTGCTACACGTGACGTCATCTAAGGCAGTGTTCACTGTCAGCGTCCCACGTCCCGTGCCCCTCAGCACTCAGATAGCAGTGTCACGTGTTCTATTCCTACATAAACACGACTGCAGTGCCCTCCGTCAACAACTGCGCTTACTCCTTGAACGGGTAATATAGGTGTTCTTCATAGACTTAAAAATAGTTTACCAATTATTTATATTACAAGTATATATTACTCTTTAATACTTTCTCATCTCACTTACATGCTACCTGTATGGGGAAATAGTTTTTGATTACAAACTCACCTTTTCCAAGTTTTACAGAATAGAGCTATCAGAATACTATATAACTTAGATTCCGTACATCTTATAATTTTATTTATACTTTTTCGAATATTTTACCATTAAATGAGTTAAAAAATATATGATTTGTCCATATATATGTTTAAAATTATTAAGAATCTATCTTACCTTAACGTGTCCTTAATTTTTATTAAAGATATACATAATTATTATACTAGAGGTTGTATTTTATTACACAAAGATACTAGTTTCTCAACAAAATATGGTATAAAAGGGATCCGTTATGCATTAAAACAATTACAATAACTTACTTATTGAATATCAACACTTCACGAGAATGTTAAACATTTTTCTAATTGTATTAAACATATTTTTTCTCATTGTTTTCTTAGTTAATTTCGTTAATTTAATTATTATTAGTATTATCCTGTTTAAATATTGTATTTATATGTGTATATATATTATGCATTGTCCACCGCTGTGGTCTCGAGGTAGCGTGCTGCCTAGTCACGCAGCGGGCCCGGGTTCGATCCCCGGTCGGGGCAGTTTTTCTCGGTGAGGTTTATCGGGATTTTTCCTCACCTGTAAGACAAATGTCAGGAAAACTTTAAGGCCCAAACGGTCCCCGAAATCATATGACCATCGCAATCATCATCGTTCATATTCATCTTAGATTAAGTTTAGGATTAGGGACTCTCGTGGCGCACCATCATCATCATCACCCATCATATCATCGGGGCAACGTAACCCCGCCTTCCTGGCGACCCTACCGCAGAAGTGGGTTACAACTACACCATGCCAGGAGAGAACACCAGGAATGTCGAAAGACAACCTGGACATTTGGAAAATTATATATATATATATATATATATATATTATGCATTTATAGTAGTTTGTATTACTTAAACTTATGTCTGATTTTGTTTTCTTGTTTTTATTGTAAATTGTTTTATAACCATTATTTTTTGTATATTGTCCCATAATATGAGCAATCTTGCTCTTTGGGGTCTTTGAAGAAATAAATAAGAAACATTACCGTACATTCTATACGGCTGGACCTAAAAACAAAAATGTAATAACGGCGATGGCTTAAGCTGCCTAAACTATAACAAATATAAGAAATACACCAAATTAATGTACACAGATTTGAATATCTAAAAAGATCTACAAATACGTCATCGACATCCTATCTTTTACGGATAACTCACAATAACCGTTTTTTGTCTTCCAGCTCATTGATGCCAAGAAGATCGTGGTACGTAGATTCCCGGACAACGCCGGATATTCAACACGGGATATCTAAAAATAATTACGATACAAATTTATAATTATTGTTACTTCTTCAACTCAGCATAAAAACACATTTAATTTATATAGGCGTAGCATCGCACGCCGGGTATTAGCTAGTATTTTATAAAAATTTTCACCGCTGCGCTGTGATTTTGAGGTAGCGTTCTGATTTGTCACGCATCGGGTACGAGCTCGAGTCTCGGTCGAGACAAGTTTCCTGAATGAGGTTTCTTCGGGGTTTTTCCTCATCTGCAAGACAAATGTCAGCAAACTTTTAGGCCCAAATTGTCCCCGAACGTCACATGGCCATCGCAATCATTATCATTAATTTTAAAATACAATAGGAAGTGTCATTAAGAGGTTTGTTTAATAATTAAGACATTTTGTTCTGTGCATTCTTACCTGTTATGATTGTTTTTGTCGAACATATGTCCCCATCGTCAGCCTTGAAACATATGTTCGACAAAAACAACCATAAGAGGTAAGAATGTCTTAATTATCATTATTCATGTTCACCTCAGATTAAGTTTAGGATTAAGGACTGTCCTGGCGCAGCACTATCATCACCATCACTCATCATATCATTGGGGCAGCGTTACTCCATCTTTCAAACGCCCCAAACTCAAATGGTTTACAATTACGACAATAATACAGGAGAGAACCCAAAAAATGTGGACATGACAACCTGAGTCATGGAATATTAAAAATATATAAAAAGCTATTTTATAACCAATGTTTTACAAAACGAGCAAATATTAGTTGGATATTTATACAGGACCTTCTTCCACCTAAACTCATGAGTAACACATTTTACTTTGATTTTTCCTTCAACACTAACTGCATGGGCTCTTGGCAGATGTGCTACAAAATATATGACAAGTTATGTGGTTGCAGGTCAATGGGTACACAATATCATTTTTCTCTTGAAGTTGAGGTCATCTGATTCAACGATTTGATCAAAACTGAATACATCTGGTAGCCCAACTACTTGGACTGCAAGTTTACGGGATAATTCCGCTAGACTATTTCCTCTGGGATGACATGAAGAACCTGATTCAGGAGACCCATGTGGAGTCGGGGAAAGGGCGGGAGGGGTTTTGGCCGCGGCGGATGTTCAACAAGCAGCTGTTGAACGTGTGTACCAGGAATGGTAGGTAGGTGGGTGGGTAGGTAGGTACGATGCTTGTATTGAACTCGTGTGATCGCCATATTGAATCCTTTTAAGTGGACGGAAAAGCTGGGCAATAAATAACATACAGTAAGCAGCATAAGTGGGAGAGTTTAACATGTACTGTGGTGGCGCTTAGCTTGTAGCGGGAAAACTGTACATTTCCGGACATGAGTTCATATGCAAACATAACCTTCTTGGTCCACGTCTTCACAGTCTGTAATGACTATATATATATATCCATGGTATCTTTACCTTGTCGTGGTGGAGTGGCTTGTGTGCTTAAATGACCCTGAGAGCTATGCCGGCGGTAGCATTGCTGCCGATAGGGTTACCCATGCCGGACTGGTCGAAGGTGATAAGCCAGACGAAATAAGTACCTTGGTTGAAAGAGTGACGATCTTTCACCGTAAAAATACAACCGTCAAGAAATGCGGACATGGGTTCTACTGGGGTAAAATTTTCCGGAGGTCAAATAGTCCCCCATTCGGTTCTCCGGGCGGGGACTACTTCAGGGAACCCATGGCAAAGGCTCAAACACAGGGACATGTTCCTAGGAACATGGAATGTTAGGACTTTATAAATATGGGTGCGAAACATGGACTCTTACTTTAAGGGAGGAAAGGAGATTACGAGTATTTGAGATTAAAGTTCTTAGGAAAATTTTTGGACCAAAGAGAGATGAACAGACAGGTGAATGGAGAAGACTACATAACAATGAACTACATGGTCTTTATAGGAAGCCAGATATAATAAGAACAATTAAGTCTCATAGACTGCGATGGGCAGGACATGTTGCACGTATGGGGAATGAAAGACGTGCATGGAAACTTCTTTGTAGGAAAGCCAGAAGGAAAACGCCCAGTTGGTAGACCAAGAATGAGGTGGGAGAACAACATTAACTATGATTTGAGGGAAGTAGATTATACAGGGAATGATTGGAAAGCATTGGCTCAGGATAGGGATGTATCGAGATATGTCCGTGCGGCCAGGAACCTACGGGTTCGATAGTGCCAGTGAGTAAGTAAGTAAGTATATATATATATACTAGCTGGCCCGGCGAACGTCGTATCGCCTTAAAATATTTTTACGTTAATTTTTCCGATGTTTTAATAGTTACCTGCTATTCGGGGCGGAAAGAAATCCAACAAATCAAAGATCATATAAATCGGTCCAGCCGTTCTTGAGTTATAAATAGTGTAACTAATCCGACTTTGTTATATATATAAGTCCCGGCCCCGCGTTGCTGTGGCTAAGGTATACGTTAAATTATGTTGTAGTAAACTAAGTGAGAAATCTAAATCACAAAGTTTTTGTTTTACACACTTTTTTGGTTCTGGTGCGTTAACTACACCCGGTATAAATATGGGTGGTGGTTTATGTGGAAGTGGTTTTGTTGATTGAGGTGAATTTATGTTGTCTGCATTCTCAGTATCACCCATAAGTGTATCATAAGGATTATATACATTTATTGATGGAATATTTTGAGGAGGCTTGCTGATTTCATTATATTTTCGTTTTTCTTACTACGAACTTGTTGGCAGTTTGGATTCTCATCATCATCATCAAGAAGTCTCTGTATAGTAATATCATCTTGTGATATATTATAGTCATCTTGTTTTTCATTTAATTGAGGCACGGATACTGTTTCTGTAACATTAGGCATATTATTATAACTAACAGACTTACTTACAGTTCTGATATTCCGTTCCTTAGGACCTTCATATGTTTTTTAAATTGACATTCTTCTTAAATGTAAGATTTGTCACATAGGCCTATACCAATTTGCGGAAATTCACTTGATATCTTATCATTCATGATCTCCTAGAACTGATTCGCCATATTGTTCAATGTCCCTTCTCGGTCCAGTTAAATTTAAATTAAGTTGCTGTCTTTCAGCCAGATTACTTAAAACTAATACTTACACAAGAAATTAATATTATTATCAATATATTGAAAATAAAATAAACACTGAACACACTTAAATTATGATATAATATTTGTAATTCAATTGAAATTCGCGGTTGCAACAAAATGCACAGCCACCTGGTTAAATAATAAACCAATTACCTTACACCGTTATCTGTTAGAATCGTATGGAACTCACAGATAATTATAACTCTTTGTTAAATAATAAACAAATAATTTGCAATAAAAAATAATGCGACTATAAATTTAATTATAAACAGCCGTGTGTCTCAAGTTGGATCAAACAGCACACACTGTGCAAAATTTTATTAAAATCGGTTCAGTAGTTTAGGATTCCATCGCGGACAAACAACGTGACACGTAATTTTTATATATTAAGATATATATATATATACTAGCTAATACACGGCATACGCTGCTACGCCTAAATAAATGAAAATTAATGTGCTTTTATGTTTAGTTGACTAAGTGAAAGGAAAAATAATTATAAATTTATATTTTTTAGATACCCCGTGCTGATTACCCGGCGTTGCCCGGGAATCTACTTATCCCGATCTTCTTGACATACTGTTGCACCGGCGCATCCACACCCTATGCTACCCAAAATTTGCACCATATAGGTGCTGGATCAAACCGTTATTGTTGAAAGCTATTTTGATTGGAAAGCATAGATTGTTCAAATTGTGACATCTTTGCCCGGGCCCACAGAGGCAAAGAGGAATTCAACTTTCTTTACTCAATTCTCCCAATACGTAATGTTTACTGACTTATAAAATACAATCGTGGAAGCTTTGGGATAAAAGAACTAACACACGCTTGAGTAAGCTTTTGGAATTTGACTAGGACATCTGACTAATGCTAACTACTGAACGAATAGCCATAGTGTAAATAAAACGCACAACTAAAGCTTTTTAATGCGAGTCAAAATTTAGTCAGATATGATATAAAAAATAAATATTCGCTTTACAAAGAAAAGAAATCACAATAGATCATCTATACAAAAAGAAAATATTATATAAATCAACTTACATACATGATCAATCACTCAAGTCCAGCCTCGGGTTGGGGAAATACTGTCCTGGCGTTCCACCCTGGCTCACTGGACTAAACAAACATAAGGAGCTCTCCTGAGCTGCTCTGACCAGACTCCAACGGTGACTAAGTACATGATCCCCCGTTGTTATCAAAACACAGCTGTTTATGAGAGTTCACAGGTAGAGGGGGAATGCGCGATAGCACAGGGTGCGCACTAGGAAAGGGAAGAGATAAATAGGAAAGCATTTGGCACTGTTCATAAAGATGACACTCGAGATGGAGACGCGATGACGTATAGTTTGCGCAGTAAGACGTAATTCCTGTATCGAAATGTCCATTTCGGTACAATATTCCAAATGAACTGAAATACGAAAATTAATATATTTTATGTTTAGTTAAATAAGTGGAGTAAAGCGAACCCACCACAGGCCTCAGGAAGCCCTTGGGGTAGTAGTAGGTTAAGGCTCCCACTTTTCTAGACAATCGGCACTTGATGTCAGCCGGGTTGTCAGCCCTGAGTGACGGCCGCCTTTACCACAGAACAAGCGTCCGGTACTAATTTCCATTAGAGGCTGAGTCCACCCCAGGGTCATGGTGTCACTAGAAGGTTTGGGTCAGTTTAAAAATCCTGACCCCACCGGGACTCGAACCCTCAACCTTCCGGTTTGTAGCGCAGTGCCTTAACCATTATGCTATGGCGTCCCCCGTCAAATGAGTAGAAGGAAAAATATATATCGTAATTATTTTTAGATATCCCATGCTGTTTACCCGGCGTTGTCCGGGAATCTACTCATCCCGATCATCTTGGCTTAAATGAGCTGAAAGACAAAAATTAAAGTACTTCTTATGATTAGTTGAATGGGTAAAATGAAAAATAATTATAAATGCATATCGTAATTATTTTAAGAATGCCCGTGCTGATTATCCGGTGTTGCCCGGGAATCTACTTATCTCGATCTTCTTGGCATAAATGAGCTAAAAGATAAAATTCGTTATTGTGAGATACCCGCCACGTGATGCTATGCTTGCACAGGAATCTAGTATGTTTGTCTTAACATGGTTATTGTGAGTTATCCGTAAGAGATAAATATATGCTGTCGCGGACTTTTTTTTGTAGAGTTTTCGAGATATTCAACTCTGTGTACATTAATTTTGTGTGTTTTTATGGGTTAGGCAGCGTAAGCCATTTAAGCGTCCAAAGAGCTACTTGTTTTCCACTATAAAGGTCGACTTTAAGGGTGTATGAATTGAGTATCACAACTTTCTTATAGTCCCGCGCCGTAGCCGAGCGGGGTTAAGGTAGGAAGCCTTGGCGCAGAGCTAAGGGACTTGCGCTGGTTCGAGTCTCCATGGGGGAAGAAATTTTCTCATGGTATTTCGGCCAGTATGGGACCGGTGCGCACCCAGCATCGTGAGGCAATTGGGTAGCTACAATAAGTAGCGGCTCCAGGTTGAGGAACCAGCTATAACGGCTGGGGTCTCGACATGCTAACCACATGTCACCCCTACACTGGCTGTTGATCATCTACCTCTGTGATTTGACACATGTGGATGTGAAGGGCCAGCAGCCGGCTGGTAAAAGGGCAACCGCTGAAAAGTGGAAAGATCCTCAATCGGAACTTTCTTATAGCCTATGTTTATCCCGGGAACATCCTGAACAT
Organism: Diploptera punctata; assembly: GCA_030220185.1. Classification (NCBI taxonomy): domain Eukaryota; kingdom Metazoa; phylum Arthropoda; class Insecta; order Blattodea; family Blaberidae; genus Diploptera; species Diploptera punctata. The sequence goes on along the minus strand of JASPKZ010000019.1, from coordinate 983,741 downwards.
TTTGCAAAAAACCCCATGAAAATCGGATAAAACGTAATGCCGCGCACAGAGTACGAACCGAACAAACAAACATTTTTATATATTAGATATACTCTGAATAATTTGGTAATTCTGCAAGCCATAATTTCGTAGTTTTGTTTACACTGTTATGTTAAAAATCACCGAAGTAAAGTAAACTGATCCCACAACAGGCCCGGAGGCTCTTGGGGTAGTAGGAGGTTAAGGCTCCCACTTTTTCTAGACAATCGACACTTTATGTCAGCCGGGTTGTCAGCCCTACGTGACGGCCGCCTTTACTACAGAACAAGCGTCTGGTACTCATTTCCGTTAGAGGCTGAGTCGACCCCAGGGCCATAGTGCCGCCAGAGGATTTCGGTCAGTTTAAAAATCCTGACCCCAACGGGACTTGAACCCTCGACCCTCCAGCTTGTAGCTCAGTGCCTTAACCACTACGCTACGGCCGAAGTACAGGGTGAATTTCTATTCACAGTACATTACTTACTTACTCACTGGCACTATCGAACCCGTAGGTTCATGGCCGCGCGGGCATAATCTCTCCATACATCCCTATCCTGAGCTAATGCTTTCCAATCATTCCCTGTATAATCTACTTCCCTCAAATCATAGTTAATGTTGTTCTCACACCTGATTCTTGGTCTACCAACTGGGCGTTTTCCTTCTGGCTTTCCTACAAGAAGTTTCCAGGCATCACAGTACATTATTTTGCATAATTATTGTTAATAATAGGTAATTCCATGGCGCGACAAACCTAGAAGTCCGTTGGTCTACCAGCTGACTGCTGATTCACATTCACAAGCGCTATTTATAGAGACAATATGATCACCAGCCAATATGCTATCAGCATGTCAGGTCCGCTAGCCGTTATAGCTGGTATTCTCAACATAGAGCGCTATTTATTTTAACTACCCTATTTTTCACGCTGCTGGGTGGCCACTTATCTCATATTGGCCGAAATTCCATCATAAAATGTCTTTCCCCACGAGGACTCCAAACACGCTTGTTCATAACTCTGCGCCAAGGATGAGGGTCGTATGCAAATGCATTAGTCTCTACTCAAATTACTTCCAATCACTGGTGAGCTGAGATCGAATTAACGGCCGCCTTAACCGGTCATGCATGAATGTTGACGTTTTCGTAATATTGGCAACGAATTACCCAGAATTCTCAGCGATATAAAACCACTTCCGTTATTTTCGTCTGCTATAGAGGAATGCATTTATGCTTGCATCCCGCAAATAATACCGTATACAAACACGTCTGCGACGCGCAATATTACGCGCGATTCTCCTGTTCTTCCAGTTGAATTCTTTGGTAGACTCTATCAAATTCATCTTCTCCGCGTATACCGAAAACATGATCGAAGTCTTCAAGGTCCGACATCTTGGATAAGTTTTCAAACTACATCGGTTACCATCGGTTCCCTTCGGAATTTTCACATAAGTTTATATCTTGAGCCACGATCTTAAGGTACCTTGTCAGGTAGCTTTACAATTATTACCGCGTGAATAGATTTCTGAGTAAGAAAAATGTGTTTGAATAAAACTTTATCAGCAGAGAACGCCTTTTACTGTCTAATGCGTTCAAACATTCGACCCTAAAGACCGTTTTGGCTACTGCGTCAGAAAATAGTTAAAGATATCTAATTCTAACTCCTTCTTCTGTGTGTGTTAATCCTCGAACACTCCATGTTGCAATCTTGAGATCCTTAATAATCAACATATTTGTTGCCTTGTCTTCACAGTGTGATCATTCCGGCATTTGTTTAAACTTAAGTTTTTTCGAGTAATAAGGCTGGTTCGTTACCAGCCATCCCCAGAGCAAGACTAGTGGTGGGAATGCTACCTTATAGCTTCTAGTCAGGCGTTCAAAATATGGCATTTCCTCCAATTTTGATGGAACGGTTATACCGCTGTGACTCGGTCCCATTATCTAGTTAGTTAACCCATTCGCTTCAGGTTTAAATACTCAATGCATTTTCCCAGAGACCGGATTTAAGTTACGGTAAATTATATAATCTATTTTCAGACATTCAAAACAAACAAAAGATAACGGTAATTGAAATCACAATAAAGCTGAAGGCAAAAAACACATTCCTTTACTATTCATAAATGTTAACAAAAGATTACCCTGCCAAGGGATGTACAAAATATTTCAAAATATATAACAGCAGAGTTAAGCGAGTTACCTCGTCTTCTGAATTGAAGGCCTTTTAACTTCCGGCGAGTCTACCTCGTCTTCTGAGGAGAATGAGTTAATAGCAGGAGTGTTTGGGAATTAGGTGGGAGAGGTTATAGAATGCACATCACTATATACTTAATTACTTACTTACTCACTGGCACTATCAAACCCGTAGGTTCATGGCCGCGCGGACATAAGCTCTCCATACATCCCTATCTTTAGCTAATGCTTTCCAATCATTCCCTGTATAATCTACTTCACTCAAATCATAGTTAATGTTGTTCTCCCACCTCATTCTTGGTCTACCAACTGGGCGTTTTCCCTCTGGCTTTCCTACAAGAAGCTTCCATGCACGTCTTTCATTCCCCATACGTGCAACATGTCCTGCCCATCGCAGTCTACGAGACTTAACTGTTCTTATTATATCTGGCTTCCTATAAAGACCATGTAGTTCATTGTTATGTAGTCTTCTCCATTCACAACTCATTTGGCTCGTGTAACCATTTCATTTTTGCTAGCTTTCTTTTCTTTACAATGTCGGCACATTCCTCATCAAACCATTTCTTGTTTTGCTTCTTTTTTAAACAACCAATGCTTTCTGATGCTGACAATTTAATAGTATCTGTTATAGCCTCCCATTCTTTATTTATATCAGTTTCTTCTTCCGCTTGACATACATTTTCATCTGTGATACATTGCAGTACTTCAAATCTATTAGCAATTTTGATTTGGTATTCCTGCCGCATTTCATCATTTTTCAAGTTTTTTAATTCATATTTTACAGAATCATCTTTAGCGTTTGTTCCTCTCATAAGCGATAGCCGTTTTCTGATTTTCACTCTGACCAGATGATGATCCGAATTGTAGTCTGTCCCTCTAACTGATCTAACATCAATGATGTTACTGTGCCAGCGTTTATCCACTAATACATGATCTATCTGGTTCCGAGTTTCTCCATCTGGGGACGTCCAGGTGTATTTATGAATATCCTTATGCTGAAATGTTGTACTTTTAACAATGAGATTCTTTGATGTGGCAAATGTGACTAATCTAACCCCGTTGTCGTTACTATCTTCATGAAGACTGAATTTGCCTATTGTTGGTTTGAATATATCTTCCCGCCCCACTTTTGCATTAAAATCTCCTAAGACAATTTTCATATGATATCGTGAAAGGCTATCAAATAAGCATTCTAATTCTTCATAGAACTCATCCTTGATCTTGTCATCTTTATCTTCTGTGGGGGCATGTACATTTACAATTATAAAATCATGTCGTTTACCCTTTAGAAATATGTATGATATCCTATCACTAACAAACTTAATATCTTGGATAGCGGATAGGATCCTCCTTCTGACTAAAAACCCGTTCCAAATGCAGGTCTTTCTGCACCCCCATAGTATAATGCAAAGCTTCCTGATTCCTGACTACCTTCTCCTGGCCACCTAACTTCCTGTAAAGCGACTATATCCAAGGGCGATTTATCTAATTCCCGCGTTAATATCTCTAGTGCCCCGCTATTGTATAAAGTCCTAACATTCCATGTTCCTAGGAACATGTCCCTGTGTTTGAGCCTTTGGCATGGGTTCCCTGAAGTAGTCCCCGCCCGGAGAACCGAATGGGGGACTATTTGACCTCCGGAAAATTTTACCCCAGTAGAACCCATGTCCGCATTTCTTGACGGTTGTATTTTTACGGTGAAAGATCGTCACTCTTTCGACCAAGGTACTTATTTCGTGTGGCTTATCACCTTCGACCACTCCGGCATGGGTAACCCTATCGGCAGCAATGCTACCACCGACATAGCTCTCAGGATCATTTAAGCACGCAAGCCACTCCACCACGACAAGGTAAAGATACCATGGAGGCGCATATCACTATATTTACACTAAATCTCAAAACGTGTTAAAGATACTGACTGATTGCTTATGGTAAACTATTAATAGCGCTAGTTTTTTTGCATAATCATTTTCGCTTTAGGAGGAAGTTTCATGCACTTAGATATAATTATTTTAATTTGAATCACAAGATAGTTTATCATTGATGGTTACAAAAATGGGGGCCACTTCCGTCTAAAAAGATCATACAAACAGTCTTTGTTGCCTAAATTTGAACATTTTAACAGGCGAGAGCATTATTTTTAATACCATAATTTCGTCTGATCAAAATTTAATCACGCTTCGTAAGTTAAATAAAACAAATTATAAGTGTATATAAACACCGAAAAAATAGTAACTAAAGAAAATAAGGTGCAATAGTAATGCATGTAATTCGAATGGGTAGAAGCATAAATGCTTTAATATGTTTTATTGTGAAACCATTGATATGAACACTGTAGCATTCTATAACTGCTTCAATCAACTCTAAGGCTTATGGAGTCCATAGGTTCAAAGACCCTCTATGAGTTCCCATCCTCAGCCAACTTGATCCACTTTATATCACCGACATCCAGATCCCTAAAATCCATCCAAATATTATCCTTCCGCCTACGCTGACTTTCCTAATGATCTTTTACATACGGATTTCCAAAAAAAAATGAAGTACGTATTTCTAATGACATTCATTTATTCTACATGACCTATCCATTTCAATGTCCTAGGGTTATTAACCCTGACATTAATGATGCAAGAAATCATATCATCATCATCATCATCATCCGGTATCATGGCAGCTGCCGCCGTCTCTGCCAGTCTCCCATCAGACGCCTCCCCAGGTGCCGGATAGGGGAATGCTCACCAGATATGGCGGGTACTGGGGAAATAAAATACCCAGGGCGGACCAAAACTAGCGCTGCTGCCTTGCAGTAAGATATTGGACTATCAAAGGCTAGAGGAAGAAAACCTTGAACAAAAATTACCCGTCCCCCAGGTTGGGGGTTGATGCATCGGGCCAGCTCCTCGTTCATCATAAAAAGAAAAAAATGCTAAAAAACCAAAAATCATGCCTCAGAAATCATATCATTAATTAATTTAACCTTTACAGCTGATCCAACTTTCTTTTGATAAGAAAATGCTGTTCCTAATGGGCAATTATAATTTATTTTTACATGGAATAATATGTAATTGCCTGTTTGTATGTATGGATAATTTCCCATAACTTCCATACACATACTCCTGGTGAAAGTATTGAAAACAGATATGTGTTAATTTGGGGAAAGTTCTAGCATTTATTGGCTTCTAACCAATCTGAAGTCTATAAAAATATCTTAAATTATCATATTCACCATTAATAGTAAACAAGTTTACTATCATAAATGCATTCAAATAATCAGCTACCTACAAAATCAAAGAACGTTTAAAAGATTCCAGTGTTTAATCGTTTTGCAGACGATTTAGCTCTTCTGGCACTTTCCGAAAATGATTTGCAACGATCAATTTATAATTTACAAAAAAATAGGTGCCAAATTTAATATGGAAATATCAATTAACAAAACTAAAATTATGGCATTTCATGGGAAGGACCCCATACAAAGTAAAATCTGTCTCCAGAATAAAATTTTAGAGAGATCTAATCAATTTAAATATCTTGGATATTATCTCTCTATCTGGGATGAAAAGGATATCCCTGAAAAAGTTACTAGTTATAATAAAAGTTTAGGAATTATTAATCAAGTTATGAAACCATCCCTTGTACAAAAAAAACCAGATTACGTTTATATAACACTTTGGCTAGACCAGTGTTGACCTATGGTAGTGAAGCATGGACACTAAAAAAACAACATGAAAACAGGTTAACGGCTTGTGAAATGAGATTCATGCGCAGAACAGCGGGTTACACCAGATGGGATCGGAAAAGGAACACCGATATCTTAAAAGAATTGAAGACTACGCCAATTTTGGAATATATTAAACAGTACCAACTAAATTGGAAACACCATCTTGAAAGAATGAGTTCAAATCGGATCCCCAAAGCTGTTTATAATTATATACCCAGAGGACGAAGATCACTGGGCCGTCCTATGAAACGCTGGAGGGAAATTTTCTATAGGATCGTAACAGGCCTTGGCCTAATACTTGGAAGGAAGAAGAAGAAAGAATCTTTAGAAATCAAGTGTAGTGCGATGGAATTATGCAAATCTCTTTGCGTAAGGAATAATCTGCCAGAATCGAACGCAACGTCTTCAAGACTAGAAACAGAAAATTTGCTGTATTACTATAAAAGAATACAGAGATTTTCATTGGTTTATTTAAATAAAAAAAAATATAGTGATTCTAAAAAAGTAAATAAAATTTGTGTGAAATGTACATAATCATTTAGGTTTATTTTGAATTCCTGAAAGAATGTGGAAGTAATATTATGAGACACTATCTCGAGTATTTGTATGTTGAACCATGATGCGTGTACACACACATAAAGACTAGATTACATATGGTTTACTCGAAGCGAATACGTAACAGAAGCGAGGAATTCTCACGTATCATCAGACTAAATACACATTTATATGTGCTTCATGTTCATATTTGTTTGTATTACCGACTTTATATTATACTGTGTGAACACAGTTCATAAAACCGTTTTTAACTCAGGGAGGTCTCTATTTGTATCATAACTTAAGATAAAAATCTGAAAAACTATTTTTATATTCATTCTTCCAATAGCAAGTGCAAATGTAACACTTCATTCTGTCACTGCCCCTACTTCTTTAAATCACATGTACACAGTGTAATACCACAAAATCTGCAAACTAGGTGATTGAAGTTAATGTAAATATTCTTCTTCTTCTTCGTCACGGTTTAAACTTTTTGCTAGCCTGTTCCGGCATCAAATTGCTGCTCTTTCCATCTTTTCTTTGGTCTTCCAAAACTTCTATCTTCCTCTGTTGTAGGAAATCATGCATTATGTTCTTCTTGGTCCTTCTGTAAAGCTGGGGTTCCACAGGGTTCGCTGCTTGGACCTTTACTTTTTTTCAATCTACATAAATGACATATCTAACTCCCTAAAGCATTGCAAACATAATTTATTTGCAGACGACATGCAAATCTACATCCACACAGACAAATATTCTCTAAATGATGCTGTTGCCAAAATTGACGAGGATCTTGACTCACTAATGACTTGGACAGTTAAATATGGACTGCAATTAAATCCTAGAAAGTCACAATCAATCATTATGGGTCACCAGAGACTATTATCTACAATTAACCTAAACACAGTCTCGCATGTGTCACTAAATGGAGTTCAAATCCCTTATAGTGAGACAGTAAAAATTCTACGAGTATTATTGACAACTTAAATTGGAATACACAAATAACCATACATGCGAAACAGTCTTCTCAATAATACATTCATTAAATCGCGTAAGAAATTGTCTGCCATTCGCTATAAGGAAAATGTTAGTAGAAACACTTGCAATGCCCCATTTTGATTATTGTGGCACTCTTTTTACAGACTTAAATATTATTTACACTCAAAGACTTCAACGTGTTCATAATTCTTGCGCACGTTTTATTTGTGGTATTCGCAAATTTGACCATGTTACACCGTCCCTGGAACAATTATCGTGGCTTCGTCTAAGAGATCGTAGAACTGTCCATTCCTTATCCCTTCTCTATAAAATACTTCACACATCATCGCCTAATTATTTATCACGCCGCTTCATCAGACTATCCGACACACATAATCTTGACACTCGATCCCATCAGCACATTGTCCTTTATATCCCTCCTCATCACACTGTATATTATTCATTATCTTTTACTGTCTCACTTACCAAAACATGGAATTCCCTTCCGTCATATGTCAGAGACTGTCAAACTATAACATCCTTCAAAAACAAATTAAAGAATTATTTAATAACAAACTAACTTATACACCTCACTGATAGTATTCTTTTAACAATTAATAAATTTAATTATTTATGAAAATAATATTAAGATTAACAAATATTTTCTTTTGTTTTGTTTTAAATATTGTACAAACGTAAAATTAGTTTTCTATATCTCATTTTTCTTTGTTTTATATATACATCAGACAGGGTCAATTTAATATGCCTTGCTTGTATACATTTTATTATTAGTCTTAGTCTTAATTTTAACTAACATTAACTAGTTGCATTATAGATCGTAATATAATAGATATTATCTTTTTGATCAAATTTTTATTTAGTATTTAATATTAGAGTTCATTGTGATTGTTACATTCTGATGTAATATATGTTTGCCGTGGTGAGTGGAAGAGAAGGCCACATGGCCTTAACTCCACCAGGCTAAATAAATAAATCTAATCTAAATCTAGTTATATGCTGATTTTGGTATTATGTTCTCAGTCATTCTTGCTAAGTGTTCTTTCCAGTTTATTCTGTATTTCACTACTGTTGTGTTGAATTCCTTTACTTTTAGTTGTTGTCTTATTTCTATGTTGTGTTTGTGGTCTGTTCATTGATATACTGCTATTGGTCTGAGGAATTTCATTTCAACAGCTTGGGTTCTGGCAGATTGTTGTGTTGACACTCTCCATGTTTCGGATCCGTAAGTAATAATAGGAACTGCCATAGCCTTGTATACTTTCATTATAGAGTCTTTTCTGGCTTTATTTATCAAAGTTCTTTTAAGTGTTCCTGTTATATAATTAAACTTATTTAGTTTCTTATTTATATATATTTCCGTTGTGTACGATATTTCGCAACCTGTAAAATTAGTACACATGATATTAGCAGGGTAGTCACATGTAGGCTTAAATTTACCTAAATCAACTCGAGGACGGTATGAAAACTTTAATTTTAAGCAAATTCTGAGTTCTACCCATGTAAATAGTTTTGAAAAAGGTTTTCAAGTCTTAATTGACCCTACTTACTAGACACCGAAAATGACCACGATAAGAATTTACATATAATTATGTTTGTGAGGGTGTGTTTTAATGTTCTAGCGGCTGAAATGTTTATGTTTTTTTTTCGAAACCAAACTTCGCATATAGCAATTAATTAAGAAAAGTGAGGTCGATTTTGTTACCAGCAAAATAGGAGTGGATGTTAACGCGAAGCAAAATTAAAAAATCTAACGGTAGCATCATCGATTTTCCGCTACGAAACTCGGTATGTCATTGAAATAAAACGAGAGAGCTTTTCTCCAAATGTCTAGGAATCCAACAATTATTAGGAATGAAGAGTTTATCGGTAAGCTGAGAATATAAAAATTATAATATAAAATAATCTACTTTGTTTTGCAATCTCTTCAATTATTTAAAAATAATAAAAACGTGTACGCCTTTCTGGAAAAACTCCCATTATAGGGCTTTGTGATACCGAAATGCCACATTTTTTCAGAATTATTATAATAGTTGAGACTGCAAAACAAGGTAATTGTTTAATTTTATACTACACCTCAATAGAATTTTACCATGAAATTTATTAGTATTTACTGAAAGCTGAAATTTAAAAATAGCTCACCCCTACACTGGCTCATGATCCTTCACCTCTGTGAATGTGAGGCCGGCAGCCGGCTGGTAGGCTCTAGGCCTGTCGCGCCATGGAGTTAGTTCATAAGAACATTTTCATTCGATCGGAATTCGCTAATTACAAAAGAGTTCAATTATAAAATAATTACATCTACTAACTAAATGACTAACTCACTGGCACCATCGAACGCATTGGTTCATGGTCGCATATACATAAGCTCTCCACACATCCCTATCCTCAGCTGTTTTTTTATTCATCCTTTATCTATAAAATCCTTCACACATAATCGCCTAATTATTTATCACGCCGCTTCATCAGACTATCCGACACACATAATCTTGACACTCGATCCCATCAGCACATTGTCCTTTATATCCCTCCTCATCACACAGTATATTATTCATTATCTTTTACGGTCTCGCTTACCAAAACATGGAATTCCCTTCCGCCCTATGTCAGAGACTGTCAAACTATAACATCCTTCAAAAACAAATTAAAGAATTATTTAATAACAAACTAACTTATACACCTCACTGATAGTATTCTTTTAACAATTAATACATTTAATTATCTATGAAAATAATATTAAGATTAACAAATATTTCCTTTTATTTTGTTTTATATATTGTACAAACGTAAAATTAGTTTTCTATATCTCATTATTTTTCTTTGCTTTTATATATGTTAGACAGGGACAATTTAATATGTCTTGATTGTATACATTTTATTATTAGTTTTAGTCTTAATTTTAACTAACATTAACTAGTTGCATTATAGATCATAATATAATAGATATTATCTTTTGATCCCCCCCAGGAGCTATCACCTTGACGTGGTGGGGGGGCTTAGTACCCGATGAACCAGACGACTCTACTGGGGAAGATTGACTTAGGTTAATCTTGCTGGTGGGTAAGAGGCGAGGGGAACTAAGTATAGCTCACAACGAAGGAATGGCGTCTGTATCCATATTGGGCGGCCACATCTTCGTCAAGTCAAGTCTTCAACGGTCAACAGGGCGACAAGGAATAGCACAGCTAAACTTGTAGGGCTTGAAGAGCGGAAGAAGCAGCCCTCTCTTGGGGGGTGGATACCCAGAGGAGCATGTTTGGAGGCTCAGAGGAAGCAGCCCTTCCACCATCCTTGTCCTGCGAAGCGCTCGTAACGCTTCCAGGAGACATTTATCTTACTGAGAAGCTTCATGGAAATCAGCCGGATTGTCATAAAAGGAACCGACCCAAGCAAGATAAAAGGATACGATTTGGAATAAAGGACATTTTGAAATTAGGAAATTGGAACGTAAGGGGAATAAATACAAAAGAAGAAGAATTAGAAAGAGAATTAAAGAAAAAAGAAATAAATATAGCAACAATAACAGAAACAAAAAAAAGAAACTAAAAGGAACAAAGGACTTACAACACTATACTATGTTGTATAGCGGAGTAGAACAGACAACAAGAGCGCAGTGTGGAGTAGCAATTTTAATAGATGAAAAATGGAAGAACAAATTGAATAGCTATGAGTTTATAAATGAAAGAATCCTGATAGCCAGATTTAAAATTGAAAGAGGATATATGATGATAATTGCTGTGTATGCCCCAGAGGAAGGCAAGAAAGAAGAAACAAAAACATTTTATAAAACATTACAAACATTAGTTGATAAATATACAAAAGATCATCATTTAATAATAAGTGGAGACTTAAATGCCAGAGTAGGCAATGTCCCTATACCTAATGTAATAGGAAATAATGGAGAAATAACAATAAATGAAAATGGACAGGATTTGAGACAGTTTTCAGCCTATAATCAATTAAAAATAATGAATACCTATTTCCGAAAAAAGGACATACATAAATATACAAGAAGTGGATATAACTCAAGATCAATAATTGACTATTTAATCGTAAACAACAAGCTAGGAGCCTTGGTAAAAGATGTGAGAGTACATAGAGGCAGCGATATATACTCTGATCACTATCTCGTGATAAGCAAAATAAACATAATAGCTAAATGGCGGAAAAATAACATAAAGAACAAAAGAAACCAAGAAGAAGTATATAAAATATATTTATTACAAGATCAAAGTATTAGACAACATTATGAAAGCAGAATGAATAAATATATATCAGAGATAGCGACGTCAGAAGATATAAATATTGAATGGGAAAATATATCAAATGTAATACATAAAACAGCAAATGAGATATTAGGAAAGAAAAATAGAATAAGGAATAGGAAGGGCTTGAGAACTTGGAATGCGAATATACAAAATGCAGTGAATGAAAAACAAAAAGCATATCATACATACGACTGAAAACAGAAGAATCTTATGAAGAATATAAATGAAAAGGAGAATTGCTAAAAGCATTATAAGAAAATCCCATCAGGAGTCATGGGATAAATTTATAAGCTCAGTAGAACATGATATGTATGGAAGACAAGAAATAGGTTATAAATTAGTGAAACATCTAAATCAGACTGAGAAAGATTCTGCCAGATTGAATATAATCCCAGAACAAGAATGGATCCAGCATTATGAAAAACTTTGGAAAAAGGAGGAAATTGAAGGAAAGAGAAACAATGAGGAAGAAATAAAAGTGGAAAATATTGATGTAATAGACATAAATGAATTAGAAATGGCTTTGAAAACCACTAAGAATAGGAAAGCAACAGGATTAGATAATATAAATATGGAATTAATCAAATATAGTGGAATATTGTGTAAACTACGAATACTTCATCTAATTAATATATGTTGGCAGACCTATGGGATTCCAACCACTTGGAACAAGCAATTGTCAAGAATATATTCAAAAGAGGAGACCGGAGAAATTGCGAGAATTACAGAGGGATTAGCTTAATGAATACTGGCTACAAAATATATACGAAAATATAAATAATAGATTGAGAAACATAACAGAAGTAATAATAAGTGAAAATCAAAGTGGATTCAGAAAGGGAAGGTCATGTATAGACAATGTCTTTACACTGAAACAACTCATAGAAAAGAGAAGAGAACATAACTTAGAAACTCACATAGGATTTATAGATTTGGATAAGGCCTTCGATCGAGTAAACAGACAAAAATTATGGGAAATATTACGAATGAAAGGATACCCGCTGTGCCTTGTAGAAACAATAAAGACATTATATGAAGACACAAATATAATTATAGATACCGGATTCAAAAGAACAGATGCAATCAAAACAAATACTGGATTACGACAAGGATGTAGTTTATCACCCACTTTGTTTAATATATATATAGACGATATTTTTAATAAATGGAAAGTTTTAGTAAATCCAGGAATAAGAATGGATAATAAAATGTGCATAAATAATCTTTTATTTGCTGACGATGTAATCATAATACAGAAAAATGAAGACGACTTACAGAAATCAATGCATGCATTAAATGAAATATGTAAATTATACGATCTAAAAATTTCTGTAAGGAAAACGAAGACCATGGCTTTTAGAGGAAGAGATCCAGTGAGAACCAAAATTATTTTAGAAAATCAAAGTATAGAACAGGTGTCTAGTTTCAAATATTTGGCTGTGATGTTGGCTACAATGTGGAAAGAGATATTGACTCCAAAATAAATAAATTTCAGACGGTGTGTGGAACAATACAGAGAACATTCAAAAATAAAATTAGAAAGAAACCAAGATAAAAATGTATAATGTTATGGCGGTTCCCACAATATTGTATGGATGTGAAACTTGGGCTCCAGTGAAAAGACAGAAGGATAGAATACAGACGGCAGAGATGCGGTTCCTAAGACAAGTAAAAGGATGTACAAGACTTGATAGAATAAGAAATGAGGATATAAGAGAAGAATTGAAAGTACAGCCTTTATTGGATAAAGTCACGAATTACAGACAGAAATGGATTGATCACATGGATGGAATGAGCAAGGAGAGATATCCATTGTTAGCCAGAAATTATCAAGCAAGAGGAAGGCGTGATGTTGGAAGACCTAGAAGACGTTGGGCTGATGCAATATGAAGTCGGAACGGGCAATTGCCTAATCCTTGGAGTGATGATGATGATGATGATCTTTTTGATCAAATTTTTATTTAGTATTTAATATTAGAGTTCATTGTGATTGTTATATTCTGATGTAATATATGTTTGTCCTGGTGAGTGGAAGAGGCCACATGGCCTTAACTCCACCAGGCTAAATAAATAAATCTAAATCTATATAATCTACTTCCCTCAAATCGTGGCTAATGTTATTCTAGCAACTACCAACTGGCGTCTCTCTGGTTTTCCTACAAGAGACTTCCATGCACTTCTTTCATTCCCCATTCGTGCCACATGCCTTGCCCATCGCTTTCTACGAGATTTAATTGTTTATTATATCTGTAGGTTCATTTCATGTTTCTATTGTATGGAATGTATTGTGATTAAGCACTTTATTGCAGGCCTGTAAGTTAAGGATGTAATTAATGCAGTTTTATGTGACTTTTGAAAACAACATTTACAGTTATAAAGAATAAGAAAACAATAAAATTAACCTTGGCGTGAATATAATATTAATCCCAAAAATTAAATGCAGCAGTGTCAGGTGAAATACGTGTATACAGGTACAAAAACACACAATAATGAATTATGCATTTTACATGCTCAGGTCAAACGGTTTCAGGGGAAAACATCGTTAAAATTTTATAGGCACTGTTTTGTTTATCAAACGTTGATCGAATGATAGTATCATCATCTCTACTTTACTTGATCGAGACAATAATTAACGGAAAATAATGGGAGATTTCAAGATCTTGACAAGACACAAAGAGTGAAGAAAAACTATAAATAAAATTAAGAAAGAATATAATAGGTCTATATCTGGTAATGTCCCGCGCCGTGGCCGAGTGGTTAAGGCAGGAAGCCTTGGCGCAGAGCTACGGGACTTGCGCTGGTTCGAGTCTCCATGGGGGAAGAAATTTTCTCATGGTATTTCGGCCAGTATGGGACCGGTGCCCACCCAGCATCGTGATGCATTTGGGTAGCTACAATAAGTAGTGGCTCCAGGTTGAGGAAACCAGCTATAACGGCTGGGGGACTCGACATGCTGACCACATGTCACCCCTACACTGGCTGATTATCATCTACCTCTGTGATTGACACATGTGGATGTGAGGCCAGCGGCCGGCTGGTAGGCTAAGGGCCTTGTAGGCCTGTCGCGCCAGGAGTTTTTTTATCTGGTAATAGATGGAAAAATCATTTTTAACCAAGTCGAATGTTAACCTTATTAAATTACTGCATAATTATAATTGATTTCAGCGTGAAAAAATAATGTATAAACTGGTTACCTCTACACTCGATGTGATAGTCCATCCATCCATCCATCCATAGTAATTCTGTCCGAGGGCAGGTCTTTCACTGCAATCATAGCATTTTCATGCTATGCTTTGCAGCTTTACTAGGGATTGTAGGTGTGATAGCTTCCCTTTGCTTTCCACACCGGTGAAGGATGATGATGATGATGATGGCCGGATGATTTTCGGGGACCGTTGGGCCCTAAGCTTCCTGACATTTGTCTTACAGGTGAGGAAAAAAAAAACCTAAAATACCCTCACCCAGGAGCCTGTCCCGACGGGGAATCGAATCAGGGCCCGTTGCATGACAAGCCGGCACGCTACCTCGAGATCACAGCGGTGGACGATGTGATAGTAAGGGAGAAAAAAACAATGTATTACAAAAGCTTAACGAGAAATGGAAAATATCAAATTTCCATTATTCTCGTAACAATATTGTATTCGTAATTCTTGTATTTATGACTATTTTAATAAATATATAAATAAAAACCTCTGCACCTACTATTTGTAGATCGTGAGAAAGCATGCGGCAATGTCCTTATAGAGAAACTATTAATGGCTTTAAGACGTATTATCATAAGTAATGCCACGAGTGATTTCCAAATTATCGATAAATTCACGACTCACGAAGTGAGGAGTGAATTTATCTAGAGAATTTGGAAATCAAGAGTGGCATTTGTTAGGACTATTTAACGAATAAAATTAAGCTGTTTACTCACAATCATTATTTAACTGTAGTTATTTCAAAATATTTATATATTTAATGCAAACGGCGATGTTTGAAAACAAATGAGAAACGATAGGTACGCTTCTACTGCTTCTTTTGTTTATCACTGCAACCAGATCATACTATTTATTGCCAAAGGAACGCAATATTGTAAGAATGCTCTCTAGTGGAGAAAAAATGAAACATCATCTGTATATTAATTCATTTCTGATGTCGTATGATGTAAATATTACAATTATATTTTTCTGGATTATTACCTGGGAAAAAATACATTTAAGAAAGTCAAACAGTGGTTTCTTTTTTTGGTGGTATAATAAATTGCTACAAATGTTGACATGTATGCACTATATATACAATCTGGTAGCCGTATTTCTTATAGGCTCAGTCACTGCAAAATAACGGCCAGACCTGTTCAGAATATTAAAAAGGAGGAGCTTTGTTTAATATATGGTAATTATAACACTGAAAATATTCGTGAAACACGACTCTGATTGGTTGTAAAACAGAAATCATTGAAACGTGATTGGTCATTGACTCCCATTTGGGGCATGAGTTAAATAGTCATACGAAGACTATATTAAAGGTATACAAATATCTAAAATTAAAATTGGCAGTAAATTGTCACATAGTTTTACGATAAATAAAGGTCTCCGTCAAGGTTGTTGCCTATAACCGACTCTATTTAAAATATATGTACATGAAATATTAAAGAATTCTAGAAAAAAATGTTGAAGCATGGGAATTCCTATTTCAAACAATAAAACTTTATACATCTTACATTTTGCAGATGATCAATTAATATTCCACAAGATTATGAAGATTTAGAATATATGACTAGAAAATTAATAGAAGAATTTGATAAAAGGGGATTGATTTTGAAAACGAAGAAAACAAAATATTTATCAATTGGTGAACCAGAACAAATTTAATTTTCGAGACTGGAGAAACAACAAAATCTTGTAGTGAGATCACATATTTAGGAAGAGGAAATAAGAAATAGAAATAATAAGGAAAATTTGCAATTGCTTGCCTCAATGGAATATCGTGGGAAAAATATAAGTAATAAAAATAAAATTAATATATATATATATATATAAAATACAATTGTTAAAAGCATCATTATTTATGGAGCAGAACTTTGGCCATGAACAACAAAAACAAATAAGTATATTTTGGCAACGGAAATGGATTTTATACGAAGGGCAGCAAGAATTTCAAGAAGAGAAAAAATTAGGAACTCAGTTATAAGGGAGAAAATGAATTGAAGATACTATTTTAGATTATATTAAAACTCAGGAATTAAGATGGTACGGACATGTCCAGCGAATAGAAGAGGATCGGCTACTAAATTGTGTTTTTGAATGGAAACCTGAGGTAAGACGAGGCAGAGGAAGACCTAAAACCTCCTGGAGTCAGGGAATATATTTATACATGAAGGAGAAACATATACAACCAGAAGATTGGATGGACCGACAAAATTCACTATTAGGAATCGGACGATGTCAAATACATTAATCAACCGAATATATATATATATATATATATATATATATATATCCATCCGACTTTGAATCTTTAGGCTTTTTAGCATTGTTATGTTTTTTGTGACGAACAGGGAGCTGGCCTGATGCATCAACCCCCAACCTGGAGGACCAGGCAATTTTTGGTCAAGGTTTTCTTCCTCTAGCCTTTGTCAAGCCAATGACGAACTGCAAGGCAGCAGTATGTGTACCCCAGATAAGGGGCCCTCACAGGGTACTATCAGCCGGGGTACTGAACCCTGTTTTTAACGAGGTTGTTACTCCTCCCCCTCACCCTTTTCTAACCTGGCTTGGACAGGCTTTGGCGGTGTCCACCTGGAAGAAGGAGGAGAGGAAGACCTCGAAACTAGTGGATGCAGGAAATAAGTTCTGGAATGAGAGCAAGGGGACTGGAGGACATGGATTGGATGGAGAGAGACGAGTGGAGAAGAAAAATAAAACTTTAGGCACAGAAAGATGTGTAAACATTAAATTCTGTATATAAATAAATATATATATTTATATATATAGTAATTCTGCCCGAGGGCAGGTCCTCCACTGCAATCATAGCATTTTCATGCTATGCTTTGCAGCTTTACTAGGGAATTGTTGGTGTGGTAGCTTCCCGTTGCTTTACACACCGGTGAAGGATGATGATGGTGATGATAATGATAAGGGTAATGATGATGGCCGGATGATTTTCGGGGACCGTTGGGCCCTAAGCTTCCTGACATTTGTCTTACAGATAAGGAAAAATCCCGAAAAAGCCTCACCCACGAGCTTGTCCCGACCGGGTATCGAACCCGGCCCGCTGCGTGCCAAGGCAGCACGCTACCTCGAGACAACAGTGGTGAACATTATATATATATATATATATATATATATGCATGTTGCAAAGTTATGACCATCAAAGTCTTTTCTTTCACTCTATCAGTAAGTATACAATACGTATTAGTGTTAGTATATAATATATATTGTAAAATTATTATTATTATTATTATTATTATTATTATTATTATTATTATTATTATTATTATTATTATATTATTATTATTATTATTATTATTATTATTATTATTATTATTATTTAATAAGAGTTTAGAATTTTGAAAAGTAATATCTAACTTTGTGTATATTAGACCTTAATACTGTAACCTATTTTATATTTGATATTGTTCGACTGAAGACAAATATCTGTATTGAGGAGAATTCTCATTAATAAAAAATATCTAATAATATGTACATCCATCCATAGTAATTCTGCCCAAAGGCAGGTCCTTCACTGCAATCATAGCATTTTCATGCTATGCTTGCAGCTTTACTAGGGAATTGTAGGTGTGGTAGCTTCCCGTTGCTTTCCACAACGGTGAAGGATGATGAAAATGATAAGGATGATGATGATGGCCGTATAATTTCAGGGACCGTTTGGGCCTTAAAGTTTTCCTGACATTTGTCTTACAGGTGAGGAAAAACCCCGATAAAAACCTCACCCAGAAAAACTGCCCCCCCCCGAGCGGGGATCGAACCCGGGCCCGCTGCGTGACAAGGCAGCACGCTACCTCGAGACCACAGCGGTGGACAATATGTACATAATTGAAAGAATTGAGGAGAAGGAATTAAAGTGGCTAGGACATGTTATAAGAATGGAAGATGAGCGATGGCCGAAGCAACTATATGAATGGCATCCGAACAAAAATAAGAAAAGAGGGAGACCAAAGTTAACATGGAAGGAAAACATGAAGACAGTAAAGCAAGCTAGAGGGCTCAGCGTCGAAGATGCCCAAGACCGTAGGCTTTGGAAGTTTGGCACGGGAAGACGGCAGCAGCTGTAAAAACCCGAAGATAGATAGATAGATAATATGTACAACAGATATCATATTTAATTAGTCCAGGTGTAGAGCTACTAATTTCAGAGAAATGTCAGCTCACTTAATGAAGAGAGAATTTAGTTACAGGTTGAGTAAAGTAATGAAAATGCGATATTAACCCACTGACACTATCGAACCCGTAGATTCATGGATGTATTACAATCATCATCATCATCACTCCAGGGATTAGGCAATTGCCCGTTCCGATTTCATAATGCATCTGCCCAACGTCTTCTAGGTCTTCCAACATCACGCCTTCCTCTTGCTTGATAATTTCTTGCTAACAATGGATATCTCTCCTTACTCATTCCATCCATGTGATCAATCCATTTCTGTCTGTAATTCGTGACTTTATCCAATAAAGGCTGTACTTTCAATTCTTCTCTTATATCCTCATTTCTTATTCTATCAAGTCTTGTACAAAGTTAAAATTGGGAAACACATTATGAGGTTCTTAATTAATAAATTAATGAGTCATTTTAACATCTTACCTCATATTTCATGTTTTTCAAACACGGAAACTATAGTTTTCAAATGATCTTGTCATTCATTTTCAACCGCCATTATGACTCATAATGGCGGTTGAAAATGAATGACAAGATCATTTGAAAACTATAGTTTCCGTGTTTGAAAAACATGAAATATGAGGTAAGATGTTAAAATGACTCATTAATTTATCAAGTCTTGTACATCCTTTAACTTGTCTTAGGAACCGCATCTCTGCCGTCTGTATTCTATCCTTCTGTCTTTTCACTGGAGCCCAAGTTTCACATGCATACAATATTGTGGGAACCGCCATAACATTATACATTTTTATCTTGGTTTCTTTCTAATTTTATTTTTGAATGTTCTCTGTATTACAATCATCCCATGTATAATCTACTTCTCTCAAAATATGGTTAACGTTATTACTTTATTCTTGGTCCACCAAATGGGCGTTTTCCTCTGGTTTTCTTACAAGACGCTCCCATGCCCCTCTTCCACTCCTCATTTGTACATGTCCTGCCATCTCAATCTAAGAGACTTAACTGTTCTTATTATATCTGGCTTCCTATAAAGACCATGTAGTTCACTGTTATGTATTCGTCACCATTCGTCTGTCTGTTCACCTCTCTATGGTCAACAATTTTTCCTAATATTTTCTATCTCTATCTATCTTCGGGTTTTTACAGCTGCTGCCGTCTTCCCGTGCCAAACCTCCAAAGCCTGGCCTCCAACGGTCTTGGGCATCTTTGTTGCTTAGCCCTCTAGCTTGCATTGCTGTCTTCATGTTTTCCTTCCATGTTAACCTTGGTCTCCCTCTTTTCTTCTTTCTGTTCGGATGCCATTCATATAGTTGCTTCGGCCATCGCTCATCTTCCATTCTTAAGACATGTCCTAACCACTTTAATTCCTTTTCCTCAATTCTTTCAATTATGCTTTCTTCTGGTTCCATTATGTTTCTAATTTCCTTATTGTGACATGTTCTAATCTAGACTTTCTGGCACTTATCCGTAAATAATCCATTTCTAGAGCTATTAGTCTATTCTTGTAGTACTTATTGATTGTCCATACCTCACTTCCATACATTGCAACAGATTCCACCAATGTTTTACCAATATATTTTTTTGTGTCTTTCCAAATAGGCTTATCCCACCATATGGAATTTAACGATGAAATTATTTTGCTACTCAATTCAATTCTATGTTTTATGTTCTCTTTGCCTATACCTTCAATGTTATCCATAATTATTCCCAAATATTTAGTTTGTTTCACTTGCTTTATTTGGATTCCTTCTTCCAATATTAAATTTTCTCGTTCATTGCTATTTATTTTCACCTCCCTTAAAGGAAGAATCCATGTTTCGCATCCATATATTATAAACTGATAACAGTTTTATATACGTTCAGTTTAGCGTTTTTGAGAGAAGTAGGGACAAACCAAAGTCCCTGTAATACATAATATCATGCTTTTTTTTAATTGAACTACGTTTAATTTTTTTGTGGCATCTCATTCATATTTGTAACTATTGTTCCTATGTATTTGAATCCAGCTACTTCATCAAAATTTTCCCATTTGTCTAAAATTGTCCGGGGGCACGCCGTAGCGTAGTGGTTAAGGCACTGAGCTACAAGCCGGAGGGTCGAGGGTTCAAGTCCCGTTGGGGTCAGGATTTTTAAACTGACCCAAACCCTCTGGCGGCACTATAGCCCTGGGGTCGACTCAGCCCTAACTGAAATGAGTACCAGACGCTTGTTCTGGGGTAAAGGCGGCCGTCACGCAGGGCTGACAACCCGGCTGACATAAAAGTGCCGATTGTCTAGAAAAAGTGGAGCCTTAACCTCCCACTACCCCAAGGGCCTCCGGGTCTGTTGTGGGATCACTTTACTTTACTAAAATTGTCCATTTCCATTATATAATGTATTTCTACGTGTGCCCATGTATTTAGTTTTATTCATGTTTCCTTACAGTTCAAATATCGTAGTGTTACTCAATTGAGTGTGGGTGTTGGCCTTTAGTATCTCCTGGCTATCGCCTAATAATACCACATCATCATGATAAACTAACAGCTTATTAATACCAACGAGTTGTAGGCCTTCTCCATTCTCTAAAGATTTGATGGCATGCTCTAGTACAAAATTGAATAATAGAGGAGACAGTGCACCTCCTTGCTTTAATCCATTGTGAATTTCAAAAGTATCCGAAAATTGTTTGCCTTCATGCACTCTAATCTTTGTGCCATTTAGACACATTTGAATAATCAACACTTTTGAAATTCACATTAAAGCACCGTTGAGGTTATGTAATAAGATGTTAATTATAAAACTGGTACCTGGTAAATCAGTCGTCCTCAACTAAATTATTATACTTCATCATCAAAAAAAAAGTAAAGTGATCCCACAACAGACCCGGAGGCCCTTGGGCCCTTGGGGTAGTAGGAGGTTAAGGCTCCCACTTTTCTAGACAATCGGCACTTTATGTCAGCCCTGCGTGACGGCCGCCTTTACCCCCAGAACAAGCGTCTGGTACTTATTTCCGTTAGAGGCTGAGTCGACCCCAGGACCATATTGTAGCTCAGTGCCTTAACCACTATGCTACGGCGTGCCCCATTAAACTTCATCAAGTTATTCCAATATGGAGGCCTTTCAAAAACAATGTTTCATCTTCTGCATTTTAACTGGTACTGATGGTGTTGTATAGGTTGTATAACGGATTTATGCCTGCGGGTACGTTCTCATTGAGTAGGTCTTTATTCTTTACTTCTTTTAGAATCTCTATGTCTTCAAGTATGCTGATCCTGTTGCTGTTATACTCTCTGTATAGTACTGACATAGAGTTATCAATTTTTTTTCAAACTGATTGCCCTTTTCTAGTACCGGTATGTGTTTGGCAAAACTTGATTTTTCTTCATTATTAATGACGCGGTGGACTAGTGGTTATGCTCCTTGCCTCTGGTCCCGAGGGTCGTGGGTTCAAACCCGGCCAGGGTCGATGGATTTTTAGGACGGAAAAATCCAAGGAGCAAGTCCTCCGGGAGGGACTTTAAGCCGTGGGTCCCGAGTCTGAAGATTTTCAGGCTCGTAAAAAATCCTTAAGCCTGAATGAAAAGGCCTCTAAGCAAAATTTACCGAATTTTCCCGTCCTAGTGCTACCTTGGTTTCCTAGATGTCAGTATGAGGCGGAACGCTGACCACGTACCACTCAAAATGACATCTATACGAAAACAAGTGTAACTAAATTAGTATGGTTCAATTACTTCCCTGTAGGGGGAGAGCGCCTAAATCTCTGTAAAGGGAAAACATAGGCTTACAATACAAATTAATTAATGAAATTTTGAAATGTTCAGAATATCTTGTGTAGAAATTTCTTGTTGTTTTGCCAATGTAGAACTTTTCGCAATTATTGCATTTTAGTTTATCACGCCTTTATTTTCGTATTTATTTGTATTTCTGTTTTGTTGGATATGATGTTGTTGAGTTTGTTATAGTTTTGTAGGCGATTTTAAAGTTTTTATCTTGTTTCCTGATCAAATTAGCTAATTTTGTCGCTTCATTTCCTGTATATGTTAGTGTAATCCATTTGTTTGTATTTGTGTTATATTCTTTTTCAAGTTTTGTTATATTTGTTAGATTTATTCTTCTTTTTTATACAACACCATGAGTATCAGTTAAATGCAGAAGATGAAACATTGTTTTTATAAGGCCTCCATATTGGAATAACTTGATGAAGTTTAAAATTTAGTTGAGGACGATTGACTTACCAGGGACCAATTTTATAATAAACATTCGAATAAGTCTAAATAACTTTTTAGTTATTCCGAACTCCAGCAGGACACTATATACGTACCTACTCCCTCTGAAACGAATCGTATGCATTTTGAAGTCTACAAGTAGTTCACGCACATATCCCCACTTTTTTCCTGAAATCTGCCTTAAAATTATTAATTTGTCCTTTGAAGTACGCTACTGTTCGAGGGCTCCTAACTTCCGGAGTAGACATTATCAGTGCTAGACTATAGCTAACTCTTGGGTTGAAGAGGGTCTTGGTTCCATGTTAGTTATTTTCAGGGGTATGCTATTAGAAATCTTTTACAGTTTCTCTTGCTAGAACATGGAATTCACTTCCACCCTATGTCAGAGACTGCCAAACTTTACCATCTTTCAGAAATAAATGAAATAAAATCACTAACAGAAACAACTCGCTAATACTACTTTTTAAGAATTAATAATGCGTTTTTGCATTATTTAATAAAATAGACTTAGGATTTGTTAATATATTTACCTAATGCCTTGTATAAAAAGCGTAGATTAATTCATTGTAGTGTATTTTTTTCTCTTCTTTTTATGCATAGTAGATTCGAGCTGTTATTCCTTTTTTATTCATTGTATCATTAATTTAATTTTAATTGTATTTAGTTTCATTCTATTATTAGACATTAATTTCATTATTATTCAATATGACAGATAATGAATTGTTCAATAACTATTATTGTAACTTTTTTTTGTATTCATATGTAACATGTGTGTCCTGTCTAATATGACTACTATTGTAATTTTTTTGTATTCATGTGTAACATATGTTTGTCCTGTTTTATATGACTATTATTGTATTTTTTTTTTGTATTCATATGTAACATGTGCTTGTTCTGGTGAGTGGAAGAGAAGGCCACATGGCCTTAACTCCACCAGGCTAAATAAATAAATCTAAAAATCTAAATCTAAATTTCCATTTCCAATGTTTCTCTTTTCAGTATTTTTATGGTTTATAGCGACAAACTGCACATAACAGTACCATGTACTTAGTATTCATAAAACAGATCCATCCCTTATTAAGTTTGAATAAACATGACAACACAGTATTGAGTAATTTACAAATAAACAAGCAACAGCACTCAATTGAAATTATATTAAAATATAAAATAGTTCACCACGTAAAATCACCTATAAAGGGAGAGGATAAACATAGGAAAATAAAAAGTTAGTGGAATGGATACTTATTTCATTATAAGTCTGCCTATACCGTACGTCCCTACTAGGGGGAAGGGTATTCCCTTGCGGGAGTTACTAACCAAACTAATTAGTTATCCTTAGTTCCATTCAGATGTCAGCGAATGACAAGTGGTTAGTTCATCGCCTCAAAAAGACACCTAGTAGGCAACTAAGGTAATACCTTGATGGAAAAGATCATTATAAGGATCCATCCATAGTAATTCTGCCCGAAGGCAGGTCCTTCACTGCTATGCTTGCAGCTTTACTAGGGAATTGTAGGTGTGGTAGCTTCCCGTTGCTTTCCACACCGGTGAAGGATGATTATGATGATAATGATAAGGATGATGATGATGGTCATATGATTTCGGGGACCGTTTGGGCGTTTTCCTGACATGTCTTACAGGTGAGGAAAAACCCCGATAAAAACCTCACCCAGAAAAACTATCCCGAGCGGGGATCGAACCCGGGCCCGCTGCGTGACAAGGCAGCACGCTACCTCGAGACCACAGCGGTGGACATTATAAAGATAATAAAAAATAAATTATTTGACATTACAAAATATCTTAACAGTTATGATACAATTTATATTTTGTTACATAACAGTAGCGATTGACTCAGACTTCCTTAAACCCACTATTAACCTACAGTTAATATTGCAATACCTAGCTACGCATTCATGGGTCTAACTGTGACATTTTATATTGCAATAGTTCTAACATTATGTACGACTTAGAATACTCTGAGCACATTTTAGGTGTATATTTCTGTATCGGTATTTACAAAAGTAATTAATTGGGTATAATATGAAATCAATAACATCAAGGATTAGACCTTAAGGTCTGTTCCGATTTGATGCTAGAATTGGTCTGTCCATATTTTACTGGTACTGTACATCAACTATATGTAGACTTCAAAAAAGCATATGATTCAATTAAGAGGGAGAAGTTATATAGTATCCTGCTGGAGTTCAGAATTCCTAAAAAGTTAGTTAGACTTATACGAATGTGTCTAAATGGCACAAAGAGTAGGGTGCGTGTAGGCAAACAGTTTTCGGACACTTTTGAAATCCAGCATGGGTTGAAGCAAGGAGATGCACTATCTCCTCTACTATTTAATTTTGTACTAGAGCATGCCATTAAATCTTTAGAGAATGAGGAAGTCTTACAACTCAATGGTATTAATAAGCTGTTAGTTTATGCTGATGATGTACTCGTAGTATTGTTGGCCGATAGCGAGGAGATACTAAAGGACAATACGCACACACTGTTGAGTAACACTAAGAAATTAGGACTGAAGTAAATATCAGTAAAACTAAATATATGGTCACACGTAGAAATACATTATATAATGGAAATGGACAGCTAATGACAAATGAGGGAAATTTTGAGGAATTGGCTGAATTCAAATACCTAGAACAATAATCACAAATAGGAATGAGATGCACAAAGAAATTAAACATAGGCTCAATTCTGGAAATGCATGCTATTATGCATTGCAGAGACTTTTGATGTCCCAACTCCTTTCAAAAAACGTTAAACTGAAAATATATAAAACTATATTCTACCAGTTATATTATATGGGTGCGAAACATGGACTCTTACTTTAAGGGAGGAAAGGAGATTACGAGTATTTGAGAATAAAGTTCTTAGGAAAATTTTTGGACCGAAGAGAGATGAACAGACAGGTGAATGGAGAAGACTTCATAACAATGAACTACATGGTCTTTATAGGAAGCCAGATATAATAAGAACAGTTAAGTCCCGTAGACTGCGATGGACAGGACATGTTGCGCGTATGGGGAATGAAAGACGTGCATGGAAACTTCTTGTAGGAAAGCCAGAAGGAAAACGCCCAGTTGGTAGACCAAGAATGAGGTGGGAGAACAACATTAAATATGATTTGAGGGAAGTAGATTATACAGGGAATGATTGGAAAGCATTAGCTCAGGATAGGGATGTATGGAGAGCTTATGTCCGTGCGGCCATGAACCTACGGGTTCGATAGTGCCAGTGAGTAAGTATATATATATATATTATAATTAAATGTTTAACATTGAGCAATGCAAGCTTAATATGGTATGATGAGAAAAATAATGCCTGGACGGGATTCGAACCCGGATATCTGAGTCTGTACCTCAGCGTGATATCCATTACACTACCAGGCGAATCCAATTCAAACACTTATTTTTCTTATATATGTATTATACTCTCCATTATTACTATATGTCGCGAGAACTCAAGTCCTTCACCCTTAAACATCACCCTTTGTAGGGAAAAAGTGAAAAAAAAAACTTTTTGTACGCTTAAATGACTTACGCTGCCTAAAGCATAACACATAACCAAATTAATGTACACAGAATTGAATAACTCTAAGACCTCTACAAATAGTCCGCGACAGCATATGTTTATCTTTTACGGATAACTCACATTAACCATTTTTGTCTTTCATTGATGCTAAGAAGATCGGGATAAGTAGATTCCCGGGCAAGCGTAGCAGCGCACGGAGGGTATTCTTTTATAACGAATTTTGTGTTTCAGCTCATTTATGCCAAGTACATCGGGATACGTAGATTTCCGGGCAAAGCCACCCGGCACGTTTTATCGAAAAATAATTACGATATGGCTTTACTTATAGTGATTGCTTGAATATTAAATTTTGGAAGATGAAATTTCATTTACTATTTGGAATGTATGAAAGGTAATTTGGAAATAGAATTGGTTAGTTTATTGTTTTTTTAACTGCAATACCGAAGAGAGCAAATTTATAATTATTTTTCCTCGTACTTATTCAACTAAACGTATAAAATACGTCATTTTATTTAGGTGTAGAAGCACACGTCGGGTATTAATATAAAATGCTGTAAACCTAACGTGATGTATTTTATTTATTGCAAATGGAAACGAGAATTCTCTGAGTACATCTACAAAGAAGTAGATATGACATGAACAGATCCATAAATCTTATAGACAACAGTTGTTATAGTGTTAGGTCTACTAAACAGTTAACTTTAATGCTGTGAAATTACAATTCAATATAAGTAATGCATATGTCTTCACTTACAGGGAGACACCTCCATATGTGTAAATAAACTAATCAATTAACTCACTGGTAATATCAAACTCGGTAGTTCATGGCCGCGCAGACATAAGCTCTCTACACGTCCCTATCCTGAACTAATATTTTACTGTCATTCCTTGTATAATGTATGTATCTCAAATTATAGCTATTATCAAATTCACTCTCTAATGAATATCACTTGTATGAAGATAAACATATCATTAGCATAATTAAAAAAAAATAGCATGGTTAAAAATGTATCAATGGAAAAGAATCCACTAATTTGGTTCAAACGGTGGCGTTTGTTTCGTTCGCTGGAGTTTTCCGAATACAAATCCCGTTACCAACCTGAGGTTTTTTCATGATTTTCCTCAGTCATCAAAACATGTGGAGTTTGAATTTCATTGCCATGTCATTTCATGATATAATTAAAACTAAATTAGTGAAAATCAGATAACAAATAACAAAACAATAGAATCATAATATTTTCTTCATTGAATTTCTAGACGCTATGTGACATAGACGTTAAAGCGATTATAATTTAGGAATAAAGTAAAAAAATAGAAAAGAATATACATAAGATAAGCTTAATATATATAGTGCATCAAAAGGACAACAAAAGATTGAAAAATACTAATATACATTAGAATCCTTGTAGGGCTAAGATTCCCTCCATGGTATCTTTACCTTGTCGTGGTGGAGTGGCTTGAGTGCTTAAATGAATCTGAGAGCTATGCCGGCAGTAGCATTGCTGCCGATAGGGACTGGTCGAAGGTGATAAGCCGGACGAAGGGGGTACCTTGGTCGAAGGAGTGACGATCTTTCAACCGTAGAAGTGCAACCGTCAGGAAGTGCGGACATGAGTTCAACTGGGGTAAAGTTTTCCGGAGGTCAGATGGTCCCCCATTCGGTTCTCCGGGCGGGGACTACTTCAGGGAACCCATGCCAGGGGCTCAAACACAGGGGCAATGTACCTAACATGGAATGTTAGGACTTTATACAATAGCGGAGCATTAGAGATATTATATCAACTATGATTTGAGGGAAGTAGATTATACAGGGAATGATTGGAAAGCATTAGCTCAGGATAGGGATGTATGGAGAGCTTATGTCCGCGCGGCCATGAACCTACGGGTTCGATAGTGCCAGTGAGTAAGAGTAAGTATCAAATTCACTCTTCGTTTTTGGCCTATCCGCTGATTGCTTTCCTACGAGATAATTCCGTGTCCTTCGCAGGTTTTGAGATTTACATCTGTGTTTGTTGCGTAAAAGGTATTAAGTGAAAAGTGGGTTTGAAAATTACCTCTTTATATGTAAACATGTGTTGTGTAATATCGTCATCACCACCATCAGGACAACAGCCCAAGTTGGGCCTCGCATGCTCTATCATGGGCGGCCTTCCAACACCTTTGCAAATGACAAATTTCTTCGCCTCATGAACAATTCCATCCAACCAAAGTACCAGTCTTTCAGCTGACTTCTTTGCCATTTGGCTCTGATTGCATCATCCTCTTAGGCACCTCGTCTGTATTCTTTGTTGTGTAATGTAGGCCAGCTTATTGATCAATACTGATAAAATGTATCATAAAATTCAATTGAGATATTAGTCACAATATAAAATATTGAAATTAGCACCTGATAGGTGCTGTCGCCCTCAACTTGATTAAAATATTTTAAAACCTTAAAGCCTTTCGGAAATAGGTTCCATTCTCAGCAAAATCTTTTGAGTTATTCATCTCAGTAGCTAAAAATATTTCTCTGAGGATGAATCTTATGACCTTCTGGTTTTAAAATAATCTTAAGCAAGTTGGGGACGACGACACCTATCAGGTACTAAATAGTATTATTTTATATTGTACTCATTATTATGGATTTATTTATAAATTGAAATTGTTAGTTTTAATTATGGTTAATATTAACTTCAAAAGTTTCTTGGTCCTCATATTAGTTATATATAGGCTATTCTCATTTTACAACCATCTGAAGTTTATAGCAAATTAATTTCCTACTTGGAAGTTTCAAATAAAAATTCCATTTAAATGCTTGATTTATGTTCACATTAATTGCAAATTATTATAACTTGTCATCAGGAAACATACTAAAGCTGATTTAATTTCCGTTTTAATGAATTTTCTGTAGTTTATAACAGGAAGAATTTAAATTAAAAGCGTTCAGTCGTTAGAATATTAATTGTATGTGACAGACGTCATAGACTACATGTACGAATGAAGGGATGCATTTTATTACTTCGCATGTACAGTATATAGTCCATTGTTGGATGTGTTACACCCGGCTGTTACTAATGATTTATGAAGAATATATGTCGTCCCGGATCGACTGTACTTCAGTGACTGAAAGACGCAAGCTCTCGGGGGTTTCTGTTATTGGTTATTTTGTTTTCTAAGTTCTCTCCAGAAGGGTAGAATCATGTTGTCTCCTATAAAAGAATAAGTCTTAAACATATATTTACAGAGTGAAAAAGAAAAGAAAAAATATTGATGGGTAAATCCATTATATAAAATACCACTTTTTGTTTAAGATAAAAAATTTCAAAGTATTAAAATTGCTACATATGGTACCCAGTTTTTGCTTAAGTTTCTTCGAGTAATAGGAAGTCCCCATGGTTGGTTAGCAGCCATCCACAGAGCAAGACTAGTGGTAGGACTGCTACCTTATAGCCTCTAGTCAGGCGTTCAAAATATGGAATTTCCTCCATATTTGATGGAACGGTTATACCGCCGTGACTCGGTCCCCATTACCTCGTTAGTTAAAAGCAGGGTGTACCACGTGCAGGTGAGGTTGAGAATTAGGTAGGAGAGGTTATAGAATGCACATCACTATCTCTTCTAAAATCAAAATTAAATTACCAGATGGAGAAATAACAGAACACACAAACACAAGCAAAAGTGTTCGACAAGGATGTGGACTATCTCCACTCTTATTTAATATATATATATTAACAGAATAGTGCAAGAATGGAAACAAACAGTAAATAGTGGAATTTCAATAACTAGGAATAAAATAATTCAAACAATATTATATGCTGATGATCAAACAATATTATCAGATTCCGAAGATAGCTTACAAATAGCAGCGTATCAATTATTCAAAATTGCCAGCAAATATAATATGAAAATTTTCCACTTCAAAATCCAAAACAATGGCAATGTGTGGAAAAAACATACAGCGGATGAAAATTGAGATTGATGGAAAAATTATAGAACAAGTGTCAGATTTCTCTTACTTAGGAAGTGTATTTGCAGAGTATAAGAGTAACATTGATTCAAAATTACAAAAATATAATAAAATGAATGGGGTAATACGAAGACATTTTGGTAAACAGATGAGGACAGAGACAAAACTAAGATTACATAACATCACAATCAAAAGCTGCTCTAAAATAAGGAAATGAAATTTGGATTTTAAATAAAAGAAACTCTCATAAACTTCAAGTAAGCCAAATGCGCTTCTTACGATCATTGTTAGGAGTTAATAGACTGGATCACCAAAGGAACACTATTATCAGAGGAAAACTTGGAGTAACAAGTTTAAATGAAGATATACAAAGATACCAACAAGAATGGAAAAATCATCAGAGGTGAATGGCAAGAAACAGACTTCCAAAATTGGCATTCCAATATACCCCAACTGGACATAGGAACCAAGGAAGACCAAAACATCGGTGGAAAGATCAAGACCATCTTCGCTAGGTTTACCGTAGAGGCCGCATGGCCTAAAACGAATTTGTTCATGATGATGATGACATATGGTACCCCAGCAGTGTAGGCCTTTGAGCAAAATTATTTGCTTTTTCACGTCCAGGTTTGACTTGACTTTAATGACCTGGTACATTGAATGGAGTCTTTAAATAAAATACTATATTCATACTTGGTTCTACCAAGTACACTTTTTTTGAGATATATTAAACTTGCGAATTTACAGTTAACCGATATAATGTGTTATACAAGTATATCATTACATTAATTAGGCATTGTTGCCACATTATAGGTTTATCAATTTTTAGGTATTCAAACTTAAAAATGAATCGTCTTAGAAAATTTCACAGGGAAAAGAATATCTTGATGATTTGTTTGTCAATTTTCGTTCGTTCTCTATATTTTTTTATGGACGGATGTGGATGTAAGGGTAGCTGCAGGCTGGTAGCCTAAGGGCCTTCTAGGCATGTCGCGCCATGTTGTTTGTAGTATATGTTCTGAAAATTTATCTCTGAAGTAAGATTAAACATTTTAATGAAATGACATGTATACCATGTGTTTATTTTGTATAGAAAGATAACATTTTAAATTTATTTTACACCTGCTGGAGTTCGGAATTCCTAAAAAGTTAGTTAGACTTATACGAATGTGTCTAAATGGCTCAAAGAGTAGGGTGCGTGTAGGCAAACAGTTTTCGGACACTTTTTAAATCCAGAATGGGTTGAAGCAAGGATATACACTATCTCCTCTACTATTTAATTTTGTACTAGAGCATGCCATTAAATCTTTAGAGAATGAGGAAGGCTTACAACTGAATGGTATTAATACGCTGTTAGTTTATGCTGATGATGTATACTACTGGCCGATAGCGAGGAGATACTAAAGGCCAACACGCACACACTATTGAGTAACGCTAAGAAATTAGGACTGGAAGTAAATATCAGTAAAACTAAATATATGGTCACACGTAGAAATTCAGTATATAATGGAAATGGACTGCTAAGGACAAATGAGGGAAATTTTGAGGAAGTGGCTGAATTCAAATACCTGGGAACAATAATCACAAATAGGAATGAGATGCACAAAGAAATTAAACATTGGCTCAATTCTGGAAATGCATGCTATTATGCATTGCAGAGACTTTTGATGTCCCAACTCCTTTCAAAAACGTTAGGCTGAAAATATATAAAACTATTATTCTAACCAGTTATATTATATGGGTGCGAAACATGGACTCTTACTTTAAGGGAGGAAAGGAGATTACGAGTATTTGAGAATAAAGTTCTTAGGAAGATTTTTGGACCAAAGAGAGATGAACTGACAGGTGAATGGAGAAGACTACATAACAATGAACTACATGGTCTTTATAGGAAGCCAGATATAATAAGAACAGTTAAGTCTCGTAGACTGCGATGGGCAGGACATGTTACACGTATGGGGAATGAAAGACGTGCATGGAAACTTCTTATAGGAAAGCCAGAAGGAAAACGGCCAGTTGGTAGACCAAGAATGAGGTGGGAGAATAACATTAACTATGATTTGAGGGAAGTAGATTATACAGGGAATGATTGGAAAGCATTGGCTGAGGACAGGGATGTATGGAGAGCTTATGTCCGCGCGGCCATGAACCTACGGGTTCGATAGTGCCAGTGAGTAAGTAAGTAAGTATAACTAAACATTTTGATGAGAAAAGTATTTCCTAGTAGCAGGTTATTTAACTTCTCTATTTAGAACTCAGATCATCAGTGTTACAATTGAAATCTGAGCGTGAAAATGGCGGCAAATGATTTACAGATGTTTCTTATTTCAGGATTTTATTATTTTACGCGCCGTAAATGTATGCTACGAGATCCACTGTTTTAATTTACTTCATTTCCGGAGAAAGAGATATTCAGGATTTTCCTCCTTATAATAGGTTATCCATCGGAAAGTAGGCGCGAGAATGACGATATTAACCAAGACCGATGTGTATTCATTTCTCGTCATTATAACGTCACCTTTGCTTATAAAAGTATTGCAAACAAAAGTTATGATAATATAAAACAAATCAAGGACAAGTACATTCTATAAAATCCATTAACCCGTCAGAACACGCGCATAATGTTGCACCGTTACCACGCGCGCTGGGTATTTTTTACCCGAAACTTTATTTAGTGATATTAACAGCAAAATGTAATTTTTAGAATATTCTATAATTATATATTTATTTTGACCATCTATCCTTCATTTGACCACGTCTAAATTATTTATTGTTTAATTTAACAATACATAAAATAAGATCTAAGTATGTACTACATTTTCTTCACAAAAATACTATAGTATAATGCATTATTTCAGTGCCAACAAAAATGATGAAAAAGTCATATATATATTTAGCAGCCACTCACACATTATGTTCACTTCATGAATCGGGATTTCCCCCCCCCCCCTAAAAAAATTAACAATGCACATGAGCATTAAACTACGCAATAATGTTCTTCAGAAAAATACTGCAATATTATGTTTCTTGTTCAGTGCTAACACTAATTAGAATAAAATATGATTATAGCATTTGGGAGCCACTCACTCAAACACTATTGTCACTTCCAGCATCAGAATTGGCACACCCCTCGCAGAAAGGCACAGAATGTTCTTTACAGATCATCTTGGTACAGCTGTGGCATGAAGTAGTTGTTTTACGATCTTTCTTCTTCGGACATACTTCACATCGAACTGAAGACATCTTCATACGTTTCTGTGTTGATTGGGTTTGTTCCTCCACACCAGCCAATCTTCGAATAGTGGATCTATTTTCTCCAAGAAGTTCCATCTTTACCTTTGTAACTAACAAACTGAGACAGTGGAGCATCATCCTCATAGTCTTCATCACTCATAGTTGCTTCCTGTTCTGTATCAGAATTATGTTCACTTTCGGAGAGATGATCGGCTTCATCTCCTGATTCATGTTCAATAACATCATCTTCATTTAGCCAGTTTACTATTTGTCCACTTTGCCTACATTGTAAGTTCATTTTGTAATGGAAAATAGAAATGGTGCACAAATCAAATGATTCAATATTTATGTTACTTATTCACACGCGCTGGGTAATTCTTACCCAATCTTAATATATGCATGCATAAACCCCTGCAGTCACAGGAAAACTAACTAAATCTTACATACAACAATGCAAAAATATCTGAAAGAAAGGTACTGAAAACGGCAGATAAATTTAAATTCAAACACAGTGTTGCCAACAAAAAGAATAACGTCTGGGTATTTTTTACCCTGGCGCGTGTGCTTACGGGTTAAGGACATTAAAATACCTACATTTATTTAATATTATTATGTTATGAATGATTATTATTATTATTACGCTTAACTTGGTAATCATAGTCCCGAGCTGTTACCGAGCGGCTTAACGCATCAAGCCTTCGTGCAGAACTACAGAATCGAGTCTTTATGGGGTAGAAAATTTCTCATGGAATTTCGACCAAAATAGGATCGGTTTCCACTCAGTATTATGAGGAATTTAGGTAGCTACAATAAATAGCAGCTCCAGGTTGAGAAAACCAGTTAGTAATGTGTAGGTGACCCGAATGGATCCCTTTACCAACAAGATAATCATCCATCTCCATGATTAACACATATGGTTGTGAGACCAGCAGCCGATTGGTAAGCCAAGGGCCTTCTAAGTCTTTCGCTCCATGGAGTTCTTATGATGTTATTGTCATAACATCGTTTTATGGATTGGTTGGCATTTTGTTCTAATGTGATTCACAATTCTATTATAAATTTTATTTCTCTCAAGACTGTTTATATTTTTAAGAAGTAATTGTGCAATTAAAACGCGATTCTTTAGGCGATTTTTTTTCTTGTGAATTAGCTTGTGCGTACACCTGCATGATCCCGAGTGTTTACGTATTTTATAACATCTCCTTCTTTTTTTTACTTTAATGTGGCATTTGAAAAGCGTGTATTATATGGATATTAAAATTAATTTAATTTGTAATTATATTCTTAATCGTTCAATTTATTTTAATGAAACTGTATTTAAATATATTGCAATTCTTCTCATGAACATAATTTTTACATTACATGCTTATTACGTTTATACACTATTAGTTGAAGTTTAATAGTTCAATGTAAATTTTGTAATTGCCGTTGTTATGTACTATAATAACAAAATTCATTA
This sequence comes from Diploptera punctata, assembly GCA_030220185.1. Classification (NCBI taxonomy): domain Eukaryota; kingdom Metazoa; phylum Arthropoda; class Insecta; order Blattodea; family Blaberidae; genus Diploptera; species Diploptera punctata. Next base: position 948,304 of record JASPKZ010000019.1, on the reverse strand, counting down.
ATTTGTTATCATGTCTGAAGAAGGTACAAATTACCGAAACAGCTGTAACTAATTTATATTTAAATAAATATGAAAATCACATAAAACTGTAAGTTTTATTTTTATCTAATTAAACAAAATATTTATAGTGACGTGAAGTTAATGCTGAAAATAGTGTATCTTTTTTATGAGATAATGATTTGTTTTCTATACATACCAACTGACGCATTCCGCATTTGAGTCACTGAAAATTAAATCCTTTCTTGTGTGTCTTTGAAGAGTTTTATGACATGAGCTACATAATGCATTCAGGGTGCTCGCCGACTTTCTTATTAAGTTTAGTTAGTGATTAATAGGTCTTAGTAAATACATCTTTGACAGATAGAAATGAACATTGTACAACACCCATCATAAAATGTATCCACATTAGTTTTAATACCGAGCTGGCTATGCAGAGAATATTTTGTAGCGAATACCATAACTAATCAATTAAAGATCAGAGCTTTTATGTTAAATCAACTTTTATAATATTCATGATGTGTTCCGTTGAGGTATTATTCAAAATTAATATATAATTATGGAATATTCACCTGAAAGGTCCGTCTCCTCAACTTAATTAATCATTTAACTGTAGCGCTTTCGGGACAACAAAATTAGCCAATGCACTAAAGAAAGCCGATAGAAACGTAAAAATACATACAGAACCAATAACAATTATACAACATAAAAACAATAACATTGAAGAAAATAACATTTTCAACAGCAAAGGAGTTTATAAACTGACATGTAAGGACTGCAACAAATTTTATATAGGAAAGACAAACAGGAGTTTTAACATCAGATTCAAAGAACATTTTCGAGACTTCATTCACGCAGAAGGGAAATCAAGTTATGCAAAACACGTTATCCATGAAGGACATCGCATGTTAAATATTGAAAACACCCTAACAGTAATGCACAGAGAAAATAATCCAGCGAAGATAAACGTACTCGAAGAGATGGAAACCATGAAAGCAGCTCACAACAACGACAGCCTGATAAACGAAAACGAACCCAATACATGCAACCCCCTCTACCAGATCTTCAGTGAAACACCAGTTTTGAATCCTGCCGATGATGGGACAAGTCCCGAAAGCGCTACAGTTAAATGATTAATTAAGTTGGAGACGGACCTTTCAGGTGAATATTCCATAATTATATATTCATTTTTATGTTAAAATACTAAAATACCGTATTCAATCTAGATTTTTTAAAAGAGGGAAATTATTGAATTGGTCACAGTGAGACGACGAAGTATGTTGGGATTGTTATTCTTTGGTGTACTCAATAGCTGTGTGGAGTATGAGCTGCCCAGTGTCGTCATAGAAGAACCTTATCACAGTTAATTCACGCTGCGACCGAGATAGCATAAATCAGATGTCTTTAACCACGGTATTAATCTCTGCGGGGCACGCCGTAAGCGTAGTGGTTAAGGCACTGGTCTAGAAGACGGAAGGTCGACATGGCACTATGGACCTGGGGTCGACTCAGCCTCTAACGGAAATGAGTACCAGACGCTTGTTCTGGTGTAAAGGCGGCCGTCACGAAGGGCTGACAACCCGGCTGACATCAAGTGCCGATTTTCCAGAAATAGTGGGAGCCTTAAACTCCTATTACCCAAAGGCCTGCTGAGGCCTGTAGTGGGATTACTTTACCTTTATAAATCTCTGCGCCGCTAATTACTGCAATGAACGTGGCAATTGACAATTCGGACCTCTTTTACCTTTAATGTATGATGTCATTACGTTGTGTATTAGAATAAAAGTAGCTTATTTTATTACTCAGCGCAATGTGAATGTCACGACTTTATTAATGAACTTTTTAATAGCCAGGTTATTATTGCCGTAATTAAAATCTGGGCATGAACTTACTTACGTACTCACTGGCACTATCGAACCCGTAGGTTCATGACCGCGAGGACATAATCTCTCCATATGTCCCTATCCTGAGCTAATGCTTTCCAATTATTCCCTGTATAATCTACTTCCCTCAAATCATAGTTAATGTTGTTCTCCCACCTCATTCTTGGTCTACTAACTGGGCGTTTTCCCTCTGGCTTTCCTACAAGAAGCTTCCATGCACGTCTTTCATTCCCCATACGTGCAACATGTCCTGCCCATCGCAGTCTACGAGACTTAACTGTTCTTATTATATCTGGGTTCCTATAAAGACCATGTAGTTCATTGTTATGGAGTCTTCTCCATTCACCTGTCTCTTCATCTCTCTTTGGTCCAAAAATTTTCCTAAGAACTTATTCTCAAATACTCGTAATCTCCTTTCCTCCCTTAAAGTAAGAGTCCATGTTTCACACCCATATAATAAAACTGGTAGAATAATAGTTTTATATATTTTCAGCTTAACGTTTTTTGAAAGGAGTTGGGACATCAAAAGTCTCTGCAATGCATAATAGCATGCATTTCCAGAATTGAGCCTATGTTTAATTTCTTTGTGCATCTCATTCCTATTTGTGATTATTGTTCCTAGGTATTTGAATTCAGCCACTTCCTCAAAATTTCGCTCATTTGCCATTAGCTGTCCATTTCCATATACTGAATTTCTACTTGAGACCATATATTTAGTTTTACTGATATTTACTTCCAGTCCCAATTTCTTAGTGTTACTCAATAGAATCTGGGCATGAAAGGACTGATACATTAAGTTCCGAACCTCTTATTTCAGAGTTGAGGTTATTTCCCGTGTCCTAACTCTACATTACGTAATCCTTGGCATTATCTTCCTTCGCAAAAGTACTCAGAATATCTAAGCCCCTAAAAATCTATCGGCCACGACTGGGTTTATACCCGTAACCTCGAACAGAAGCGCGTGTGGTTACTACTAAACACAGGCTACATTTGTTAATGATGTTACATTTCGGTGAACATCGTAATATTTCAGAAATTGATCACATTATCCAGTTCACAAAGTGGCATTAAATCTGCCTACATATGACATACAGGCATTATAATGACTTGTAATAATGTGTCGATATTAGAATCTATGAAATAAATAATTAATTAACTTTGTGATAACTGATGAAGTAGTAAAGGCTTAATTTAATAGTCCGCAACTGTTGATCAAGGTTTATGAGCCTATAATCTTAACTTCCTTACTTCGCTGGTTTTAATAGATTTAACCACATGTGATTCAGAGTTAATGTTGTATTTTACAAGTTGCTGCGAGAACAGCTGTAAAAACGATCGGAAATTAGTTTGTTAGATGAGCTTCCGTCAGTTTATTCGTTAACCTAATTCAATTTGCATCAGGAATTGTTAATATTTCAACTTATTTCCCTTCCTATCATATAGATGTGCCTCTAACCACGCATGTTTAATAATGAAGGGAAAAAAGCATAGAGACCATAAAACATGGACATTATTTCGGGCTCCAAGGGGCAAAGCGATACTTTGGTTTCTCATGCAGCAGGTTTTGGCTCAATCCCCTGATTAGATTTGTTTTAAACCGTAAAATACAGGGTGTCCCATTCAAACCTCCCACATTTTAATTAATCATAATTAACAAAGTATGCGGTAATATGAAACGAGGCCGGTATTAAACGAAAAAGAAACTCAAATAATTTGTATTGCCACATACTAAAACACCTCTATATGTGCACCATTAGTAGCACGAACAATATCAAGTCTTTATTCGATTTCTTGCCACGTTCTGTCCAACATGCCCATTGGTACTGTTGCAATTGTGTCAAGGATACGGGTTCGTAAATCTGAGGAAGTGGCTGAATTCAAATACCTAGGAACAATAATCACAAATAGGAATGAGATGCACAAAGAAATTAAACATACGCTCAATTCTGGAAATGCATGTTATTATGCATTGCAGAGACTTTTGATGTCCCAACTCCTTTACTGTTGCAATTGTGTCAAGGATACGGGTTCGTAAATCTGAGGAAGTGGCTGAATTCAAATACCTAGGAACAATAATCACAAATAGGAATGAGATGCACAAAGAAATTAAACATACGCTCAATTCTGGAAATGCATGTTATTATGCATTGCAGAGACTTTTGATGTCCCAACTCCTTTAAAAAAACGTTAACTGAAAATATATAAAACTATTATTCTACCAGTTATATTATATGGGTGCGAAACATGGACTCTTACTTTAAGAGAGGAAAGGAGATTACAAGTATTTGAGAAAAAAGTACTTAGGAAAATTTTTGGACCAAAGAGAGATGAACACACAGGTGAATGGAGAAGACTACATAACAATGAACTACATGGTCTTTATAGAAAGCCAGATATAATAAGAACAGTTAAGTCTCGTAGACTGCGATGGGCAGGACATGTTGCACGTATGGGGAATGAAAGGCTTGCATGGAGGCTTCTTGTGGGAAAGCCAGAGGGAAAACGCCCAGTTGGTAGACCAAGAATGAGGTGGGAGAATAACATTAACTATGATTTGAGGGAAGTAGATTATACAGGTAATGATTGGAAAGCATTAGCTCAGGATAGGGATGTATGGAGAGCTTATGTCCGTGCGGACATGAACCTACGGGTTCGATAGTGCCAGTGAGTAAGTAAGTAAATCATGAAGATCAGAGGAAGAAGTCCAGTAGAGTGATTTTTTATGCCAGTATTGTCTAACATGCGACAGATGAATTAACTGCAACAATGAAAACAAAAATTCTTTGAGTTTCTCTTTCTTTTAATACAAACCTCATTTCTTAATTCCGCATACTTTGAGAGTTATTATTAATTAAAATGTGGGAGGTTTGAATGGGAGATGGTGTAATAGTTGAATTTACTCTAGAATTTAATCTGGTCAACAAAATTAATAAATTAATGTTATGCAAATGACGATGGCGATGATTCTAATCTCATTTACTTTCCATAATACGTTCAATAAATAATAAACATCATTTTAGTTCTCGATTGCTTTTCATTAGAAATGAACGAAACGTTACAGGGCGTATATTCAATCATTCATCTATAACTTCGCGAAGTTTCATTGTTTTCTGACAAATATCTGTGATGTACTTTAGTTTTAAAATCGTGGCTGCTCGTGAAACACATACAAAGCAGGGAGCTATGATCGAAGGTCAGAGGCATCTGCCAGTCTTGGTTTACCGCTTTCTGTTGCTTACATTCTGCCAACCCAACGACTAACAGTACTCCTATCCTTTTCTTGATCCCCATAGACATTTCGTAAGCGACGGTGAATGTTTATAATGGTCTCCTACTCCGCAAAATTAAATTCAATAACAGCTCTCCCTTTTGAACTAGTTTCACGAGCAGATGCCATTTTAAAACTATAGTACATAACAACCATTTGTCGCAAAATAATGAAACTTCGTGACGTTATAAAGGTAGGATTGAAGACGCGTGCTGTAAAGTTTCGTCATTTTCAATGAAAGGCAATCGAGAATTAAAATGATGTGCATTAATTATTGAACGATAAAGTATATATAAGCCTGTAAGTTTAAGAGATTATTTACGTTACAAGGATTGAAACCGAGGTTTTGTTGATGAATTGAGATATTTATGGCTGGAACATAGCTGAAATTATAATTTCGAAATTAATTTTGAAACCACTTTAAAACTAATGTTATATATCACATTATATACTGAAAACAATGGCGGTCCCAAGACTACTATATGAATCGGAACACGGGTCTTAACCAAAAACCAGGAACGAAGAATAGAAACATCAGAAATTAGGTTTCTGAGGAGTGTGGCTGGCTATACAATAACAAAATGAAAATATACGAAGAGAACTAAATATATTCAAACTATTAGATAGAATTGCACAATACAGAGATCGACCACATCAATGGAATGGATAACAATAGAATTCCGAAACAGATTCTTCATTATAAACCACTAGGACGAAGAGATATAGGAAGATCCAGTATAATATACTTACTTACTTACTTACTTACTTACTTACTTACTTACTTACTCACTGGCACTATCGAACCCGTCGGTTCATGGCCGCACGGATATACGCTCTCCATACAGCCCTATCCTGAGCTAATGCTTTCCAATCATTCCCTGTATAATCTACTTCCCTCAAATCATAGTTAATGTTATTTTCCCACCTCATTCTTGGTCTACCAACTGGGCGTCTTCCCTCTGGCTTTCCTACAAGAAGCTTCCATGCAAGTCCTTCATTCCCCATACGTGCAACATGTCCTGCCCATCGCAGTCTACGAGACTTAACTGTTCTTATTATATCTGGCTTCCTATAAAGACCATGTAGTTCATTGTTATGTAGTCTTCTTCATTCACCTGTCTCTTCATCTATCTTTGGTCCAAAAATTTTCCTAAGTACTTTATTCTCAAATACTTTTAACCTCCTTTCCTCCCTTAAAGTAAGAGTCCATGTTTCGCATCCATATAATATAACTGGTAGAATAATAGTTTTATATATTTTCAGTTTAACGTTTTTTGAAAGGAGTTCGGACATCAAGAGTCTGTGCAATGCATAATAGCACGCATTTCCAGAATTGAGCCTATGTTTAATTTCTTTGTGCATCTCATTCCTATTTGTGATTATTGTTCCTAGGTATTTGAATTCAGCCACTTCCTCAAAATTTCCCTCATTTGTCATTAGCTGTACAGTTCCATTATATAATGAATTTCTACGTGTGACCATATATTTAGTTTTATTGATATATACTTCCAGTCCTAATTTCTTAGTGTTACTCAACAGTGTGTGCGTATTGTCCTTTAGTATCTCCTCGCTATCGGCCAACAATACTACGAGTACATCATCAGCATAAACTAACAGCTTATTAATACCATTGAGTTGTAAGACTTCCTCATTCTCTAAAGATTTAATGGCATGCTCTAGTACAAAATTAAATAGTAGAGGAGATAGTGCATCTCCTTGCTTCAACCCATTCTGGATTTCAAAAGTGTCCGAAAACTGTTTGCCTACACGCACCCTACTCTTTGTGCCATTTAGACACATTCGTATAAGTCTAACTAACTTTTTAGGAATTCTGAACTCCAGCAGGATACTATATAACTTCTCCCTCTTAATTGAATCATATGCTTTTTTGAAGTCTACATATAGTTGATGTACAGTACCAGTAAAATATGGACAGACCAATTCTAGCATCAAATCGGAACAGACCTTAAGGTCTAATCCTTGATGTTATTGATTTCATATTATACCCAATTAATTACTTTTGTAAATACCGATACAGAAATATACACCTAAAATGTGCTCAGAGTATTCTAAGTCGTACATAATGTTAGAACTATTGCAATATAAAATGTCACAGTTAGACCCATGAATGCGTAGCTAGGTATTGCAATATTAACTGTAGGTTAATGACAATCCGGCTGATTTCCATGAAGCTTCTCAGTAAGATAAATGTCTCCTGGAAGCGTTACGAGCGCTTCGCAGGACAAGGATGGTGGAAGGGCTGCTTCCTCTGAGCCTCCAAACATGCTCCTCTGGGTATCCACCCCCCAAGAGAGGGCTGCTTCTTCCGCTCTTCAAGCCCTACAAGTTTAGCTGTGCTATTCCTTGTCGCCCTGTTGGATAAAGTCACGAATTACAGACAGAAATGGATTGATCACATGGATGGAATGAGCAAGGAGAGATATCCATTGTTAGCCAGAAATTATCAAGCAAGAGGAAGGCGTGATGTTGGAAGACCTAGAAGACGTTGGGCTGATGCAATATGAAGTCGGAACGGGCAATTGCCTAATCCTTGGAGTGATGATGATGATGATGAACTGTAGGTTAATAGTGGGTTTAAGGAAGTCTGAGTCAATCGCTACTGTTATGTAACAAAATATAAATTGTATCATAACTGTTAAGATATTTTGTAATGTCAAATAATTTATTTTTTATTATCTTTATAATGTCCACCGCTGTGGTCTCGAGGTAGCGTGCTGCCTTGTCACGCAGCGGGCCCGGGTTCGATCCCCGCTCGGGATAGTTTTTCTGGGTGAGGTTTTTATCGGGGTTTTTCCTCACCTGTAAGACATGTCAGGAAAACGCCCAAACGGTCCCCGAAATCATATGACCATCATCATCATCCTTATCATTATCATCATAATCATCCTTCACCGGTGTGGAAAGCAACGGGAAGCTACCACACCTACAATTCCCTAGTAAAGCTGCAAGCATAGCAGTGAAGGACCTGCCTTCGGGCAGAATTACTATGGATGGATCCTTATAATGATCTTTTCCATCAAGGTATTACCTTAGTTGCCTACTAGGTGTCTTTTTGAGGCGATGAACTAACCACTTGTCATTCGCTGACATCTGAATGGAACTAAGGATAACTAATTAGTTTGGTTAAGTAACTCCCGCAAGGGAATACCCTTCCCCCTAGTAGGGACGTACGGTATAGGCAGACTTATAATGAAATAAGTATCCATTCCACTAACTTTTTTATTTTCCTATGTTTATCCTCTCCCTTTATAGGTGATTTTACGTGGTGAACTATTTTATATTTTAATATAATTTCAATTGAGTGCTGTTGCTTGTTTATTTGTAAATTACTCAATACTGTGTTGTCATGTTTATTCAAACTTAATAAGGGATGGATCTGTTTTATGAATACTAAGTACATGGTACTGTTATGTGCAGTTTGTCGCTATAAACCATAAAAATACTGAAAAGAGAAACATTGGAAATGGAAATTTAGATTTAGATTTTTAGATTTATTTATTTAGCCTGGTGGAGTTAAGGCCATGTGGCCTTCTCTTCCACTCACCAGAACAAGCACATGTTACATTTGAATACAAAAAAAAATACAATAATAGTCATATAAAACAGGACAAACATATGTTACACATGAATACAAAAAAATTACAATAGTAGTCATATTAGACAGGACACACATGTTACATATGAATACAAAAAAAAGTTACAATAATAGTTATTGAACAATTCATTATCTGTCATATTGAATAATAATGAAATTAATGTCTAATAATAGAATGAAACTAAATACAATTAAAATTAAATTAATGATACAATGAATAAAAAAGGAATAACAGCTCGAATCTACTATGCATAAAAAGAAGAGAAAAAAATACACTACAATGAATTAATCTACGCTTTTTATACAAGGCATTAGGTAAATATATTAACAAATCCTAAGTCTATTTTTATTAAATAATGCAAAAACGCATTATTAATTCTTAAAAAGTAGTATTAGTGAGTTGTTTCTGTTAGTGATTTTATTTTCAATTTGTTTCTGAAAGATGGTAAAGTTTGGCAGTCTCTGACATAGGGTGGAAGTGAATTCCATGTTCTAGCAAGAGAAACTGTAAAAGATTTCTAATAGCATACCCCTGAAAATAACTAACATGGAACCAAGTCCCTCTTCAACCCAAGAGTTAGCTATAGTCTAGCACTGATAATGTCTACTCCGGAAGTTAGGAGCCCTCGAACAGTAGCGTACTTCAAAGGACAAATTAATAATTTTAAGGCAGATTTCAGGAAAAAAGTGGGGATATGTGCGTGAACTACTTGTAGACTTCAAAATGCATACGATTCGTTTCAGAGGGAGTAGGTACGTATATAGTGTCCTGCTGGAGTTCGGAATAACTAAAAAGTTATTTAGACTTATTCGAATGTTTATTATAAAATTGGTCCCTGGTAAGTCAATCGTCCTCAACTAAATTTTAAACTTCATCAAGTTATTCCAATATGGAGGCCTTACAAAAACAATGTTTCATCTTCTGCATTTTAACTGATACTCATGGTGTTGTATAAAAAAGAAGAATAAATCTAACAAATATAACAAAACTTGAAAAAGAATATAACACAAATACAAACAAATGGATTACACTAACATATACAGGAAATGAAGCGACAAAATTAGCTAATTTGATCAGGAAACAAGATAAAAACTTTAAAATCGCCTGCAAAACTATAACAAACTCAACAACATCATATCCAACAAAACAGAAATAACAAATAAATACGAAAATAAAGGCGTGTATAAACTAAAATGCAATAATTGCGAAAAGTTCTACATTGGCAAAACAACAAGAAATTTCTACACAAGATATTCTGAACATTTCAAAATTTCATTAATTAATTTGTATTGTAAGCCTATGTTTTCCCTTTACAGAGATTTAGGCGCTCTCCCCCTACAGGGAAGTAATTGAACCATACTAATTTAGTTACACTTGTTTTCGTATAGATGTCATTTTGAGTGGTACGTGGTCAGCGTTCCGCCTCATACTGACATCTAGGAAACCAAGGTAGCACTAGGACGGGAAAATTCGGTAAATTTTGCTTAGAGGCCTTTTCATTCAGGCTTAAGGATTTTTTACGAGCCTGAAAATCTTCAGACTCGGGACCCACGGCTTAAAGTCCCTCCCGGAGGACTTGCTCCTTGGATTTTTCCGTCCTAAAAATCCATCGACCCTGGCCGGGTTTGAACCCACGACCCTCGGGACCAGAGGCAAGGAGCATAACCACTAGTCCACCGCGTCATTAATAATGAAGAAAAATCAAGTTTTGCCAAACACATACCGGTACTAGAAAAGGGCAATCAGTTTGAAAAAAAATTGATAACTCTATGTCAGTACTATACAGAGAGTATAACAGCAACAGGATCAGCATACTTGAAGACATAGAGATTCTAAAAGAAGTAAAGAATAAAGACCTACTCAATGAGAACGTACCCGCAGGCATAAATCCGTTATACAACCTATACAACACCATCAGTACCAGTTAAAATGCAGAAGATGAAACATTGTTTTTGAAAGGCCTCCATATTGGAATAACTTGATGAAGTTTAATGGGGCACGCCGTAGCATAGTGGTTAAGGCACTGAGCTACAATATGGTCCTGGGGTCGACTCAGCCTCTAACGGAAATAAGTACCAGACGCTTGTTCTGGGGTAAAGGCGGCCGTCACGCAGGGCTGACATAAAGTGCCGATTGTCTAGAAAAAGTGGGAGCCTTAACCTCCTACTACCCCAAGGGCCTCCGGGTCTGTTGTGGGATCACTTTACTTTTTTTTTGATGATGAAGTATAATAATTTAGTTGAGGACGACTGATTTACCAGGTACCAGTTTTATAATTAACATCTTATTACATAACCTCAACGGTGCTTTAATGTGAATTTCAAAAGTGTTGATTATTCAAATGTGTCTAAATGGCACAAAGATTAGAGTGCATGAAGGCAAACAATTTTCGGATACTTTTGAAATTCACAATGGATTAAAGCAAGGAGGTGCACTGTCTCCTCTATTATTCAATTTTGTACTAGAGCATGCCATCAAATCTTTAGAGAATGGAGAAGGCCTACAACTCGTTGGTATTAATAAGCTGTTAGTTTATCATGATGATGTGGTATTATTAGGCGATAGCCAGGAGATACTAAAGGCCAACACCCACACTCAATTGAGTAACACTACGATATTTGAACTGTAAGGAAACATGAATAAAACTAAATACATGGGCACACGTAGAAATCCATTATATAATGGAAATGGACAATTTTAGACAAATGGGAAAATTTTGATGAAGTAGCTGGATTCAAATACATAGGAACAATAGTTACAAATATGAATGAGATGCACAAAAAAATTAAACGTAGTTCAATTAAAAAAATGCATGATATTATGCATTACAGGGACTTTTGGTGTCCCTACTTCTCTCAAAAACGCTAAACTGAACGTATATAAAACTGTTATCAGTTTATAATACATGGATGCGAAACATGGATTCTTCCTTTAAGGGAGGTGAAAATAAATAGCAGTGAACGAGAAAATTTAATATTGGAAGAAGGAATCCAAATAAAGCAAGTGAAACAAACTAAATATTTGGGAATAATTATGGATAACATTGAAGGTATAGGCAAAGATAACATAAAACATAGAATTGAATTGAGTATCAAAATAATATCATCGTTAAATTCCATATGGTTGGATAAGCATATTTGGAAAGACACAAAGAAATATATTGGTAAAACAGTGGTGGAATCTGTTGCAATGTATGGAAGTGAGGAATGGACAATCAATAAGTACTACAAGAATAGACTAATAACTCTAGAAATGGATTATTTACGGAGAAGTGCCAGAAAGTCTAGATTAGAACATGTCACAAATAAGGAAATTAGAAACATAATGGAAGCAGAAGAAAGCATAATTGAAAGAATTGAGGAGAAGGAATTAAAGTGGTTAGGACATGTTTTAAGAATGGAAGATGAGCGATGGCCGAAGCAACTATATGAATGGCATCCGAACAGAAAGAAGAAAAGAGGGAGACCAAGGTTAACATGGAAGGAAAACATGGAGACAGCAATGCAAGCTAGAGGGCTAAGCATCGAAGATGCCCAAGATCGTAGGCTTTGGAGGTTTGGCACGGGAAGACGGCAGCAGCTGTAAAAACCCGAAGATAGATAGAGATAGAAAGTATTAGGAAAAAATTGTTGGCCATAGAGAGGTGAACAGACAGACGAATGGTGACGAATATATATCAGTCAACTACATAGTCTTTATAGGAAGCCAGATATAATAAGAACAGTTAAGTCTCTTAGATTGAGATGGCAGGACATGTGGTACCAATGAGGAGTGGAAGAGGGGCATGGGAGCGTCTTGTAAGAAAACCAGAGGAAAACGCCCAGTTTGTGGACCAAGAATAAAGTAATAACGTTAACCATATTTTGAGAGAAGTAGATTATACATGGGATGATTGTAATGCAGAGAACATTCAAAAATAAAATTAGAAAAGAAACCAAGATAAAAATGTATAATGTTATGGCGGTTCCCACAATATTGTATGGTTGTGAAACTTGGGCTCCAGTGAAAAGACAGAAGGATAGAATACAGACGGCAGAGATGCGGTTCCTAAGACAAGTTAAAGGATGTACAAGACTTCATAGAATAAGAAATGAGGATATAAGAGAAGAATTGAAAGTACAGCCTTTATTGGATAAAGTCACGAATTACAGACAGAAATGGATTGATCACATGGATGGAATGAGTAAGGAGAGATATCCATTGTTAGCAAGAAATTATCAAGCAAGAGGAAGGCGTGATGTTGGAAGACCTAGAAGACGTTGGGCTCATGCATTATGAAGTCGGAACGGGCAATTGCCTAATCCCTGGAGTGTTGATGATGATGATGATGATGATGATGATTGTAATACATCCATGAATCTACGGGTTCGATAGTGTCAGTGGGTTAATATCGCATTTTCATTATTTTACTCAACCTGTAACTAAATTCTCTTTTTGTTAAGTGAGCTGACATTTCTCTGAAATTAGTAGCTCTACACCTTGACTAATTAAATATGATATCTGTTGTACATATTATCTATCTATCTATCTTCGGGTTTTTACAGCTGCTGCCGTCTTCCCGTGCCAAACTTCCAAAGCCTACGGTCTTGGGCATCTTCGATGCTGAGCCCTCTAGCTTGCTTTACTTTCCTTCCATGTTAACTTCGGTCTCCCTCTTTTCTTCTTTCTGTTCGGATGCCATTCATATAGTTGCTTGGGCCATCGTTCATCTTCCATTCTTATAACATGTCCTAACCACTTTAATTCCTTCTCCTCAATTCTTTCAATTATGTACATATTATTAGATATTTTTTTTATTAATGAGAATTCTCGTCAATACAGATATTTGTCTTCAGTCGAACAATATCAAAATATAAAATAGGTTACAGTATTAAAGTCTAAAATACACAAAGTTAGATATTACTTTTCAAAATTCTAAACTCTTATAATAATAATAATAATAATAATAATTTTACAATATATATTATATACTAACACTAATACGTATTGTATACTTATTGATAGAGAGAAAGAAAAAACTTTGATGGTCATAACTTTGTCAACATGCATATATATATATATGTTCACCACTGTTGTCTCGAGGTAGCGTGCTGCCTTGGCACGCAGCGCGCCCGGGTTCGATTCTCGGTCGGGACAAGCTCCTGGGTGAGGTTTTTTCGGGGGTTTTCCTTATCTGTAAGACAATGTCAGGAAGCTTAGGGCCCAACGGTCCCCGAAAATCATCCGGCCATCATCATCACCATCATCATCCTTCACCGGTGTGGAAAGCAACGGGAAGCTACCACACCTACAATTCCCTAGTAAAGCTGCAAAGAATAGCATGATTGCAGTGGAGGACCTACCCTCGGGCAGAATTACTATGGATGGATGTATATATCGATAGATCATCGGTTGATTGTCTTTGACATCCTCCGGTTCCTAATAGCAAATTTTGTCGGTCGATATGTTTCTCCTTCATGTAGGGCCTATAAATATATTCCCTGACTCCAGGAGGTTTTAGGTTTTCCTCTGCCTCTTCTTCCCTCAGGTTTCCATTCCAAAACACATTTTAGTAGCCGATCCTCTTCCATTTGCTGGACATGTCCGTACTATCTTAATTCCTGAGTTTTAATATAATCTGAAATAGTATCTTCAATCTTCATTTTCTCCCTTATAACTGAGTTTCTAATTTTTTCTCTTCTTGAAATTCTTGCTGCCCTTCGTATAAATTTCATTTTGGTTGCCAAAAGGTACTTATTTGTTTTTGTTTTTAATGGTCAAAGGTCTGCTCCATAAGTAACGATGCTTTTAACAATTGTATTATATATATTAATTTTATTTTTATTACTTATATTTTTATCCCACGATATTCCATTGAGGCAAGCAATTGCAAATTTTCTTTTTATTATTTATATTTCTTACTTCCTCTTCATAACTTCCATTTTTATTTATTTTGATTCCTAAATATGTGATCTCACTACAAGATTTTATTGTTTATCCAGTCTCCAAAATTGAAATTTTGTTCTGGTTCACCAATTGATAAATATTTTGTTTTCTTCGTTTTCAAAATTAATCCCCTTTTATCAAATTCTTCTATTGATTTTCTAGTCTTGTATTCTAAATCTTCATAATCTTGTGGAATTAATAATTGGTCATCTGCAAAATGTAAGATGTATAAAGTTTTATTGTTTGAAATAGGAATTCACATGCTTCAACATTTTTTCCTCGAATTCTTTAATATTTCATGTACATATATTTTAAACAGTCGGTGATAGACAAGAACCTTGACGCAGACATTTATTTATTGTAAAACCATGTGACAATTTACTGCCAATTTTAATTTTAGGTATTTGTATAATTTTAATATAGTATTCGTTATCATACGTCTTAAAGCCATTAATACACTGCTAAGAAAATTATGGGGATATTGTAGAATAACCTATTAAGACTATGTTTTTTGGAATAGTATTAGATGCAATCACTTTCTATTATTCCAAGATAATGTAAATAAGAGTTTGAAGTTGTTACGTAACCTCGGTACCACACCAGAGGGCAGTGTCTGTACTGTTGATGTGAAAGGGTGGTGTGGGGGTGAATGTTTTGTTGCTGTTTTTAAATCCAGTCCAGTTTTCAGTTAGTGAATGACTTGCCTTAGGGACAGTGATGCCTCGACAACGTGATTTACCTGAACCAATGGCTTGGAGGGCCATAGGAAGGATGGAAGCTGGACAGACACAACAAGAGGTGGCACAAGCCATTGGGGTGTCTCAAAGCGTGATTTCCAGTCTTTGGAATCATTTTCAAAGAACATACTGTTCACAGAAGAGCCGGACAAGGTCGACCAAGGGCAACAACAGCAAGGGATGACCGTTACCTCTTGTTAACAGCCCGTCGGAATAGACAGCAGAATGCAACTCAACTGCGAAATACACTTCAAACAGCAACAGGACGCAGGGTGTCAACTCAAACTGTCCCTAATCGACTGCATGGAAGTGGTCTCTATGCCCGTAGGCCCATGGTGTGTACCAGGTTAACTCCACAACACCGTAGAGATCGCAGAAACTGGGCGGAGGAACATCGTGGGTGGAGGCATGCTGAATGGAGATCAGTTCTTTTTTCTGATGAGTCGCGATTCAACATGGAATGTGATAGTCGGCGTGTATTCATCTGGAGAGAAAAAGGGACACGAAACAATCCAGCTTTTGTACGTGAAAGATCCCCATATGGTGGCGGTGGATTGATGGTGTAGGCAGGAGTCAGTAGTGGTGGACGTACGGACCTCTACGTTATCCAAGGTGGTACTTTGACTGCGGTAAAGTATACAGATGAGATTCTCCGACCTTTTGTCGTGCCTTATGTTGATGCCATAGGTGATTCTTTTCTTTTTATGGACGATAATGGACGACCCCACAGAGCTGGCTTGGTGGACGACATGCTGGAAGTGGAGGGTATCGAGCGTATGCAATGGCCAGCTTCCTCCCCGGACTTAAATCCGATTGAGCATGTGTGGGATGCATTAGGCAGGTGCATTGCAGGCAGACCAGCACCTCCCACAACTGTTCCAGAGCTGCACATTGCTCTTATGGAAGAGTGGCCACGTATCCCCCAAGAACTCATTGCTAACCTCATTGCATCAATGCCATACAGGTGTGAGGCAGTGCTGGCCGTTCGAGGAGACCATACACCATACTAAAGAAACATTTTCACCCATGTTAATGTTGCTTTGTTTGTTTGCCATATTCCTAATCAGGATCTCTTTGACATCTGGTGTGGTACAGAGGTTACGTAATGACTTCAAACTGTTGTTGACATTCTTTTGGAGTAATAGAAAGTGATTGCATCTAATACCGTTCCTAAAAACATAGTCTTAATACGTTATTCTACAATATCCCCTAATTTTTTTGAGCAGTGTAGTTTCTCTATAAGGACATTGCCGCATGCTTTCTCACGATCTACTGATAGTAGGTGCAGAGGTTTTTATTTATATATTTATTTAATAAAGTCATAAATACAAGAATTACGAATACAATATTGTTACGAGAATAATGGAAATTTGATATTTTCCATTTACTCGTTAAGCTTTGTAATACATTGTTTTTTTCTCCCTTACTATCACATCGTCCACCGCTGTGATCTCGAGGTAGCGTGCCGCCTTGTCACGCAGCGGGCCCGGATTCGATTCCCCGTCGGGACAGGCTCCTGGGTGAGCGTATTTTAGGTTTTTTTTTTCCTCACCTGTAAGACAAATGTCAGGAAGCTTAGGGCCCAACGATTCCCGAAAATCATCCGGCCATCATCATCATCATCATCCTTCACCGGCGTGGAAAACAGAGGGAAGCTACCACACCTACAATTCCCTAGTAAAGCTGCAAAGCATAGCATGAAAATGCTATGATTGCAGTGAAAGACCTGCCCTCGGACAGAATTACTATGGATGGATGGATGGATGGATGGATGGACTATCACATCGAGTGTAGAGGTAACCAGTTTATACATTATTTTTTCACGCTGAAATCAATTATAATTATGCAGTAATTTAATAAGGTTAACATTCGACTTGGTTAAAAATGATTTTTCCATCTATTACCAGATAAAAAAAAACTCCTGGCGCGACAGGCCTACAAGGCCCTTAGCCTACCAGCCGGCCGCTGGCCTCACATCCACGTGTCAATCACAGAGGTAGATGATAATCAGCCAGTGTAGGGGTGACATGTGGTCAGCATGTCGAGTCCCCCAGCCGTTATAGCTGGTTTCCTCAACCTGGAGCCGCTACTTATTGTAGCTACCCAAATGCATCACGATGCTGGGTGGGCACCGGTCCCATACTGGCCGAAATACCATGAGAAAATTTCTTCCCCCATGGAGACTCGAACCAGCGCAAGTCCCGTAGCTCTGCGCCAAGGCTTCCTGCCTTAACCACTCGGCCACGGCGCGGGACATTACCAGATATAGACCTATTATATTCTTTCTTAATTTTATTTATAGTTTTTTCTTCACTCTTTGTGTCTTGTCAAGATCTTGAAATCTCCCATTATTTTCCGTTAATTATTGTCTCGATCAAGTAAAGTAGAGATGATGATACTAATCATTCGATCAACGTTTGATAAACAAAACAGTCCTATAAAATTTTAACGATGTTTTTCCCCTGAAACCGTTTGACCTGAGCATGTAAAATGCATAATTCATTATTGTGTGTTTTTGTACCTGTATACACGTATTTCACCTGACACTGCTGCATTTAATTTTTGGGATTAATATTATATGCACGCCAAGGTTAATTTTATTGTTTTCTTATTCTTTATAACTGTAAATGTTGTTTTCAAAAGTCACATAAAACTGCATTAATTACATCCTTAACTTACAGGCCTGCAATAAAGTGCTTAATCACAATACATTCCATACAATAGAAACATGAAATGAACCTACAGATATAATAAACAATTAAATCTCGTAGAAAGCGATGGGCAAGGCATGCGGCACGAATGGGGAATGAAAGAAGGGCATGGAAGCCTCTTGTAGGAAAACCAGAGAGACGCCAGTTGGTAGTTGCTAGAATAACATTAGCCACGATTTGAGGGAAGTAGATTATATAGATTTAGATTTACTTATTTAGCCTGGTGGAGTTAAGGCCATGTGGCCTCTTCCACTCACCAGGGCAAACATATATTACATCAGAATATAACAATCACAATGAACTCTAATATTAAATACTAAATAAAAATTTGATCAAAAAGATAATATCTATTATATTATGATCTATAATGCAACTAGTTAATGTTAGTTAAAATTAAGACTAAAACTAATAATAAAGTGTATACAATCAAGACATATTAAATTGTCCCTGTCTAACATATATAAAAACAAAGAAAAATAATGAGATATAGAAAACTAATTTTACGTTTGTACAAATATATAAAACAAAATAAAAGGAAATATTTGTTAATCTTAATATTATTTTCATAGATAATTAAATGTATTAATTGTTAAAAGAATACTATCAGTGAGGTGTATAAGTTAGTTTGTTATTAAATAATTCTTTAATTTGTTTTTGAAGGATGTTATAGTTTGACAGTCTCTGACATAGGGCGGAAGGGAATTCCATGTTTTGGTAAGCGAGACCGTAAAAGATAATGAATAATATACTGTGTGATGAGGAGGGATATAAAGGACAATGTGCTGATGGGATCGAGTGTCAAGATTATGTGTGTCGGATAGTCTGATGAAGCGGCGTGATAAATAATTAGGCGATTATGTGTGAAGGATTTTATAGATAAAGGATGAATAAAAAAACAGCTGAGGATAGGGATGTGTGGAGAGCTTATGTATATGTGACCATGAACCAATGCGTTCGATGGTGCCAGTGAGTTAGTCATTTAGTTAGTAGATGTAATTATTTTATAATTGAACTCTTTTGTTATTAGCGAATTCCGATCGAATGAAAATGTTCTTATGAACTAACTCCATGGCGCGACAGGCCTAGAGCCTACCAGCCGGCTGCCGGCCTCACATTCACAGAGGTGAAGGATCATACAGCCAGTGTAGGGGTGAGCTATTTTTAAATTTCAGCTTTCAGTAAATACTAATAAATTTCATGGTAAAATTCTATTCAGGTGTAGTATAAAATTAAACAATTACCTTGTTTTGCAGTCTCAACTATTATAATAATTCTGAAAAAATGTGGCATTTCGGTATCACAAAGCCCTATAATGGGAGTTTTTCCAGAAAGGCGTACACGTGTTTATTATTTTTAAATAATTGAAGAGATTGCAAAACAAAGTAGATTATTTTATATTATAATTTTTATATTCTCAGCTTACCGATAAACTCTTCATTCCTAATAATTGTTGCATTCCTAGACATTTGGAGAAAAGCTCTCTCGTTTTATTTCAATGGCATGCCGAGTTTCGTAGCGGAAAATCGATGATTGCTACCGTTAGATTTTTAAATTTTGCTTCGCGTTAACATCCACTCCTATTTTGCTGGTAACAAAATCGACCTCACTTTTCTTAATTAATTGCTATATGCGAAGTTTAGTTTCGAAAAAAAAAACATAAACATTTCAGCCGCTAGAACATTAAAACACACCCTCACGAACATAATTATATGTAAATTCTTATCGTGGTCATTTTCGGTGTCTAGTAAGTAGGATCAATGAATATTTGAAAACCTTTTTCAAAACCATTTACATGGGTAGAACTCAGAATTTGCTTAAAATTAAAGTTTTCATACCGTCCTCGTGTTGATTTAGGTAAATTTAAGCCTACATGTGACTACACCGCTAATATCATGTGTAATAATTTTACAGGTTGCGAAATATCATACAAAACGGAAATCGATAATAAGTTTAATTATATAGCAGGAGCACTTAAATGAACTTTGAAAAATAAAGCCAGAAAATACTCTATAATGAAAGTATACAAGGCTATGGCAGTTCATATTTTTACTTACGGATCCGAAACATGGGCAGTGTCAACACAACAATCTGCCAGAACCCAAGCTGTTGAAATGAAAATCCTCAGACCAATAGCAGTATATCAATGAACAGACAACAAACACAACATAGAAATAAGACAACAACTAAAAGTAAAGGAATTAAACACAACAATAGTGAAATACAGAACAAACTGGAAAGAACACTTAGCAAGAATGACTGAGAACATAATACCAAAATCAGCATATAACTATTCACCAAGAGGAAGGTAGAAGTTTCGGAAGACCAAAGAAAAGATGGAAAGAGCAGCAATTTGAAGCCGGAACAGGCTAGCAAAAAGTTTAAACCGTGACGAAGAAGAAGAAGAAGAATATTTACATTAACTTGAATCACATAGTTTGCAGATTTTGTGGTGTGTATTACACTGTGTACGTGTGATTTAAAGAAGTAGGGGCAGTGACAGAATGAAGTGTTACATTTACACTTGCTGTTGGAAGAATGAATATAAAAATAGTTTTTTTCAGATTTTTGTCTTAAGTTATGATAAATAAATAATAGTTTAAAAAAAAAACTAAAACAACACGCTTTATTAGAAAACCGAATTAGAAAAATGAAAAATAATTTTAATTTCCAACACGCTTGGGATAAATAATTTTACCATCAAAAGCGTGGGGTGCTCTTTATCAATTAATATATTTGATAATAAACAGATATTGGTAAAAGTAAAGTCTCTAAGAAGAATGTAAAAATCATAAAAACACCCCGGTTGACTCTATTAAAAGCTAATTCAATATTAGGGCAGTAGTGTATTGCGAGGAAGATCCCGGTAATAAGTTGAATTACTAAACATAATCCTAATAAAGATCCCACGCTTTTGATTGTAAAATTATTTATCCCAAGCGTGTTGGAAATTAAAATTATTTTTCATTTTTTTAATTCGGTTTTCTAATAAAGCGTGTTGTTTTAGTTTTTTTTAAAACTATTATTTATTTTTTAGTTTTAATATTTTACAGAATAAGATAAAAATGTAAATATCTTTAAATTCGATTCTATTGTAGTATGAGCTGAAAGTAATACTCTTCTAAAAACAAAACCTCCCAGCCGGATTTGAACCAGCGACCTATGGATTAGAAACTATATACCACTAGAGTGTACCGCTCTACCAACTGAGCTCTTACAACGATTGACTAAAAAGTCGACAAGTCCGCAACTTATTATACCAGTTTTCATTTTTTTTTCTGATGATTCTGGCCAGGATTCTAGAAACAAAATATGAAATTATTGTATTGTCACGGGTCATTTACATGTACACAAAGTTTCAAGTTGATCCGATGTTCCTAAGTGGGTGAAAATCGTGTTCAAAAATTCCGTTACATACATACAAAGATACATTTTTTTACACGCTTTATATTAGCTTGGCCTGTATCTATCTATCTATCTATCTATGTAACTGAATTTTTAACGCGATTTTCACTCACTTAAAATCATTGGATCGACTTGAAACTTTGTATACTTGTAGAGGACCCGTGGCAATAGAATAATTTCATATGTTGGTTCTAAAATCCTGGCCAGAATCGTCAGAAAATAAAAAAAAGTGTCTTTGTATTTATGTAACGGAACCTTTGAACACGATTTTCACCCTCTTACAAACATTGGATCGACTCGAAACTTTGTGTACTTGTAAAGGACCCGTGACAATACAATAATTTCATATTTTGTTTCTAAAATCCTGGCCAGAATCATCAGAAAATCAAAAAACTGAAAACTGGTATAATAGGTTGCGGATTTGTCGAGTTTTTAGTCAATCGTTATAAGAGCTCAGTTGGCAGAACAGTGAACTCTAGTGTTATATCATTTCAGTAATCCATAGGTCGCTTGTTCAAATCCGGTTGGGAGATTTTTTTTAGAAGAGTATTACTTTTAGCTCATACTACAATAGTGTCGAATTTAAAGATATTTACATTTCTATCTTATTGTGTAAAATATCAAAACTAAAAAATAAAAAATAAATAATAGTTTTAAAAAACTAAAACAACACTCTTTATTAGAAAACCGAACTAAAAAATGAAAAATAATTTTAATTTCCAACACGCTTGGGATAAATAATTTTACCATCAAAAGCGTATGGTGCTCTATATGATTTTTACATTTTCTTCTTAGAGACTTTAATTTTACCAATATATGTTTATTATCAAAAATATTAATTGATAAAGACACCCTACGCTTTTGATGGTAAAATTATTTATCCCAAGCGTGTTGGAAATTAAAATTCTTTTTCATTTTTAGTTCGGTTTTCTAATAAAGCGTGTTGTTTTAGTTTTTTAAAACTATTATTTATTATTTTCTGATGATTCTGGCCAGGATTTTAGAAACAAAATATGAAATTATTATATTGTCATGGGGCTTTTACAAGTATGCAGAGTTTCAAGTCGATCCAATGATTTTAAGTGGGTGAAAATCGCGTTAAAAGATTCAGTTACATAGATAGATAGATACAGGTCAAGCTAATATAAAGCGTGTAAAATAGAGACCGCCCTGAGTTAAAAACGGTTTTATGAACTGTTGTTCACACAGTATAATATGTTAGTCGGTAATACAAACAAATATGAACATGATGCACATATAAATGTGTATTTAGTCTGATGATACGTGAGAATTCCTCGCTTCTGTTACATATTCGCTTCGAGTAAACCATATGTAAATCTAGTCTTTATGTGTGTGTACACGCATCATGGTTCAAAATACAAATACTCGAGATAGTGTCTCATAATATTACTTCCACATTCTTTCAGGAATTCAAAATAAACCTAAATGATTTATGTACATTTCACACAAATTTTATTTACTTTTTTAGAATCACTATATTTTTTTATTTAAATAAACCAATGAAAATCTCTGTATTCTTTTATAGTAATACAGCAAATTTCTGTTTCTAGTCTTGAAGATGTAGCGTTCGATTCTGGCATATTATTCCTTACGTAAAGAAACGTTTGCATAATTCCATCGCACTACACTTGATTTCTAAAGATTCTTCTTCTTCTTCCTTCCAAGTATTAGGCCAAGGCCTGTTACGATCCTATAGAAAATTTTCCCTCCAGCGTTTCATAGGACGGCCCAGTGATCTTCGTCCTCTTGGTATATAATTATAAACAGCTTTGGGGATCCGATTTGAACTCATTCTTTCAAGATGGTGTTTCCAATTTAGTTGGTACTGTTTAATATATTCCAAAATTGGCGTAGTCTTCAATTCTTTTAAGATATCGGTGTTCCTTTTCCGATCCCATCTGGTGTAACCCGCTGTTCTGCGCATGAATCTCATTTCACAAGCCGTTATCCTGTTTTCATGTTGTTTTTTTAGTGTCCATGCTTCACTACCATAGGTCAACACTGGTCTAGCCAAAGTGTTATATAAACGTAATCTGGTGGTTTTTTGTACAAGGGATGGTTTCATAACTTGATTAATAATTCCTAAACTTTTATTATAACTAGTAACTTTTTCAGGGATATCCTTTTCATCCCAGATAGAGAGATAATATCCAAGATATTTAAATTGATTAGATCTCTCTAAAATTTTATTCTGGAGACAGATTTTACTTTGTATGGGGTCCTTCCCATGAAATGCCATAATTTTAGTTTTGTTAATTGATATTTCCATATTAAATTTAGCACCTATTTTTTTGTAAATTATAAATTGATCGTTGCAAATCATTTTCGGAAAGTGCCAGAAGAGCTAAATCGTCTGCAAAACGATTAAACGCTGGAATCTTTTTAAACGTTCTTTGATTTTGTAGGTAGCTGATTATTTGAATGCATTTATGATAGTAAACTTGTTTACTATTAATGGTGAATATGATAATTTAAGATATTTTTATAGACTTCAGATTGGTTAGAAGCCAATAAATGCTAGAACTTTCCCCAAATTAACACACATCTGTTTTCAATACTTTCACCAGGAGTATGTGTATGGAAGTTATGGGAAATTATCCATACATACAAACAGGCAATTACATATTATTCCATGTAAAAATAAATTATAATTGCCCATTAGGAACAGCATTTTCTTATCAAAATAAAGTTGGATCAGCTGTAAATGTTAAATTAATTAATGATATGATTTCTGAGGCATGATTTTTGGTTTTTAGCATTTTTTTCTTTTTATGATGAACGAGGAGCTGGCCCGATGCATCAACCCCCAACCTGGGGGACGGGTAATTTTTGTTCAAGGTTTTCTTCCTCTAGCCTTTGATAGTCCAGTATCTTACTGCAAGGCAGCAGCGCTAGTTTTGGTCCGCCCTGGGTATTTTATTTCCCCAGTACCCGCCATATCTGGTGAGCATTCCCCTATCCGCCACCTGGGGTGGCGTCTGATGGGAGACTGGCAAAGACGGCGGCAGCTGCCATGATACCGGATGATGATGATGATGATGATATGATTTCTTGCATCATTAATGTCAGGGTTAATAACTCTAGGACATTGAAATGGGTAGGTCATGTAGAATAAATTAATGCATTAGAAATACTTAATTTTTTTTTTTTTGGAAATCCGTAGGTAAAAGATCGTTAGGAAGGTCAGCGTAAGTGGCAGGATAATATTCTGATGGATTTTAGGGATCTGGATGTCGGTGATATAAAGTGGATTAAGTTGGCTGAGGATGGAAGCTCATAGAGGGTCTTTGAACCTATGGACTCCATAAGCCTTAGAGTTGATTGAAGCAGTTATAGAATGCTACAGTGTTCATATCAATGGTTTCACAATAAAACATATTAAAGCATTTATACTTCTACCCATTCGAATTACATGCATTACTATTGCACCTTATATTCTTTAGTTACTATTTTTTCAGTGTTTATATACACTTATAATTTGTTTTATTTAACTTACGAAGCGTGATTAAATTTTGATCAGACGAAATTATGGTATTAAAAATAATACTCTCGACTGTTAAAATGTTCTGTTATCTTTCAAATTTATGCAACAAAGACTGTTTGTATGTTCTTTTTAGACGGAAGTGGCCCCCATTTTTGTAACCATCAATGGTTAAACTATCTTGTAATTCAAATTAAAATAATTATATCTAAGTGCATGAAACTTCCTCCTAAAGCGAAAATGATTATGCAAAAAAACTAGCGCTATTAATAGCTTACCATAAGCAATCAGTCAGTATCTTTAACACGTTTTGAGATGTAGTGTAAAATATAGTGATGTGCCCCTCCATGGTATCTTTACCTTGTCGTGGTGGAGTGGCTTGCGTGCTTAAATGATCCTGAGAGCTATGCCGGTGGTAGCATTGCTGCCGATAGGGTTACCCATGCCGGACTGGTCGAAGGTGATAAGCCAGACGAAATAAGTACCTTGGTCGAAAGAGTGACGATCTTTTACCGTAAAAATACAACCGTCAAGAAATGCGGACATGGGTTCATATGAGGTAAAATTTTCCGGAGGTCAAATAGTCACCTCATGTCGGTTCTCCGGTCGGGGGACTACTTCAGGGAACCCATGCCAAAGGCTCAAACACAGGGACATGTTCCTAGGAACATGGAATGTTAGGACTTTATACAATAGCGGGGTACTAGAGATATTAACGCGGGAATTAGATAAATCGCCCTTGGATATAGTCGCTTTACAGGAAGTTAGGTGGCCAGGAGAAGGTAGTCAGGAATCAGGAAGCTTTGCATTATACTATGGGGGTGCAGAAAGACCTGCATTTGGAACGGGTTTTTTAGTCAGAAGGAGGATCCTATCCGCTATCCGAGATATTAAGTTTGTTAGTGATAGGATATCATACATAATTCTAAAGGGTAAACGACATGATTTTATAATTGTAAATGTACATGCCCCCACAGAAGATAAAGATGACAAGATCAAGGATGAGTTCTATGAAGAATTAGAATGCTTATTTGATAGCCTTTCACGATATCATATGAAAATTGTCTTAGGAGATTTTAATGCAAAAGTGGGCCGGGAAGATATATTCAAACCAACAATAGGCAAATTCAGTCTTCATGAAGATAGTAAGGACAACGGGGTTAGATTAGTCACATTTGCCACATCAAAGAATCTCATTGTTAAAAGCACAACATTTCAGCATAAGGATATTCATAAATACACCTGGACGTCCCCAGATGGAGAAACTCGGAACCAGATAGATCATGTATTAGTGGATAAACGCTGGCACAGTAACATAATTGATGTTAGATCAGTTAGAGGGACAGACTGTAATTCGGATCATCATCTGGTCAGAGTGAAAATCAGACAACGGCTATCATTTATGAGAGGAACAAACGATAAAGATGATTCTGTAAAATATGAATTAAAAAACTTGAAAAATGATGAAATGCGGCAGGAATACCAAATCAAAATTGCTAATAGATTTGAAGTACTGGAATCTTCAGATGACAATGTGGCAAGCGAAGAAGAAACTGATATAAATAAAGAATGGGAGGCTATAAGATATACTATTAAATTGTCAGCGTCAGAAAGCATTGGTTGTTTAAAAAAGAGGCAAAACAAGAAATGGTTTGATGAGGAATGTGCCGACATTGTAAAGAAAAGAAAGCTAGCAAAAATGAAATGGTTACACGAGCCAAATGAGTTGTGAATGAAGAAGACTGCATAACAATGAACTACATGGTCTTTATAGGAAGCCAGATATAATAAGAACAGTTAAGTCTCGTAGACTGCGATGGGCAGGACATGTTGCACGTATGGGGAATGAAAGACGTGCATGGAAGCTTCTTGTAGGAAAGCCAGAGGGAAAACGCCCAGTTGGTAGACCAAGAATGAGGTGGGAGAACAACATTAACTATGATATGAGTGAAGTAGATTATACAGGGAATGATTGGAAAGCATTAGCTAAAGATAGGGATGTATGGAGAGCTTATGTCCGCGCGGCCATGAACCTACGGGTTTGATAGTGCCAGTGAGTAAGTAAGTAAGTATATAGTGATGTGCATTCTATAACCTCTCCCACCTAATTCCCAACCTCACCTGCTATTAACAAACTAGATAATGGGACCGAGTCACGGCGGTATAACCGTTCCATCAAAATTGGAGAAAATGCCATATTTTGAACGCCTAACTAGAAGCTATAAGGTAGCAGTCCTACCACTAGTCTTGCTCTGCGGATGGCAGGTAACGAACCAGCCTTATTACTCGAAAAAACCTAAGTTTAATCAAAGGCCGGAATGATCACACTGTGAAGACAAAGCAAGAAATATGTTGATTATTAAGCATCTCAAGATTGCAACATGGAGTGTTCGAGGATTAACACACAAAGAAGAGGAGTTAGAATTAGAGATCTTTAACTATTTTCTCACGCAGTAGCCAAAACGGTCAGGGTCGAATGTTTGAACGCATTAGACAGTAAAAGGCGTTCTCTGCCGATAAAGTTTTATTCAAACTCATTTTTCTTACTCAGAAATCTATTCACGCGGTAATAATTGTAAAGCTACCTGACAAGGTACCTTAAGATCGTGGCTCAAGATATAAACTTATGTGAAAATTCCGAAGGGAACCGATGGTAACCGATGTAGTTTGAAACTTATCCAAGATGTCGGACCTTGAAGACTTCGATCATGTTTTCGGTATACGCGGAGAAGATGAATTGATAGAGTCTACCAAAGAATTCAACTGGAAGAACAGGAGAATCGGCGTAATATTGCGCGTCGCAGACGTGTTTGTATACGGTATTATTTGCGGGATGCAAGCATAAATGCATTCCTCTATAGCAGACGAAAATAACGGAAGTGGTTTTATCGCTGAGAATTCTGGGTAATTCGTTGCCAATATTACGAAAACGTCAACATTCATGCATGACCGGTTAAGGCGGCCGTTAATTCGATCTCAGCTCACCAGTGATTGGAAGTAATTTGAGTAGAGACTAATGCATTTGCATACGACCTCATCCTTGGCGCAGAGTTATGAACAAGCGTGTTTGGAGTCCTCGTGGGGAAAGACATTTTATGATGGAATTTCGGCCAATATGAGATAAGTGGCCACCCAGCAGCGTGAAAAATAGGGTAGTTAAAATAAATAGCGCTCTATGTTGAGAATACCAGCTATAACGGCTAGCGGACCTGACATGCTGATAGCATATTGGCTGGTGATCATATTGTCTCTATAAATAGCGCTTGTGAATGTGAATCAGCAGTCAGCTGGTAGACCAACGGACTTCTAGGTTTGTCGCGCCATGGAATTACCTATTATTAACAATAATTATGCAAAATAATGTACTGTGATGCCTGGAAACTTCTTGTAGGAAAGCCAGAAGGAAAACGCCCAGTTGGTAGACCAAGAATCAGGTGTGAGAACAACATTAACTATGATTTGAGGGAAGTAGATTATACAGGGAATGATTGGAAAGCATTAGCTCAGGATAGGGATGTATGGAGAGATTATGCCCGCGCGCCATGAACCTACGGGTTCGATAGTGCCAGTGAGTAAGTAAGTAATGTACTGTGAATAGAAATTCACCCTGTACTTCGGCCGTAGCGTAGTGGTTAAGGCACTGAGCTACAAGCTGGAGGGTCGAGGGTTCAAGTCCCGTTGGGGTCAGGATTTTTAAACTGACCGAAATCCTCTGGCGGCACTATGGCCCTGGGGTCGACTCAGCCTCTAACGGAAATGAGTACCAGACGCTTGTTCTGTAGTAAAGGCGGCCGTCACGTAGGGCTGACAACCCGGCTGACATAAAGTGTCGATTGTCTAGAAAAAGTGGGAGCCTTAACCTCCTACTACCCCAAGGGCCTCCGGGCCTGTTGTGGGATCAGTTTACTTTACTTCGGTGATTTTTAACATAACAGTGTAAACAAAACTACGAAATTATGGCTTGCAGAATTACCAAATTATTCAGAGTATATCTAATATATAAAAATGTTTGTTTGTTCGTTCGTACTTTGTGCGCGGCATTACGTTTATCCGATTTTCATGGGGTTTTTTGCAAAATGTTCAGGATGTTCCCGGGATAAACATAGGCTATAAGAAAGTTCCGATTGAGGATCTTTCCACTTTTCAGCGGTTGCCCTTTTACCAGCCGGCTGCTGGCCCTTCACATCCACATGTGTCAAATCACAGAGGTAGATGATCAACAGCCAGTGTAGGGGTGACATGTGGTTAGCATGTCGAGACCCCAGCCGTTATAGCTGGTTCCTCAACCTGGAGCCGCTACTTATTGTAGCTACCCAATTGCCTCACGATGCTGGGTGCGCACCGGTCCCATACTGGCCGAAATACCATGAGAAAATTTCTTCCCCCATGGAGACTCGAACCAGCGCAAGTCCCTTAGCTCTGCGCCAAGGCTTCCTACCTTAACCGCTCGGCTACGGCGCGGGACTATAAGAAAGTTGTGATACTCAATTCATACACCCTTAAAGTCGACCTTTATAGTGGAAAACAAGTAGCTCTTTGGACGCTTAAATGGCTTACGCTGCCTAACCCATAAAAAACACAAAATTAATGTACACAGAGTTGAATATCTCGAAAACTCTACAAAAAAAAGTCCGCGACAGCATATATTTATCTCTTACGGATAACTCACAATAACCATGTTAAGACAAACATACTAGATTCCTGTGCAAGCATAGCATCACGTGGCGGGTATCTCACAATAACGAATTTTATCTTTTAGCTCATTTATGCCAAGAAGATCGAGATAAGTAGATTCCCGGGCAACACCGGATAATCAGCACGGGCATTCTTAAAATAATTACGATATGCATTTATAATTATTTTTCATTTTACCCATTCAACTAATCATAAGAAGTACTTTAATTTTTGTCTTTCAGCTCATTTAAGCCAAGATGATCGGGATGAGTAGATTCCCGGACAACGCCGGGTAAACAGCATGGGATATCTAAAAATAATTACGATATATATTTTTCCTTCTACTCATTTGACGGGGGACGCCATAGCGTAATGGTTAAGGCACTGCGCTACAAACCGGAAGGTTGAGGGTTCGAGTCCCGGTGGGGTCAGGATTTTTAAACTGACCCAAACCTTCTAGTGACACCATGACCCTGGGGTGGACTCAGCCTCTAATGGAAATTAGTACCGGACGCTTGTTCTGTGGTAAAGGCGGCCGTCACTCAGGGCTGACAACCCGGCTGACATCAAGTGCCGATTGTCTAGAAAAAGTGGGAGCCTTAACCTACTACTACCCCAAGGGCTTCCTGAGGCCTGTGGTGGGTTCGCTTTACTCCACTTATTTAACTAAACATAAAATATATTAATTTTCGTATTTCAGTTCATTTGGAATATTGTACCGAAATGGACATTTCGATACAGGAATTACGTCTTACTGCGCAAACTATACGTCATCGCGTCTCCATCTCGAGTGTCATCTTTATGAACAGTGCCAAATGCTTTCCTATTTATCTCTTCCCTTTCCTAGTGCGCACCCTGTGCTATCGCGCATTCCCCCTCTACCTGTGAACTCTCATAAACAGCTGTGTTTTGATAACAACGGGGGATCATGTACTTAGTCACCGTTGGAGTCTGGTCAGAGCAGCTCAGGAGAGCTCCTTATGTTTGTTTAGTCCATTGAGCCAGGGTGGAACGCCAGGACAGTATTTCCCCAACCCGAGGCTGGACTTGAGTGATTGATCATGTATGTAAGTTGATTTATATAATATTTTCTTTTTGTATAGATGATCTATTGTGATTTCTTTTCTTTGTAAAGCGAATATTTATTTTTATATCATATCTGACTAAATTTTGACTCGCATTAAAAGCTTTAGTTGTGCGTTTTATTTACACTATGGCTATTCGTTCAGTAGTTAGCATTAGTCAGATGTCCTAGTCAAATTCCAAAAGCTTACTCAAGCGTGTGTTAGTTCTTTTATCCCAAAGCTTCCACGATTGTATTTTATAAGTCAGTAAACATTACGTATTGGGAGAATTGAGTAAAGAAAGTTGAATTCCTCTTTGCCTCTGTGGGCCCGGGCAAAGATGTCACAATTTGAACAATCTATGCTTCCAATCAAAATAGCTTTCAACAATAACGGTTTGATCCAGCACTATATGGTGCAAATTTTGGGTAGCATAGGGTGTGGATGCGCCGGTGCAACAGTATGTCAAGAAGATCGGGA
Organism: Diploptera punctata; assembly: GCA_030220185.1. Classification (NCBI taxonomy): domain Eukaryota; kingdom Metazoa; phylum Arthropoda; class Insecta; order Blattodea; family Blaberidae; genus Diploptera; species Diploptera punctata. The sequence goes on along the minus strand of JASPKZ010000019.1, from coordinate 917,044 downwards.
TAAGTAGATTCCCGGGCAACGCCGGGTAATCAGCACGGGGTATCTAAAAAATATAAATTTATAATTATTTTTCCTTTCACTTAGTCAACTAAACATAAAAGCACATTAATTTTCATTTATTTAGGCGTAGCAGCGTATGCCGTGTATTAGCTAGTATATATATATATATATCTTAATATATAAAAATTACGTGTCACGTTGTTTGTCCGCGATGGAATCCTAAACTACTGAACCGATTTTAATAAAATTTTGCACAGTGTGTGCTGTTTGATCCAACTTGAGACACACGGCTGTTTATAATTAAATTTATAGTCGCATTATTTTTTATTGCAAATTATTTGTTTATTATTTAACAAAGAGTTATAATTATCTGTGAGTTCCATACGATTCTAACAGATAACGGTGTAAGGTAATTGGTTTATTATTTAACCAGGTGGCTGTGCATTTTGTTGCAACCGCGAATTTCAATTGAATTACAAATATTATATCATAATTTAAGTGTGTTCAGTGTTTATTTTATTTTCAATATATTGATAATAATATTAATTTCTTGTGTAAGTATTAGTTTTAAGTAATCTGGCTGAAAGACAGCAACTTAATTTAAATTTAACTGGACCGAGAAGGGACATTGAACAATATGGCGAATCAGTTCTAGAGATCATGAATGATAAGATATCAAGTGAATTTCCGCAAATTGGTATAGGCCTATGTGACAAATCTTACATTTAAGAAGAATGTCAATTTAAAAACATATGAAGGTCCTAAGGAACGGAATATCAGAACTGTAAGTAAGTCTGTTAGTTATAATAATATGCCTAATGTTACAGAAACAGTATCCGTGCCTCAATTAAATGAAAAACAAGATGACTATAATATATCACAAGATGATATTACTATACAGAGACTTCTTGATGATGATGATGAGAATCCAAACTGCCAACAAGTTCGTAGAGAAAAACGAAAATATAATGAAATCAGCAAGCCTCCTCAAAATATTCCATCAATAAATGTATATAATCCTTATGATACACTTATGGGTGATACTGAGAATGCAGACAACATAAATTCACCTCAATCAACAAAACCACTTCCACATAAACCACCACCCATATTTATACCGGGTGTAGTTAACGCACCAGAACCAAAAAAGTGTGTAAAACAAAAACTTTGTGATTTAGATTTCTCACTTAGTTTACTACAACATAATTTAACGTATACCTTAGCCACAGCAACGCGGGCCGGGACTTATATATATAACAAAGTCGGATTAGTTACACTATTTATAACTCAAGAACGGCTGGACCGATTTATATGATCTTTGATTTGTTGGATTTCTTTCCGCCCCGAATAGCAGGTAACTATTAAAACATCGGAAAAATTAACGTAAAAATATTTTAAGGCGATACGACGTTCGCCGGGCCAGCTAGTATATATATATATACTTACTTACTTACTCACTGGCACTATCGAACCCGTAGGTTCCTGGCCGCACGGACATATCTCGATACATCCCTATCCTGAGCCAATGCTTTCCAATCATTCCCTGTATAATCTACTTCCCTCAAATCATAGTTAATGTTGTTCTCCCACCTCATTCTTGGTCTACCAACTGGGCGTTTTCCTTCTGGCTTTCCTACAAGAAGTTTCCATGCACGTCTTTCATTCCCCATACGCGCAACATGTCCTGCCCATCGCAGTCTATGGGACTTAACTGTTCTTATTATATCTGGCTTCCTATAAAGACCATGTAGTTCATTGTTATGTAGTCTTCTCCATTCACCTGTCTGTTCATCTCTCTTTGGTCCAAAAATTTTCCTAAGAACTTTATTCTCAAATACTCGTAATCTCCTTTCCTCCCTTAAAGTAAGAGTCCATGTTTCGCACCCATATTTATAAAGTCCTAACATTCCATGTTCCTAGGAACATGTCCCTGTGTTTGAGCCTTTGCCATGGGTTCCCTGAAGTAGTCCCCGCCCGGAGAACCGAATGGGGGACTATTTGACCTCCGGAAAATTTTACCCCAGTAGAACCCATGTCCGCATTTCTTGACGGTTGTATTTTTACGGTGAAAGATCGTCACTCTTTCAACCAAGGTACTTATTTCGTCTGGCTTATCACCTTCGACCAGTCCGGCATGGGTAACCCTATCGGCAGCAATGCTACCGCCGGCATAGCTCTCAGGGTCATTTAAGCACACAAGCCACTCCACCACGACAAGGTAAAGATACCATGGATATATATATATATATAGTCATTACAGACTGTGAAGACGTGGACCAAGAAGGTTATGTTTGCATATGAACTCATGTCCGGAAATGTACAGTTTTCCCGCTACAAGCTAAGCGCCACCACAGTACATGTTAAACTCTCCCACTTATGCTGCTTACTGTATGTTATTTATTGCCCAGCTTTTCCGTCCACTTAAAAGGATTCAATATGGCGATCACACGAGTTCAATACAAGCATCGTACCTACCTACCCACCCACCTACCTACCATTCCTGGTACACACGTTCAACAGCTGCTTGTTGAACATCCGCCGCGGCCAAAACCCCTCCCGCCCTTTCCCCGACTCCACATGGGTCTCCTGAATCAGGTTCTTCATGTCATCCCAGAGGAAATAGTCTAGCGGAATTATCCCGTAAACTTGCAGTCCAAGTAGTTGGGCTACCAGATGTATTCAGTTTTGATCAAATCGTTGAATCAGATGACCTCAACTTCAAGAGAAAAATGATATTGTGTACCCATTGACCTGCAACCACATAACTTGTCATATATTTTGTAGCACATCTGCCAAGAGCCCATGCAGTTAGTGTTGAAGGAAAAATCAAAGTAAAATGTGTTACTCATGAGTTTAGGTGGAAGAAGGTCCTGTATAAATATCCAACTAATATTTGCTCGTTTTGTAAAACATTGGTTATAAAATAGCTTTTTATATATTTTTAATATTCCATGACTCAGGTTGTCATGTCCACATTTTTGGGTTCTCTCCTGTATTATTGTCGTAATTGTAAACCATTTGAGTTTGGGGCGTTTGAAAGATGGAGTAACGCTGCCCCAATGATATGATGAGTGATGGTGATGATAGTGCTGCGCCAGGACAGTCCTTAATCCTAAACTTAATCTGAGGTGAACATGAATAATGATAATTAAGACATTCTTACCTCTTATGGTTGTTTTTGTCGAACATATGTTTCAAGGCTGACGATGGGGACATATGTTCGACAAAAACAATCATAACAGGTAAGAATGCACAGACAAAATGTCTTAATTATTAAACAAACCTCTTAATGACACTTCCTATTGTATTTTAAAATTAATGATAATGATTGCGATGGCCATGTGACGTTCGGGGACAATTTGGGCCTAAAAGTTTGCTGACATTTGTCTTGCAGATGAGGAAAAACCCCGAAGAAACCTCATTCAGGAAACTTGTCTCGACCGAGACTCGAGCTCGTACCCGATGCGTGACAAATCAGAACGCTACCTCAAAATCACAGCGCAGCGGTGAAATTTTTATAAAATACTAGCTAATACCCGGCGTGCGATGCTACGCCTATATAAATTAAATGTGTTTTTATGCTGAGTTGAAGAAGTAACAATAATTATAAATTTGTATCGTAATTATTTTTAGATATCCCGTGTTGAATATCCGGCGTTGTCCGGGAATCTACGTACCACGATCTTCTTGGCATCAATGAGCTGGAAGACAAAAAACGGTTATTGTGAGTTATCCGTAAAAGATAGGATGTCGATGACGTATTTGTAGATCTTTTTAGATATTCAAATCTGTGTACATTAATTTGGTGTATTTCTTATATTTGTTATAGTTTAGGCAGCTTAAGCCATCGCCGTTATTACATTTTTGTTTTTAGGTCCAGCCGTATAGAATGTACGGTAATGTTTCTTATTTATTTCTTCAAAGACCCCAAAGAGCAAGATTGCTCATATTATGGGACAATATACAAAAAATAATGGTTATAAAACAATTTACAATAAAAACAAGAAAACAAAATCAGACATAAGTTTAAGTAATACAAACTACTATAAATGCATAATATATATATATATATATATATATATATATATAATTTTCCAAATGTCCAGGTTGTCTTTCGACATTCCTGGTGTTCTCTCCTGGCATGGTGTAGTTGTAACCCACTTCTGAGGTAGGGTCGCCAGGAAGGCGGGGTTACGTTGCCCCGATGATATGATGGGTGATGATGATGATGGTGCGCCACGAGAGTCCCTAATCCTAAACTTAATCTAAGATGAATATGAACGATGATGATTGCGATGGTCATATGATTTCGGGGACCGTTTGGGCCTTAAAGTTTTCCTGACATTTGTCTTACAGGTGAGGAAAAATCCCGATAAACCTCACCGAGAAAAACTGCCCCGACCGGGGATCGAACCCGGGCCCGCTGCGTGACTAGGCAGCACGCTACCTCGAGACCACAGCGGTGGACAATGCATAATATATATACACATATAAATACAATATTTAAACAGGATAATACTAATAATAATTAAATTAACGAAATTAACTAAGAAAACAATGAGAAAAAATATGTTTAATACAATTAGAAAAATGTTTAACATTCTCGTGAAGTGTTGATATTCAATAAGTAAGTTATTGTAATTGTTTTAATGCATAACGGATCCCTTTTATACCATATTTTGTTGAGAAACTAGTATCTTTGTGTAATAAAATACAACCTCTAGTATAATAATTATGTATATCTTTAATAAAAATTAAGGACACGTTAAGGTAAGATAGATTCTTAATAATTTTAAACATATATATACAAATCATATATTTTTTAATTCCTTTAATGGTAAAATATTCGAAAAAGTATAAATAAAATTATAAGATGTACGGAATCTAAGTTATATAGTATTCTGATAGCTCTATTCTGTAAAACTTGGAAAAGGTGAGTTTGTAATCAAAAACTATTTCCCCATACAGGTAGCATGTAAGTGAGATGAGAAAGTATTAAAGAGTAATATATACTTGTAATATAAATAATTGGTAAACTATTTTTAAGTCTATGAAGAACACCTATATTACCCGTTCAAGGAGTAAGCGCAGTTGTTGACGGAGGGCACTGCAGTCGTGTTTATGTAGGAATAGAACACGTGACACTGCTATCTGAGTGCTGAGGGGCACGGGACGTGGGACGCTGACAGTGAACACTGCCTTAGATGACGTCACGTGTAGCAACAGAGAGAGCTTCTCAATTCTTCCGCCTGCGGGATATTTTGAACGACTAATAACAGGTGATATCTGTTTACATAAATATTCAACATGAGATTTCCAATTTAAATTCTTATGTATACTCGTTACATTAATATTTTCCCAGAAAAAAAAATATAAATAGTGGTGAAAACCCTATTCAAATAGTTGAAGTTTTTGAGTCGTTCAAGGACGGCAGACCGTCTCACATACGTTCATTTTTACACGCTTTATATTAGCTTGACCTGTATCTATCTATGTAACTCAATCTTTTAACGCGATTTTCGCCCACTTAAAATCATGGATCGACTTGAAACTTTGTATACTTGTAAAAGACCCGTGACAATACAATGATTTCATATTTTGTTTCTAAAATCATGGCCAGAATCATCAGAAAATAAAAAGAAGTGTCTTTGTAGCTATGTAACGGAATTTTTGAACACGATTTTCACCCATTTAGAAACATTAGATCGACTTGAAACTTTGTATACGTGTAAAGGACCCGTGGCAATACAATAAATTCATATTTATTTTCTAAAATCCTGGCCACAATCATCAGAAAAAAAAAGTGTCTTTTTATCTATGTAACGGAATTTTTTAACACGATTTTCACCCACTTAGAAACATTGGATCGACTTGAAACTTTGTGTACTTGTAAAGGATCCGTGACAATACAATAATTTCATATTTTGTTTCTAAAATCCTGGCCAGAATCATCAGAAAAAATAAAAATAAAACTGGTATAATAGGTTGCGGACTTGTCGACTTTTTAGTCAATCGTTGTAACAGCTCAGATGGTGAACTCTAACTGTATATAATTTCAGTAATACATAGGTCGCTGGTTCAAATCCGGCTGGGGTTTTTTTTAGAAGAGTATTACTTTTAGCTCATACTAGAATAGTTGCCTATCGAATTTACAGATATTTACATTTTTATCTTATTCTGTAAAATATTAAAACTAAAAAATAATAAATAAATAATAGTTTTAAAAAACTAAAACAACACGCTTTATTAGGAAACTGAACAAAAAAATTGAAAAATAATTTTTATTTCCAACACGCTTGGATAAATAATTTTACCATCAAAAGCGCGGGGTGCTGTTTATGATTTTTACATTTTCTTCTTAGAGACTTTACTTTTACCAATATCTGTTTATTATGAAATATATTAATTGGTAAACAGCACCCCACGCTTTTGATGGTAAAATTATTTATCCCAAGCGTGTTGGAAATTAAAAATATTTTTCAATTTTTTAGTTCAGTTTTTCCAATAAAGCGTGTTGTTTTAGTTTTTTAAAACTATTATTTATTTAAATAAAATTATATTGCGAAACTATCCAGCGTTGTATATTCAATTGTTAGTAAATTGCATTTGATGATAGGTATGAGTTTATAATTGATCGTTTACAATTAATGGATTCATTACAAAATTAAATTTTCTGTTGAATTAATTTATTTTACCACAACTGGAAAGAAGATGAGAATTCAAAATTGTTCAGAGTACATTTATTTTTGCGCTGGAATTTTTATTTGTGAATATCTGAAAGCATTAAAGCAGAAGCCAGATATTGAAGAATGAAATTAATTCACGAGCGGTGATGAAAGAAGTCTTTGTGTTGAGGTCGTATTATTAATCACAATGTGCACACTTGAATGCGCGCCTTGACAACTCGGAATGCTACCAGCAGTACGCATATATATCAATACACCACTTAGAAATTCATTCGACAAGTCTTTCATGATATGAAAATTCGATAGAACTTAGTAATAATGAAGGAACCATCATTGTGATTGTGCCTTATATTACTTGTAGTTCTCTCACAGATTCTAAAATATGTCCTGCTCAATTTTTAAAATAAAATGAAATTGTAATTTTTTACATATAAAACACATATTGCAAATAAAATTAAATGGAATATATACGAGGGCGGATCGGAAAGTAAAGCACAATAATTTTTTTAAAAAGTTTAATAGTAAAAAAAAGGAAAAAAATTACAAATGAGCTTACATCTTTTACCTACTTTTCGACATAGTCACCAACTTTCTCGACAAATTTTTCCCATCGTGTTACCAGTTTCAATATGCCCTGTTCGTAGAAGTCCGTTTGGTTGGAGTGTAGCCATCTGCGCACTGCTGATTTCACTTTCACATCTGTCTCAAAGCGTTTGCCGGCCAGGAATTTCTTCATGGGACCAAACAGATGAAAGCCCGATGGTGCAAGATCCGGACTGTATGGTGGATGCTGGAGCACCTCCCAACCAAATTCGGCGATTTTCTGACGAACGACAGCAGCAACATGGGGGCGAGCATTGTCATGAAGAAGTTTAACGTTAATGTTGTGACGTTTGTCACGAATGGCACGACGCAACTTCACCAAAGTTTTAATGTAGGCCGCAGCATTCACAGTGGTCCCGTGTTCAGCAAAGTCCACCAATAAAACACCATGCATATCCCAGAACACTGTCACAAGCACTTTCCTGGCAGATTGAGTCACTTTGAATTTTTTCTTTACTGGTGAACCAGCATGTTTCCACTCCATTGATGCCTGCTTTGTTTCGGGCGTGTAGTGGTACGCCCACGAGACTCATCACCTGTGACGATTCCTTCCAGAAAGTCATGTCCTTGTGCGGAGTACCGCGTTAAGTGGTCCAAGCTTGCCATCATTCGCTGGCCCTTGTGGTCGTCTGTCAGGTTCTTAGGCACCCAGCGAGCACTAACTTTACGGTATTTCAAATTTTCATGAACAATATCGTACACCGCACCATAGGAAATGTTGAACTTCTGCGATAAGGCTCGCAGTTGCACACGCCGGTCGTTCAGAATTGCCGCCTCAATGCCTCTGACATTCTGCGGGATTGCTGCTGTTGTCGGCCGGCCGGAGCGTGGCGAATCACCAAGGTTCACCCGCGTCACCTCTTGGACAGAATGTTGCCCACACCCTGGAGCCATTGCTACGGCTCCATACAATCATCCCCATTACACGCCACGCATGTCCCTTTGGCGCCGAATTTACACGGATTCGGGTTTATGCCCTTTGGCCCACAAAAATCGAACAACACTTCTCTGTTCTTCCACAGGTGGACGACTGTAGCATGCGCGCAATTCTTGGATTGCATAGTTCAAGCTTCTCTCGCAAGAGGTGCACCTGAGGAGAAAAAATACCATCTGTAGTGAAAACTCCAAACTATATCTCTGTTAGAAGTTTCTCCCAAACATTCTAGCTTGCGGACAGGCCCAAGCAGAAAAAACATTATTGGGCGTTACTTTCCGATCCGCCCTCGCATTTTTCAGGAAGAAGCTAAGCAATGTAAGTAAAAAAGTAAAAGTGATCCCACTACAGGCCCTCAGGAGGCCCTTGGGGTTTAGTAGGATGTATAAGGGATCCCCCTTTTTCTAGGACAAATCGGCACTTTATGTCAGCCGGGTTGTCAGCCATGCCGTGGAGGCCGTCTTTACCCCCAGAACAAGCGGCTGGTACTAATTGTTTGTTAGAGGCTGAGTCGACACCAGGGCCATAGGGCCGCCGGAAGGTTTGGCTCAGTTTTAAAAACACTGACCTAAACGGGACTTGAACTCTCGACCTTCCGGCTTGTAGCTCAGTGCCACTTAACCACTACGCTACGGCGTGCACCCCTGCTAAGAAATGTTATTTTTCTCCACCACATTTCTTAAATTAAACTATCGCGATGGCCACCCATCATCGAAACCAGGGGTTCATTGCCACGCGGAACTAAGCTCTCCATATACCCCTATCCCGAGTTAATGTTTTCCCAATCATCCCCTGTATAACCCCTTTACCTTCCTCAACCCATCATGGATATATGTTATTCTACCACCTCAGTATTGGTCTACCAAACTGGGCGTGTTTCTCGCTCCGTTCCTACAAAAGTAGCTTCCATGCACCTCTTTCATCCCCATACATGCCACAATGTCCTGCCCATCACAGTCTACGAGACTTAACTGTTATTATTATATCTGACTTCACATGCATATCATGTAGTTCACTATTAAGTAGTTTTCTCCATTCGCCTGTCTGTTTATCTCTTTTTGACCCAAACATTTTTCTAAGAACTTTATTCTCAAATACTCGCAATCTTCTTTCCTCCCTTAAAATAAGAGTAGTCCATTATTAAAAAAATGAATAATTAAATTTTCCAGCTTATGTAGACCTATTTGATTGCTCCATAATTTATATAATTATGTAAAAACAACTGCATATATTGAGATTCCAAGTATCTCACTCAGTTCTTAATTAAGTTGTAACATTTACAAATGCTAACAAATCTCAATAATTTACTATTACCTTGAAAATGTAGTTTAAAGTTCTACATATATTGTACAGCAGCGTTTAAATTTCGCGGGTGACGGCGGGCGAGGGCAGTGGTTTCACATTGATGGAAATAGATTCGTGAATTGTTGTCTCGTGAGTTGAGAGGCCCCGCGCAGATTATTGATGAGTCTAGGCGTCCCTTTCGGAAAGTTCTGTACGCATCTACCCCTCCTTTCCAGAAGCTCAGACTCCGAAATTTCTATACTAGAAGAATCTCGACTGGACACCAATATGTAAAAAATAACTGTATATAAGTAGTATTAAGAACAAACACCCGAAACTTGTATCCTGAAAATGAACATAATAAAAACAGCAGAGAGTAATTAGGGACAAGAGCAGACCTGGGGATATGGGCATTAAGCCCGAGGAAACCCAGGGGGATGGTGGCGGGGCTCTTAATAAAAAAAAATAAAAAAATGGACACCAAGAAATTTCTTTCTCCAGCTTAGGCCTATATACACTTTTGCCAGGGGTGGAAGTCAGTCATGAAGCGACAGCGATACAGTGAACTGCGAGAAGAAGCTGTGGCAAATGACAGTGGAAATTATTGTGCGGTGAATAAACTGTAAAACAATTTAATTATTGTAGCAATTTGTTAATACATTATCACTCAAAGTTTGTGTGAACCAGATGAAGTTATATTGAAAGTTTGCGTGAATACCTGTGGTGTTTATTACGAGAAACCAACGTCAGAATGACCTCCTAGTAGCGAGGAGCTATATCAAATGGGCGATTCTCTGTAAATACATAAATGGCTGACCAGACCACCTTTTCGAAAAAAAAAAGTATTACTGCATCATAAATTAAAATATCACAGAACGCAAGCATAAAAATATTCCTTTTTAGTACAGTTGTGGTTACAATAGTATACATTATAGTTTTTTTTTATCGAAAATGTCCCAACCAACATAGAAACAGTCCCCTGGACTGTCCCCTTCCAGAATTAACACTTGATAATTTATTATTTTAAGATATTTATCTATAATATAGCATTTTGTGCGTAATATTTAAAAACACAGTTAACTGACTTACTTTCTTTCGAAATAAATAACACCTAAAATTGATTTATTTTATTTCATTAATTTGATCAAATTTTGTCCAGGATTTTTTAAGCACAATACCCTGCCAAAAATCAAATACCAAAAATTAAAATGTTGGCTGTGCCTTTTCATATTGTCCGGCATATAAAGGAACGTAACTAGTCTAACGTTCCTGTCAGTAGTGCTAGCAGCACTGTGCCGCCATTTTATTTAGTATCAGTGCATCATTTCTGGCGGGAGTACGTGTCTGGGCTACTACGACATACAGTACACTGGTAATTATTTTAATTATAGTTTATTTATGGGATTTGATATATTCTATATAATTTTATTATGATTTATGTACATATTCAACACGAACTCGCAAAATTAAATATTACGATAGTTTGCTTGATATTTCACGATTTAATAAAAAACACAGTTCCTGGCAACAGTCCCCTGCTTTGTAATGTGGCAGAGAACTATCTTTCATTCCAGTAAATTTGACAACAATCTCCCTTTTGCAGTTAGTTTAGTTATTGATACCCTAATAATTATAATTAACAGTTGCAGGCTAGTTGAGGTTATGTAGATATGCCTCCTAAAATCGAAATTTATCCAGAGAGAAATTATTAGAGAAAAAGAGAGATGCGGAACGTCTAAGGTACCAACTTTAGAAAAAAAATACTCAAAAGAGGGAAGAGATGAAAGAAAAGGAAATATTAATAAACCAGAAAAAAAAGTCACAGAAAACTTGCCAAAGATATGACTCCTAATGAGTACAGAGTTGGAAAAAAAAAAATAAAATAAAAATACTGTGCTGTTTATCAGAACAACAAAAGTAGCTAAACAGTGTTACCAACAACTTTACACGTGAAAACACACACGTCCGCGGATTCTGAACGCCTCACACCAGCTTCAGGATGCATTACACCAGTTACAATACAGCATTCTCCAATTCCAAGTTCCACAGTCAAAAATGCAAATATACAGCGAAGAAGAAAGATAAGAAAGCAAAGAGAAATAATGAAAGGATTGTAGTATTGCAGAAAAATCTTGAGAAGTACAGGAAAATATTGGCTAGATTTGAAGGCAAACAAGAAATAGTATTGAAGATAATAAAAACTAATAAAAAATACAGACGATGTTAACTAAACCTGTTGATAGAGAAAAAGTGACGAAGAGGGATTATTTCATGAAGTCCTTAATAAACAGCTCAAAGAGTATTATTCGAGGCTAAAAAATATCGAAGATAAACACATATTTTCAAAAGCGGTGTCTGGACAGATGATCCAAAAGTATAGACATTTGATTCCCAAAGATAGTGCTGTTATTTATAGAGGCGCAAATAAATCATAGCCGTACAATTCTTTAACCGCACTTAAATTATGACGAGAGAAATTACCTAAACGTGTGGAAGCTGATTCAGAAGTTTTATGACGACAATAGTAACAGCCTTATGGGAGCAGGGGAAAAAAAAAAAGGAATTCATTACCAAAAGCAAACTTAAAAAGTAAAAAAAAAAAGTATTTCCTTGATACAATACGCATTCTATACAAAACGTTTTGGCCAATAACTTGAAAATTAGTTAGCAACCATCTTGTCGATTACGTCCGTTATGGATAGACAAGCCTAATGGTGAAAATCGTGATACATGCCTAGATATAGTTCACAGTAACCTGGACATGAAGTTGAGCGCTTTGTACGAAGAAAAAAATTTACCTTAGGATAATCACCAAAAGTTACTAGAAGGCTTATGTTGCGATCGATATAGCGTAGAATGTTTATCGGGAAGTTGTATGGTTTGAACTAATAGGAATCCTAGCTATAAAGAGTTCGATGATAAAGTCATCAAGAGGTAAGAGATTCAAGATCTATAAACCGAAAAGCTACGAAGATTGGCAATGGATTTGAAGAAGAAATATTTTGATGAACATCCATGCCAATTAATAGTACAATTGCATGAAGATTGGGAAAAGTTCGTTGCCCATGAAAGGAACATTGCTCACCATTTTAATGAGATGAAGTATTTAAAAATAAGTCTTCAAGATGAGGGTTTCAGCAAAAATTATTGCACAGACTCTGCAGAAGTGATGCAAGCATTTCATTTCGGTGGATCATGAACTCAGCTAAGCCTACATACAGTAGTGATTTATCTACGAGGATCAGTACGATCGTATTGCACTCTCTCTAAGAACATTATCCATTCACCTGCTGTCATTTGGCACAACTGCAACCAATTTTTTAAGTTCTTGCAGATGACATTAAACGCGTACACTTCTTGAGCGATGGCCCCGTTAATCATTATTGTAACAAAACATTTTTTTTATAATGGTAACTAAACACTCTGAAGAAATTCCAGATGCAGAGACATTTATATGGATTTATACAGAGAATGGACATGAAAAGAGTGCACCAAACGGTGTCGGAGCAAGATGCAAAAGAATGGAAGATTTTGTTTTAAACACTGGTGGTGATATTAATGATATCAAACAATTCGTACAATCCATCCAAGAACGATGCCCTAGCATTACAAGCATCACAATTGTCAGTCAATCCATCCAGAAAATGATCTACAAAATTTGAAAAGAGGCGCCGAAACAAAAGAGTTTCAAAGGTACCTTGAATGAGTGTCAAGTCACAGGGTATTTTCAAACTCTATCCTCGGCCCAACTAGCTGTACAACTCTAACGATGAGACGTCTCAGCTGCTTTTGTAACAGCAACACGTGTGAGTATTTCTAAATAGGCAGTATTACCTATGACCCAATACCCGGATGGAATGTGGATGAAGTGATTACCGAATGAGAAGATGATCCTCATTTATCTGAAGTTACTACTGAAGCTAACCATGTTCTGCTAACTGAAGCACTGAAAAAAAGTGCACTTATTTATGTTAAAGGTAACTATATTTGAAATTAGGATACTAAACTAAATTAATATAAAATTATAGAATATTCACCTGAAAGGTCCGTCTCCTCAACTTAATTAATCATTTAACTGTAGCGCTTTCGGGACTTGTCCCATCATCGGCAGGATTCAAAACTGGTGTTTCACTGAAGATCTGGTAGAGGGGGTTGCATGTATTGGGTTCGTTTTCGTTTATCAGGCTGTCGTTGTGAGCTGCTTTCATGATTTCCATCAGTTAAATGATTGAGTTGAGGAGACGGACCTTTCAGGTGAATATTGTATAATTTTATATTAATTTTGAATAAACCTCAACGGAACACATCATGAATATTATAAAAGTTAACTAAACTAAGACGAAAAAGTTAAGGACTGTTATTTGAATGCTTCATTGGTTTTAAGTAAATATTCAGAAGTTGGTATTAGGTCAAATTTAAATTTAAGCTATCTCTTTTCATTTTAAAAATCTACTCTTTTTAAGATATTTCAGAGGTGAGGTTTTAATTTTTTAGTTTATTTTTGCTCGAAACTGAAGCAATATAATTATAGGAATGTGGATCCTATGTGGCATAAAAATAAATTATTATAATTATCTATTTTTTTATGTAGTTTTGATGTATTTGCAGCAGTCTCCTGTCATTCCCTGTAACCATTTTACATGAAAAGCTAATATCTTGAAAAGTAGCTATAGTACATTTGCTGGACTTTTTAATACATGTAATTAAACTGTTACTTTTCTTATCATAGTAAGTTTTTTTATATAGGAAGAATATTTATATGACAGGACGACTATGTACGGGCCAAAAACGTCTTTGCAGAAAATCACCCATATATATTAAACACGGCCATCTGGATATACTGGGTATTCCTAGTAGAAACATACTTACTTACTTACTCACTGGCACTATCGAACCCGTAGGTTCATGGCCGCGCGGACATAACCTCTCCATACATCCCTATCCTGAGCCAATGCTTTCCAATCATTCCCTGTATAACCTACTTCCCTCAAATCATAGTTAATGTTGTTCTCCCACCTCATTCTTGGTCTACCAACAGGGCGTTTTCCTTCTGGCTTTCCTACAAGAAGCTTCCATGCACGTCTTTCATTCCCCATACGTGCAACATGTTCTGTCCATCGCAGTCTACGAGACTTAACTGTTCTTATTATATCTGGCTTCCTATAAAGACCATGTAGTTCATTGTTATGTAGCCTTCTCCATTCACCTGTCTGTTCATCTCTCTTTGGTCCAAAAATTTTCCTAAGAACTTTATTCTCAAATACTCGTAATCTCCTTTCCTCCCTTAAAGTAAGAGTCCATGTTTCGCACCCATATATTATAACTGGTAGAATAATAGTTTTATATATTTTCAGCTTAACGTTTTTTGAAAGGAGTTGGGACATCAAAAGTCTCTGCAATGCATAATAGCACGCATTTCCAGAATTGAGCCTATGTTAAATTTCTTTGTGCATCTCATTCCTGTTTGTGATTATTGTTCCTAGGTATTTGAATTCAGCCACTTCCTCAAAATTTCCTTCATTTGTCATTAGCTGTCCATTTCCATTATATACTGAATTTCTACGTGTGACCATATATTTAGTTTTACTGATATTTACTTCCAGTCCTAATTTCTTAGTGTTACTCAATAGTGTGTGCGTGTTGGTCTTTAGTATCTCCTCGCTATCGGCCAGTAGTAATACATCATCAGCATAAACTAACAGCTTATTAATACCATTGAGTTGTAAGCCTTCCTCATTCTCTAAAGATTTAATGACATGCTCTAGTACAAAATTAAATAGTAGAGGAGATAGTGCATCTCCTTGCTTCAACCCATTCTGGATTTCAAAACTGTCTGAAAACTGTTTGCCTACACGCACCCTACTCTTTGAGCCATTTAGACACATTCGTATAAGTCTAACTAACAGAATCAACAATAATAATAATTTACTTTATTTGATGAAGTTAGGACAGTAAATTCTTATTTACACAATGAAAGTTCCTTATTCACGGTTCCTTTACTCCCGTTTTCAATATTCGCTAGTTAAAAAATTGCGACGCAGTTCCTGTATTCGCGGTCAAACATTTCTTTATTCATTAGAAGAATTAGTATCCTTTATTAATGCATCGGCAACTCTTTTACTGTAGGCACGTGTTAAGGCAGCTCTTACAAGGAGCTATTCAAATCAAATGTAGAAATTAATATCAAAGTAAAACAAGCCTTATTGTCACTAAGCCTAAAGTTCGTTGTTAAAAGCCACCGCCACCGTATTTCACGTGCCGCTATGACCGTTGATAAATGCCGCACTCGCCACAATCTGTGTTTTATTGTTTCAACTTGTTATTCGTTGCAATTATTTTGATTGAATAACACGTGTCTTCTGGTTTGTTGCCAATTTAAATTTAGAGTAAAATGAAGGGAAATTAGTTTCGAAACGAAAAAAAGTAGTGTTGCCGCTTAAAGTAAAATTAGAATTGTTTGACCGTTTACGTGTTGGAGAGGTGTTTGCATGTATATCACGCTGTTTCAATGTTAATGAATCAACTACGATTCATCAAGAAATTCGAAGACACGATAAGGAATTTTATGGCTGAATATCAATTTGAATTGAAAGACCTTTTAAATGCGGCAAAATAAGAAAAATATATTCATTTCTTTAAGCCCTTGCTTAAGCCTGTAATAATTAATAGAAATTGTTGGAAATCTCTAAGTTGATTTTATTTTGATAATTTTTATTTTATTTTGGAACTTTGGAACGTGTACCCTATAGGCCTATACCCATACAAATTACTATTCCATATTCACGGTTTCTGTATACTTACTTACTCACTGGCACTATCGAACCCGTAGGTTCATGACCGCGCGGACATAAGCTCTCCATACATCCCTATCCTGAGCTAATGCTTTCCAATCATTCCCTGTATAATCTACTTCCCTCAAATCATAGTTAATGTTGTTCTCCCACCTCATTCTTGGTCTACCAACTGGGCGCTTTCCTTCTGGCTTTCCTACAAGAAGTTTCCATGCACGTCTTTCATTCCCCATACGCGCAACATGTCCTGCCCATCGCAGTCTATGGGACTTAACTGTTCTTATTATATCTGGCTTCCTATAAAGACCATGTAGTTCATTGTTATGAAGTCTTCTCCATTCACCTGTCTGTTCATCTCTCTTTGGTCCAAAAATTTTCCTAAGAACTTTATTCTCAAATACTCGTAATCTCCTTTCCTCCCTTAAAGTAAGAGTCCATGTTTCGCACCCATATAATATAACTGGTAGAATAATAGTTTTATATATTTTCAGCTTAACGTTTTTTGAAAGGAGTTGGGACATCAAAAGTCTCTGCAATGCATAATAGCATGCATTTCCAGAATTGAGCCTATGTTTAATTTCTTTGTGCATCTCATTCCTATTTGTGATTATTGTTCCCTAACATTCCATGTTCCTAGGAACATGTCCCTGTGTTTGAGCCTTTGGCATGGGTTCCCTGAAGTAGTCCCCGCCCGGAGAACCGAATGGGGGACTATTTGACCTCCGGAAAATTTTACCCCAGTAGAACCCATGTCCGCATTTCTTCACGGTTGTATTTTTACGGTGAAAGATCGTCACTCTTTCGACCAAGGTACTTATTTCGTCTGGCTTATCACCTTCGACCAGTCCGGCATGGGTAACCCTATCGGCAGCAATGCTACCGCCGGCATAGCTCTCAGGATCATTTAAGCACACAAGCCACTCCACCGCGACAAGGTAAAGATCTGTATAGAATCACGTTCTCGTCTACATGGCGAGTACACTGACACTAAACGGTTTCTGTATTCGCGGGATATTTACGGGACATATCCTCCGCGAATAAGGTTATTTTACTGTAGTTCTCTAAATAAATTTTTATAGTTATTAACAATTAAAAATAAACTATGATTAAATTACTAACATATAGTATAAAAATATAGACTTAATGAAAATGCAGCATATAAAATATGTAAGTCTGTAAATTGGTTATACAATATATTATATTGTCTAAGGAAGTACTATTAATATTCCATATTGCAAGATTGCAATTTTATGTAATCTATATTTTTCATTCCCATTTTATATGATTTAGTATTTTTATGTCAACATTGGGAACATTGAATATATATATATATAGAAAGAAGGAAGTTTAAATTACACAGACTATTTAACTCATGCACCAAATGGGAGTCAATGATAATCACGTTTCAGTGAATTTTGCTTTGCATTCAATCACAGTCGTGTTTCAGCTCATTATTTATCAACTTCTGTTTATCACATTAAAGAAAAATCCTCCTTTTTAGTCGTGTTTCAGCTCATTATTTATCAACTTCTGTTTATCACATTAAAGAAAAATCCTCCTTTTTAGACGCTGTATATTAGCTTGACCTGTATCTATCTATCTATCTATCTATCTATGTAACGGAATATTTCAACGTGATTTTCACCCACTTAAAATCATTGGATCTGCTTGAAACTTTGTATACTTGTAGAGGACCTGTGACAATACAATAATTTCATATTTATTTTCTAAAATCCTGGTCATAATCGTCAGAAAATCAAAAAAAGTGTTTTTGTATCAATGTAACGGAATCTTTCAACGCGATTTTCACCCACTTAAAATCATCGGATCGACTTGAAACTTTGTATACGTGTAGAGGACCCGTGACAATACAATAATTTCATTTTTATTTTCTAAAATCCTGGTCATAATCATCAGAAAATAAAAAAAAGTGTTTTTGTATCAATGTAACGGAATATTTCAACGTGATTTTCACCCACTTAAAATCATCGGATCGACTTGAAACTTTGTATACTTGTAGAGGACCCGTGACAATACAATAATTTCATATTTATTTTCTAAAATCCTGGTCATAATCATCAGAAAATCAAAAAAAGTGTTTTTGTATCAATGTAACGGAATCTTTCAACGCGATTTTCACCCACTTAAAATCATCGGATCGACTTGAAACTTTGTATACTTGTAAGAGGACCCGTGACAATACAATAATTTCATATTTATTTTCTAAAATCCTGGTCATAATCATCAGAAAATCAAAAAAAAGTGTTTTTGTATCAATGTAACGGAATCTTTCAACGTGATTTTCACCCACTTAGAAACATTGGATCGACTTGAAACGTTGTATACTTGTAGAGGACCCGTGGCAATACAATAATTTCATATTTATTTTCTAAAATCCTGGCCATAATCATCAGAAAATCAAAAAAACGTGTTTTTGTATCAATGTAACAGAATCTTTCAACGCGATTTTCACCCACTTAAAATCATCGGATCGACTTGATGAAACTTTGTATACGTGTAGAGGACCCGTGACAATACAATAATTTCATATTTATTTTCTAAAATCCTGGTCATAATCATCAGAAAATCAAAAAAACGTGTTTTTGTATCAATGTAACAGAATCTTTCAACGCGATTTTCACCCACCTAGAAACACTGGATCGACTTGAAACTTTGTATACGTGTAGAGAACCTGTGACAATACAATAATTTCATATTTTGTTTCTAAAATCCTGGCCATAATCATCAGAAAATCAAAAAAATGAAAACTGGTGTAATAGGTTGCGGACTTGTCGAGTTTTTAGTCAATCGTTGTAAGAGCTCAGTTGGTAGAGCAGTGAACTCTTAGTGGTATATAATTTTAGTAATCCATACGTCGCTGGTTCACATCCGGCTGGGAGGGTTTTTTTTATACAAGAGTATTACTTTTAGCTCATACTACAATAGTATCGAATTTAAAGATATTTACATTTTTATCTTATTCTGTAAAATATTATAACTAAAAAATAAAAAATAAATAATAGTTTAAAAAAACTAAAAGAACACGCTTGATTAGAAAACTAAAAAAATGAATAATAATTTTAATTTCCAACACGCTTGCGATAAAATAAAGTGGTCAACAAAAAAAATCATCTCCAACACATATAGAATAAAATTAGAGTTATCAACAAAAGGAAAATAATTTTACCATCAAAAGCGTGGGGTGATTTTTTATGATTTTTACATTTTATTCTTAGAGAGCTTACTTTTACCAGTATCTGTTTATTATCAAATATATTAATTGATATAGAGCTCCCCACGCTTTTGATGGTAAAATTATTTTCTTTTTGTTGATAACTCTAATTTTATTCTATATGTGTTGATGATTTTTTTGTTGACCACTTTATTTTATCCCAAGCGTATTGGAAATAAAAATTATTTTTCATTTTTTAGTTTTCTAATAAAGCGTGTTCTTTTAGTTTTTTAAACTATTATTTATTTAATATTCTGAACAGGTCAGAGCATTATTTTGCAGTGACTGACTTTCCAACAAATACGTTGAATATAGCAAATAATGAACAGATTCCTTCGAACTATTCATTTGATAATTGTTTGTTCAATAATTGTGTTTTTAAATAATGATTTTACGGACTTGTCTCCTAAAAAAATTATTTATAACCTATAGTTTATACAGGGAATGATTGGAAAGCATTAGCTCAGGATAGTGATGTATGTAGAGTTTATGTCCGTGCGGCCATGAACCTACGGGTTCGATAGTGCCAGTGAGTAAGTAAGTATAACCTATAATATTCGTAATAATATATAGTCTGGTGCGTTTAATTTTTTCTCCACTAGGGTGCATTCTTACAATATTGCGATCCTATTTGGCAATAAATAGATATAGTTGCAGTGGATGAACAAAAGAAGCATAATCACACATTTCTCATTGTTTTCAAACATCGCCGATTATATTAAATGTATACATATTTTAAAATAACTATATTTAAATAATGATTTGTGACTAAACAGCATAATTTTATTCGCTAAATAGTCAAATGCAAATCTTGATTTCCAAATACTCTAGATAAATTCACTCGTGGCATTACTTATGTTAATTAATTTCAATAGGAAAATTAATAGTATTTGAGTTAGAAACATAACAAAATATAAAGAGAGTATAATATTTTGTATGTTGCAGATATTCGTTAATGCCTCTTCGGTTGATGTGTTGTGTTTAGGCTATTTTTTTAAATTGTCGTGAACTAGATAAGCATTATTTGTTGCTGCTGGTATCTAATTCATATTTCAGTTATTTAATGCTCACATCTTAGCCCATATTAAATATATATTTTTCAGATGAATACCAGGACAATTTTATGTTTTTTTAAATACTTGGAAAGTAGGATGTCTGCTAAAATAATATTGATGATGTCATTCCTTCTACTGTAACTGGTTCTATATGATAAATAGTTGGGCTATGTATACATACCCATATGTACCCTCCATACAATAAAAACTAACTCACTGGCTCTATCGAACCTTTAGGTTCATGGACGCGCGTACGTAAGAACTTCACACATCCTTATCCTGAATAAATGTTTTCCAATCATCCCCTGTATAATATACTTCCCTCAAACCATGGTTAATGTTACTCTCCCACCTCATTCTTGGTCTACCAACTGGGCGTTTTCCCTTTGGTTTTCCTACAAGAAGCTTTCATGCCTCGCTTTCATTCCCCATTCGTGTCGCATGTTCTGGGCATCGCAGTCTACGAGACTCAATTATTCGTGTTACACCTAGTTTCCTAAAATGATCATATAGCACACTGTAGTCTTCTCCATTCGCCTGTCTGTTCATTTCCATTTGGTTCAAAATACAATGTGAAGTTAAAAATAAAGTTTTACATTTGAAAAACCAAAAATCTCGTGAAATTGCCAAGAATGTCGCAGTACAAGTTGAAAATGATCAGTAAACACTTCGCATTGTTATGAAGTATGAATACCCCTACAAACACAGTGTTTTCATGTATTGTAATGTCATTGGTTATTCTTGAGAGCATTGTGAAGCTAGCAGTAAAAATGCAGACCTATACATCTTGTCATGTGTGCGCAGGGAAACATGACGATACGGCAATTATCTGACGTAATATCATGGGTCTCTGTCTGGATGCTTAAAATATTTTGTTTGAACAATACTATATACAGATTTCCAGTTAGCTGTACGATCTGATTTTTATTGCTTTAAAATGGTAACTTATTTCTGCGGTTTTGGTCATTCTTGTCTGAGATTTGGAGGACATATTTCATACTACGAAAGGCATTTTCATCAAAATGTATAAGACAAGTTGTTCATTGTTCCTGTTTTAAAATTGATTTATATTTAAAACACAGAATAATAATATAATATAATAATAATAATAATAATAATAATAATAATAATAATAATAATAATAATAATAATAATAATAATATACTTACTTAATACAGGCTTTCCACTTTACAGCAGTTTGCCCTTGATTCCTGCTTTCCAGAGATTCCTATCTTCCCATTGTCCATCTTCCATACCCTCTTCATCATGGCATCATATATTCCCTCATACCATGTTCTTCTACTTCTTCCCCTTCTCCTTCTGCCTGGTACCATCCATTCCAACATCTGTTTAGGCCACTGGTCTTCCGGCATCCTTGTACATGTCCATACCATTGTAGAGCTCTCTTTGTTATCCTATCGATAACAGTTTCCTGTGCATCCATTTCTTGTCTGATATATGTATTTCGAATATGTTGTAGCCTGTATATTCTCATACTTCTCCGTAATCCATCCATTTTTGTCGCCAAGATTCTTTTCTGCATCCTTTCATTTATTGTCCAGCTTATTGATCCATATGTAAGTATACTTTCTATTATTGTCTGCATAATCCCTTTTTTTGTTTTTCTGGTCAAATAATAATAATAATAATAATATAATAATAATAAAGTAAACAAATATTCTGAACTCGTGTCCTACTCAGAGTCGGGTCGAGGGATGAGATGAGATGAGCCCCCTAAATAGAGGTCCGTGAATGACAAGGGTGCCGGCTGACTGCGCCTAACGCACCATCACGGGGCAGATGAACGAAATGGATGAGATGAGTATGGAGAAATGGTGGAATGAACTTGTGGCAGGGGAAAAGGGGAGAAAACCTTGAGAAAAACCTGCCCAAGCTCCGATTCGTCCACCACGAAAATCACTTGGCGTGAACCGAGACTCAATCTCGGAACCCCAGCGGTGAGAGGCGAGCGTCTAACCGCTTGCGCCACGGAACCGACTAAATGAAATGAAATATATGCAATGAAATATATTTAGAAACAAGAGATCTTAGAGTAGAAAATTCTTGTATACAAAATGCTGTATGACGTATTTTCAAGAAATAATAAGAAAATACAATAAAATTCCTTAATGCAGAAACTGTGTGAACTAAGCGAATCCTTCGGCAAGTCGAATCTATGGTCCCTTTTTGCTGGTTTACGGAATATTTATTATGTTTAATTGGATAACTTTATTTTCTGATGCCAGCTTATTTAATAAAAAGTCGGACTGCAGTGAAAATAAATCATCCCGGTCGGTTGAAGCCTCAAATCTCGGAACCAGTGAAAAGTATGGCAATAAAAAATTACAAGAATGATGTAATAAACTCATATCCCTCCTTGTTTGTTACACATTGTACTTTACAGTCACTGTGCACTTTTCAATACTTGCATGAACTGTTTGTTAGTTTAACCCTTATATTGGCAAAACAGAAATTTCTTCTGTTAGATATTTGAATGTTGCGGACCGCAGTGAAAACGGAATCTTGTACTTACTTACTTACTTACTTACTCACTGGCACTATCGAACCCGTAGGTTCATGGCCGCACGGACATAAGCTCTCCATACATCCCTATCCTGAGCTAATGCTTTCCAATCATTCCCTGTATAATCTACTTCCCTCAAATCATTGTTAATGTTGTTCTCCCACCTCATTCTTGGTCTACCAACTGGGCGTTTTCCTTCTGGCTTTCCTACAAGAAGTTTCCATGCACGTCTTTCATTCCCCATACGCGCAACATGTCCTGCCCATCGCAGTCTACGGGACTTAACTGTTCTTATTATATCTGGCTTCCTATAAAGACCATGTAGTTCATTGTTATGTAGTCTTCTCCATTCACCTGTCTGTTCATCTCTCTTTGGTCCAAAAATTTCCTAAGAACTTTATTCTCAAATACTCGTAATCTCCTTTCCTCCCTTAAAGTAAGAGTCCATGTTTCGCACCCATATAATATAACTGGTAGAATAATAGTTTTATATATTTTCCAGCTTACATATTTTTTGGAAAGGAGGTTGGGACATCAAAAAAACGGAGAATCTTGTATAACGGTTATTATTCGGTATATTGTATAATAAGACATACATTAATCGGGGTTCCATTTTGGCCTCCCGCTGTTTCTTCCGAGTTATTTTAAAATTATTAAATTAAACTAAACCAACTGATGTTAATCTAAAAGGATACGTTATGAATTTAAGTGTTAAAGGATATATCGACTACTTGGATCAAGACAAACTGTGTTGTTTGCATTGGACTTGATAATTTTTCAGTAACTATTTCAGGTGACAGTTAGTTGATTAATTTTTAATTTATGTTTGTAATATGTCAGAACTTATTATCGGTCTAAGAACATGCTACAAAACTAATACACTAACAACACGTTTCTCTGTAATAAACCAACGGAGGTCACGTGTTTCTTATATCAAAAACACTTGGATAACATTTCTGAAAAACTTGTAAAAGTTTATCAAATAGAGTTATGTTCCGCTCTGTATAATACTATATTTAAATAATAATATAATAATAATAATAATAATAATAATAATAATAATAATAATAATAATAATAATAATAATAATAATAATAATAATGTTATTTAAACTGGCAGAGTTAAGCCCATAAGATCTTCAATATTAGATACAGAAAATATTTACACAATATAATTATATATATATATATATATATATATATATATAAGTAAATATTTCATCATCATCATCATAGTACATTCACGAATTTAGGCCATTTGTTGACCTGTTTCGGTCTCAAGAGAAACACCATCCAGAAGTCTTTTGAGTGGACGTCCTGGTCTTCTTCTTCCTGCAGGTTGATATCTTAACATTTGTTGGGTATTCTGTGATCTTCCATTCGATGAACATGTTGCAACCATCTTGACCTATAATCAGAAATTTTGTTTTCTAAAGGTTCCATCTGTAATTGTTCTAAGATGTCTTCATTTTTTTTATGATCTAGTAGTGTGTATCCTGCAGTCCTCCGAAGGTATCTCATTTCAGCAGATCTAAGTCTCTGTATATCCTTCTGTTTCAACGTCCATACTTCGCTACCATACAAAAGAGTTGGAAGAGCCAGTGTTTTATACACTTTTCATCTTGAATGCTTTTGGACTAACTGTGGCTTGAGGATATAATTTATTAACCCTAAAATTCTTAAAAATTTAGATATTTTTGCATTTGCATCTTTTTCTTCTTCATATGAGACATTGCATCCTAGATATGTAAAATTATTCACCTGCTCCAAAATTGTTATTGTCCAGTAGAATTTTATTTCTGACAGGATCTACACCTTGAAATGCCATAATTTTTGTTTTTTCTGTAGATATCTTCAAACCATATTCTTCTGTAATTTTGTTAAGTTCATACAGACCTTTCTGTAGATTATCTTCGGAATTTGCTATTATTATTTGGTCATCTGCAAACAATAGGGTGTTTAATTTTCTGCTTTCTGATATTCTTATTCCAATTTTATATGTAAATATTTATACAATTCAAACTAAAATTATGATAAATCAAAGCAAAAAATCAGAAACCATAATTAATCTACTGAAAGAACAATTACAAAAGAAATATAATTTAAATTTCTTTTAAAGGATGCTAATGTCCGGCAGTCCCTGATTTGTGGTAATACGTTTCAGGGCCTAGCACTAAATACAGTTTAGGAATTAGAATAATGCGAGGTTTTGTGTTGTGGGATGTAAACTAAGAGATTCTGGTGCGATCGTGTAATCAAATTATGATTGTAGGATAGGAGATGGAAGTAAAATAATAAGTGCTTGGAGTTCAGATATGTATATTTTTGAATAGGAGAATTAAATGATGCATTTTTCTACGATCATGGAGATGTAGGTATATTTTTGAATAGGAGAATTCAATTATGTATTTTTCTACGATCATGGAGATGTAGGTATATTTTTGAATAGGAGAATTCAATTATGTATTTTTCTACGATCATGGAGATGAAGGTATATTTTTGAATAGGAGAATTCAATGATGTATTTTTCTACGATCATGGAGATGTAGGTATATTTTTGAATAGGAGAATTCAATGATGTATTTTTCTACGATCATGGAGATGTAGGTATATTTTTGAATAGGAGATTTCAATGATGTATTTTTCTACGATCATGGAGATGTAGGTATATTTTTGAATAGGAGAATTCAATGATGTATTTTTCTACGCTCATGGCGATGAACGGTTATTATATTTTTTGAATAGGAGATTTCAATGTTTGGTCTTTTTTCTATACGATCATGAGTAGTTGTATTGGTTATATGTTTGAGTGAGGGAGAAAGTGTCAATGATGTATTTTTCTACGATCGTGGAGATGTAGGGTTATATTCTTTGAATAGGAGAATTCAATGATGCATTTTTCTACGATCATGAGACTTGTAGGTATATTTTTTTGAATAAGGAGATGTCCAATGAGGTATTTTTCTACGTATCATTGTGAGATACTGTTAGGTTAAATATTTATGAAAATAGGAGAATTCAATGATGATTTCTTCTCGAAAATGGAAGATGTAGAGTATAAATTTTCGAATAGGAAGAATTCAATGATTGTATTTTTTTACGATCATGGAGATAGATGTACAGGTATATTTTTTGAATAGGAGAATTCAATGATGTATTGTTCTACGATCATGGAGATGTAGGGATATTTTTGAATAGGAGATTTCAATGATGTATTTTTATACGATCATGGCGATGTAGGGTATATTTTTGAATAGGAGGATGCAATGATGTATTTTTCTCCCGAATCATGGAGACTGTTAGGTATATTTTGAATAGGAGAATTCAATGATGTATTTTCTACGATCATGGAGATGTAGGTATATTTTTGAATAGGAGATTTCAATTATGTATTTTTCTACGATCATGGAGATGTAGGTATATTTTTGAATAGGAGAATTCAATGATGTATTTTTCTACGATCATGGAGATGAAGGTATATTTTTGAATAGGAGAATTCAATGATGTATTTTTCTACGATCATGGAGATGTAGGTATATTTTTGAATAGGAGAATTCAATGATGTATTTTTCTACGATCATGGAGATGTAGGTATATTTTTGAATAGGAGAATTCAATGATGCATTTTTCTACGATCATGGAGATGTAGGTATATTTTTGAATAGGAGATTTCAATGATGTATTTTTCTACGATCATGGAGATGTAGGTATATTTTTGAATAGGAGACATTCAATGATGTATTTTTCTACGATCATGGAGATGGCAGGTATATTTTTGAATAAGGAGATTTCAATGATGTCTTTTTCTACGATCATGGAGATGTAGGTATATTTTTGAATGGAGGAGATTCAAGTGATGCATTTTTCTACGATCATGGAGATGGTAGGTATATTTTTGAATAGGAGAATTCATGATGTATTTTCTACGATCATGGAGATGTAGGTATATTTTGAATAGGAGTTTTCCATGATGTATTTTCTACGATCATGGAGAGTAGGTATATTTTGAATAGGAGGAATTCAATGATGTATTTTTCTACGGATCATGGAGATGTAGGTTATATTTTGAATAGGAGAATTCAATGATTTATTTCTACGATCATGGAGATGTAGGTTATATTTTTGAATAGGAGAATTCACTGATGTATTTTTTCTACGTCATGGAGATGTAGGTATATTTTTGAATAGGAGATTTCAATGAGGTATTTTTCTACGATCATGGAGATGTAGGTATATTTTTGAATAGGAGAATTCATGATGTATTTTTCTAACGATCATGGAGATGTAGTGTTATATTTTTGAATAGGAGAATTCAATGATGTTATTTTTCTACGATCATGGAGATGTAGGTATATTTTTGAATAGGAGATTTCCATTATGTATTTTTCTACGATCATGGAGATGTAGGTATATTTTTGAATAGGAGAATTCAATGATGTATTTTTCTACGATCATGGAGATGAAGGTATATTTTGAATAGGAGATTTCAATGATGTATTTTTCTACGATCATGGAGATGTAGGTATATTTTGAATAGGAGAATTCAATGATGTATTTCTACGATCATGGAGATGTAGGTATATTTTTGAATAGGAGAATTCAATGATGTATTTTTCTACGATCATGGAGATGTAGGTATATTTTTGAATAGGAGATTTCAATGATGTATTTTTCTACGATCATGGAGATGTAGGTATATTTTTGAATAGGAGAATTCAATGATGTATTTTTCTACGATCATGGAGATGTAGGTATATTTTTGAATAGGAGAATTCAATGATGTATTTTTCTACGATCATGGAGATGTAGGTATATTTTTGAATAGGGAATTCAATGATGCTTTTTCTACAATCATGGAGATGTAGGTATATTTTTGAATAGGAGAATTCAATGATGTATTTTTCTACGATCATGGAGATGTAGGTATATTTTTGAATAGGAGAATTCAATGATGCATTTTTCTACGATCATGGAGATGTAGGTATATTTTTGAATAGGAGAATTCAATGATGTATTTTTTACGATCATGGAGATGTAGGTATATTTTTGAATAGGAGAATTCAATGATGCATTTTTCTACGATCATGGAGATGTAGGTATATTTTTGAATAGGAGAATTCAATGATGCATTTTTCTACGATCATGGAGATGTAGGTATATTTTTGAATAGGAGAATTCAATGATGTATTTTTCTACGATCATGGAGATGTAGGTATATTTTTGAATAGGAGAATTCAATGATGTATTTTTCTACGATCATGGAGATGTAGGTATATTTTTGAATAGGAGAATTCAATGATGCATTTTTCTACGATCATGGAGATGTAGGTATATTTTTGAATAGGAGAATTCAATGATGCATTTTTCTACGATCATGGAGATGTAACCTCCATAGTTCTCGAAAGTTTGAAGAAATAGGGTCACATTTATGAACATTGAAAATATATCTGATACATATATTATGACTATGTTGCAATTTATGTGCTAGTCCATCGTTAATGTCTGCCAATATGATTGTTAAATGAGTCCACCGCTACGCTGGTGGTTTCTTACCCCCGGTCGAGACAGGTTTCTAAGTGATTGTTTTTCTGGGGGTTTTCTCACCTGTAAGATAAATATGATTCAATTAAGAGGGAGAAGTCATATAGTATCCTGCTGGAGTTCGGAATTCCTAAAAAGTTAGTTAGACTTATACGAATGTGTCTAAATGGCACAAAGAGTAGGGTGCGTGTAGGCAAACAGTTTTCGGACACTTTTGAAATCCAGAATGGGTTGAAGCAAGGAGATGCACTATCTCCTCTACTATTTAATTTTGTACTAGAGCATGCCGTTAAACCTTTAGAGAATGAGGAAGGCTTACAACTGAATGGTATTAATAAGCTGTTAGTTTATGCTGATGATGTAGTATTGTTGGCCGATAGCGAGGAGATACTAAAGAACATCACGCACACACTATTGAGTAATACTAAGAAATTAGGACTGGAAGTAAATATCAATAAAACTAAATATATGGTCACACATATAAATTCATTATATAATTGAAATGGACAGCTAATGACAAATGAGGGAAATTTCGTGGAAGTGGCTGAATTCAAATACCTAGGAACAATGATCACAAATAGGAATGAGATGCTCAATTCTGGAAATGCATGCTATTATGCATTGCAGAGACTCTTGATGTCCCAACTCCTTTCAAAAAACGTTAAACTGAAAATATATAAAACTATTATTCTACCAGTTATATTATATGGGTGCGAAACATGGACTCTTACTTTAAGGGAGGAAAGGAGATTACAAGTATTTGAGAATAAAGTACGAGTACTTAGGAAAATTTTTGGACCAAAAGAGAGATGAACAGACAGGTGAATGGAGAAGACTACACAACAATGAACTACATCCTGGTTAGTGGTATAGTGAAAGCCAGATATAATAAGAACAGTTAAGGCTCGTAGAAATGCGTTAGCCCGACAGCGCAGGACATGTTGCACGTATGGGAAATGAAAGACTTGCATGGAAGCTTCTTGTAGGAAAGCCAGAGGGAAAACGCCCAGTTGGTAGACCAAGAATGAGGTGGGAGAATAACATTAACTATGATTTGAGGGAAGTAGATTATACAGGGAATGATTGGAAAGCATTAGCTCAGGATAGGGATGTATGGAGAACTTATATCCGTGCGGCCATGAACCTACGGGTTCGATAGTGCCAGTAAGTAAGTAAGTAAGATAAATGCCAAGAATGTTATGGGCCAAACGGTCCCCGAACATCATTTGGCTATCATAATCATCATCATCATATTCGCTGTGTTTAGTATGAATGTGTGTGAATGGTGTGTTTAGTCCTAATGTTTTGTTGTCTCGGAGGATGTCTTGACATTGAGCTGATCACTCACTCAGAAAGGCCCTCCATGTCCTTGTGTGATTAAAAAAGTATTGTGCAATCCATACTTTAATATACCTCTCTCGAAAGATTGTGCACGGGTGGCGTGTGACATGTAAAAATTGCCTACCTATATGATGTGAGGTTAAACTAAGGTAATGACATGGAATATTGTTAAATGAATATAAATAGTAGCTCCCGTTAAAGAAGTAATGTGTGGAGTCATAAAATGATAATGGATATTTCAATAAACGATGTGTGATCAAAATTGATTCAGACCGGGAAGCTCATGTGTTGACAATACATTTGTAATCCAACGGTTAATCGAAAAATTGACTGCAGTTGGAGAAGAAACCCATTTTACAATGATATATTTAGAAAAAGCTTACGTCTCAATTCTAAGGAACAAATTATGGGAAGTATTAGAGAAATACAATATTGATAGAAATCTAATGGGAATCATTAAACAAATTCATAAAGATAACAGGGCTTATGTTCAAATTGGAAATATAATATCTAATCCTATAAAAACACTAAGAGATTGAAACAAGGGTGCAGTCTATCATCAATTTTATTTAATATTTATGTAGAATTTATATTAATGAAATGGAACCAAGCTGCAAAGGACTGGATATCCCAAAAGGCAACAGATTTTTGCTGGCATTACGATTTGTTGATGATAAACTATTTTAGCACAGGACAAAATTGATACGGAATTCATGATAAAAAGGTTGAAAAACACATGGAGTCTCACAGTAAATTTACAAAAAACAATATTTGGCAATAAATAGCAATTAAAGAGAACATTTAATGTTGGAAAAAAGAATTCAAATAAAGCAAGTGAAAAAAACTAAATATTTGGGAATAATAATGGATAACATTGAAGGTATAGGCAAAGAGAACATAAAGCATAGAATTGAATTGAGTAGCAAAATAATTGCATTATTAAATTCCATATGGTGGGATATGCATATTTGGAAAGACACACAAAAAAAATTGCTAAAACATTGATGGAATCTGTTGCAATGTATGGAAGTGAGGTATGGACAATCAATAAGTACTACAAGAATAGACTAATAGCTCTAGAAATTGACTATTTACGCAGAAGTGCCAGAAAGTCAAAATTAGAACATGTCACAAATAAGGAAATTAGAAACATAATAGAAGCAGAAGAAAGCATAATTGAAAGAATTGAGGAGAAGAAAATGGTTAGGACATATTTTAAGAATGGGAGATGAGCGATGGTTGAAACTACTATATCAATGGCAACCGACCAGAAAGAAGAAAGAGGGAGACCAAAGTTAGCATGGAAGGTAAACATGAGGATAGTAATGCAAGCAAGAGGGCTAAACATTGAAGATACCCAAGATAGTAGGCTTTGGAGGTTTGGCACGGGAAGACGGCAGCAGCTGTAAAAACCCGAAGATAGATATTACCTGTTTAAGGAGTAAGCGCAGTTGTTGACGGAGGGCACTGCAGTCGTGTTTATGCAGGAATAGACCACGTGACACTAGGTGCAAAGGGGAATGGGACGTGGGACGCTGACAGTGTACACTGCCTTATATGACGTCACGTGTACCAACAAACAGAGCTTCCTGATTCTTCCGCCTGCAGAGATACTTTGAATGAGTAATAGAGATAAACATTCATGACTTTTGTAGGTGTAGACAAACCATTCGACCGTAACGGACGCCAAATTTTTACTTGCACTTTTTCATCTCCTGTGCTTCATAAATGCTAGATTTAAAACAAACTTGAAATTAAGAAGACCCGCACAGATCATCGATACGTATAGATGTTAATAACATTAACCGTTCCAGAGATTTCTCTATGCCTCTACTTCCTCTCCTTCCTAATGTTATTCTCCCATCTCATTCTTGGTCTACCAACTGGACGTTTTCCCTCTGGCTTTCCTACAAGAAGCTTCCATGCAAGTCTTTCATTCCCCATACGTGCAACATGTCCTGCCCATCGGAGTCTACGAGACTTTACTGTTCTTAATATACCTGGCTTCCTATAAAGACCATGTAGTTCATATTTATGTAGTCTTCTCCATTCACCTGTCTGTTCATCTCTCTTGGTCCAAAAATTTTCCTAAGTAGGCCTACTTTATTCTCAAATATATTATCTTACATCTTTATATCTATAAATTAAATTAGGGATATTCTGTGCCACCGATCCACATACATAAATTCAAATAAAAAACTGAAAAGACACAATTTATTTTTGCAGTAGGTGAATAATTACCTGAGATATATGTATGTGTTGATGTTGTCAAAAAAGTAAAAAAGTGAGAAATTTCTTAAAATGAAGCGAATTCAAAATAACCTAAAATCACCACATTTAAATTGTAAAATATGTATTCGCAATTTCTCAGTCAGTGCAGTGATAATTTCTCACAAAAATCCTCCAACAAAGAAGTGAATGCTAAACTATTCTTATGCACATTACCTCTCCCATTTTCTCAACCTGATTTGCCCAAACTAACACTATCTTGCCCATATTCTCACTCTAACTTGCCTCCTGGGATAGAATATCCTTATATTTGAGTTACCACGTTGAGTATTGTTTGTAGCGGGAACATGTGTTGTCACATTGGTCAACATGACTCTAGCAGTCACTTTTTCTCCGATCGAATATTCACAGGTGGCGCGGTGGGATAGAATAGCCAAAATTAGTAATAAACGTGGTTTCAATCGGACATAAAAAATTACATTCGAATTTCCAGAAAGTTTTAGAATATACATCAGAGAATAAAAATTGATTGTACTGTATGTCAGTAAATGGGCGCTCATTTATACAGACTATTTAACTCATGCCCCAAATGGGAGTCAATGACCAATCAAGTTTCAATGGTTTCTGTTTTACAACCAATCAGAGTCGTGTTTCACCAAATATTTATCAGTGTTATAATTACCATATTAAAGAAAGCTCCTCCTTACAATATTGCGTTCCTTTGGCAATAAATAGTATGATCTGGTTGCAGTGATAAACAAAAGAAGCAGTAGAAGCGTACCTATCGTTTCTCATTTGTTTTCAAACATCGCCGTTTACATTAAATATATAAATATTTTAAAATAACTATAGTTAAATAATGATTTGTGAGTAAACAGCTTAATTTTATTCGTTAAATAGTCCTAACAAATGCCACTCTTGATTTCCAAATTCTCTAGATAAATTCACTCCTCACTTCGTGAGTCGTGAATTTATCGATAATTTGGAAATCACTCGTGGCATTACTTATGAAAAATAATCGATGTCTTAAATTTCAAAAGTGCTTCCAATCCCGCAATTTTAAAGTACTTCTGTAGACCTTTAACCCTTAAATTCGTAATGTATCCTTCTAGATACATCAGTTGGTTTAGTTAATTAAATATTTTATATAAAACAGAAGAAAACGCACATAAATAAACTACATAAATGCATGTCTAATTATACAATATATCTAACAATAACAGTTACACAATATACCGTTTTCACTGCGGTCCGCCACATTCAAATATATAACAGAAGAAATTTGTGTTTTGCCAATTTAAGGGTTAATAGATGAAATAATGAAGATAGAATACGGCATTATTTTCCGTAAGAAAGATCCATACTAGGGATGGCGCGATTTTAGATCGCATATTTGAGAATGATTTGCCCTACATTCTGAAGTTATTGCAGATTCTCAATTGGTCATGTTAAGAAAATAAAGGTAATAATGCAGGCCTATAGATCATGATTCGCCGCCAAGTGTGTTGCGGAACGAACCGAGAATTATGGAGTAAGAGAAGCGGTTTTTCACATTTTCAAACACATTATTTTAGATGTAAAAATGCAGTCGTATGTCATACCCTTGTCGCAGTTTTATCGTGCTCGCTTGATTGATACAGTAAACAAGCGGTACGTTATTTGACGACAAATAGGCGTGAGGCACAAATTAACAATCTTCAACGTTGAAAATTACTCAAATCAAAGTGGAGACGTTTACTTAAGGCCATATGGTTTTGACTGAAACTAAAATTATATCTTGCAATTTATGGTCTATAAAACAGGTTATCTGGCCTTTTATACATGATATAACAATGTACTGAAGATTTTAAACCGTATTCTTGATGTGAAATTAGAAATTTGACCGAGTGCTACCGGTTTGCTTTTACAGAAATCCCTTCTGCAAAAAGAAAATAAACATTACATCTAATTAGGCATATTATACGACACAGCGGAACGTTTATCTTAAGCCATAGCAGCACTGTTGCTGCGTTGCAGGGACGTAAATGCCAACCATGTATAATCTGGAAGCACTTAACCAGCTTATTTAGAGTAATAGCTGCACTCCGCGACGCCACAGACTGACGTGAAACAAGTGTACGTGGGATGACACTGCCACATTAGTTCGCAAATCGTCCACAAACGAAGCCGATCAATGTTCCGCTGCGTCGGATAGCACTTTGCAAGGGGGAAAAAAGAAACAATCGTTACATGATATATTTCGTTTTGTTGCACATTCATGGTTTGACATGTTAAAAAAATATTTTTTAGGAAAAAATGTATACATTATTATATAAGATACCAATATGATTAAATGTTTGTGTATCTTCTTCTTCATCTGCACTTCCTGGATTAGGCATTAGTTGATTGTTTCATCTTCACTAATAGATCTAAGACCATCTCTCCCGAGGACGTCTGACATGTCTTCTTCCTCTCGGAAAATAATGCAGGCCCTAAGATTTTATTTGGTAATCTACTTTCTTCCATTCTTTCTACATGTTCTTTCCACTGAATCTTGTTGTTAAATATATTTTCTTTTATGGAGTAAATCTGATGTTCTTTACGGATATCCTCGTTTCTTATTTGGTCCATTCTGGTGCATCCGTTTACTCTTCTTAAGAATTTCATCTCTGCTGCTTGGATTTTACTTTCTTGTTTGGTAGTGTACATTTGTGTATATAATAATAATAATAATAATAATAATAATAATGATTTATTTTAGCTGGCAGAGTTAAGGCCATAAGGCCTTCTCTTCCACTCAACCAGCGAATAGTAAAATTATACAAAAATTACGTACATATTACAATTTTAAGATATTAAAATACAGACTAAACAAAATACAATGATGATGGATCTAATACTAGCTAATGCTAACAAAA
Organism: Diploptera punctata; assembly: GCA_030220185.1. Taxonomy (NCBI): domain Eukaryota; kingdom Metazoa; phylum Arthropoda; class Insecta; order Blattodea; family Blaberidae; genus Diploptera; species Diploptera punctata. The sequence continues at coordinate 881,928 of JASPKZ010000019.1, read as the reverse complement.
ACATAGAATATAATAAAATTAAAATGATATAAAATAAAGTAAGTAGCTTCCTACATGATTATTAATAGAATGCTCTATATAGTTGTTATGTAGTTAATGTTTTCATTGTGTCGAACTTAAGATATCAGTTAATTTGGATTTAAATAATGATAGCGATTGACAGTCCCTGACATGACTGGGAAGTGAGTTCCATGCTCTAGCCATAGATATTGTGTAAGATTCAGAGTACAGACAGGTCCTGTGTTGTGGTATCAAAAGTAAAGAAGAGTCTTGTGATCTTGTTCCTAAATTGTGATGAGCCGATAAATGTTGAAAACGTGTTGTTAAATAAGTTGGTAAATATGTGTGCAGAATTTGGAATAGTAAGGTATGTGAATGTAAAGTTCTTCTGTATATTTGCATATATAGAGACTAAAATGTTTATATATGATATAATAGTTGATTATTACGTACGATATTTCTTATAGATCCACAAATATGTTGCAATTTGTTAGTGGTTATTTTATTTAACATCTCAGATTATTACCGTCGCTTGAAATCCGGTCGTGAAAGGGCTAACGAACTTTGCTCAAAGGCCTCTTATTTCTGACTTTAGTTTATTTTATGATCTGCTGTGGACTAATGGTTGTGTTCCCTGCCTCTAGTCCCGAGAGTGGTGGTTCAATCCCGGCCGGTATTGATGAATTTTTAGGATAGAGAAACCCAAGGAGAAAGTCCTCCGGGAGGCACTTTAAGTCGTGGATCCCGAGTCTGAAGATTATAAGGCTCGTAAAAAGATCTTAAACCTGAATAAATAAGCCTCTAAAGAACATTTATCGATCTTCATCCTTCTAGTAATGCCTTAGTTTGCCTACTACAGTAGATGTCTCATTGGGTCGGTATGTTGATAGTAACCATTAATTACATATGTAGGGAAATAAGCGCAAATAAATTAACTTGGTCTAGTAACTTCTAACAAAGGAGAGGCTAAGGCTCAGCATTGGGCTGTTACGTCATTGTGGATTGTAGAGTTTATTTTATATAGGCCTACCGTAAATTAATGGCAGAGGATACGTGGTTTTATTTCTCTTCAGAGGGGAATCATAGTCAAAAACTTTGTCCTTAAGAATCCATCGACCTCGGCAAGTAACCTATTTAATCGCGGATCTCGGGCACAGGCGAATTTGGTAGCTGTTAGTCCATTAAATGTAAAAATAATTTGAAACGATGATTTTATCTTAAGTAATGCCACAAGTGACTTCCAATTTATCTAGAGAATTTGAAAATCAAGAGTGGCATTTGTTAAGACTATTTAACAAATAAAATTAAGCTGTTTACTCACAAATTATTATTCAAATATATTTTAAAATATGTATTTATATTTAATATAAACAGCGATGTTTGAAAACAAATGAGAAACGTTATGTTTCGTTTGTTCATCACTGCAACCATATCATATTTATTGCCAAATAGAATCGAAATATTGTAAGAATGCACCCTAGTGGAGAAAAAATATAACACTTCATTACAGATTATTAATTAATTTCTGATTTCCTGTAATGTGAATATGTCAATTATATTTTTTCCTGGGAAATAATACGATTAAGAAAGTGCAAACAGTTTTTTGTGGTATAATCAATTGCTACGAATGTTTTTCTATTATATCTCGCAAGCAGAATTTGGTTATGTTCGTGCTCTATTTATACAATATGGAAGCCACTTAATAAAATGAAAGTGATAAAATCGAGGTGAAAAACAACTGTGATTGGTTGTAAATCAAAATTCATTGAAACGTGAATTGACTGTCATTTGTTAACATATATGTGAATCATAAATATCGGTATTAGTAATGAAATACAAAATTACAGTAAAACATTTTCAGTCCATTGCAGAAACAAACTTTAAATCAAAGTCGCGGTTTCGCAATATTTATTGTTTTGATAACAACTAGAAAATCTACAGCAATAGTTATAAAACCACCAAGTCTGAGTTCATATCTTGATAATGCAGTTAACAGTATAGATTTTCAGAGTTCTTATATATTGGCTCTTACATAGGTTTTCTCATAAATAATGCCAGATTTTAATGTAATGTTGTGTGTCTGATAGAATTTTGAAGGTGAGTCTGTTCCAAACGGGCTTGGGATATTTTTTAAAAGGGGAGGGGGTTCAGTCAATGTTTTTTCTAAACGGGGGTGCAGTCAATATGGATCTTTATTTTAACAACTGAAACGAATTCATTAAATTTTGAGGGTCAGGGATTCAAACCCGACCGAACTCCATACTGCATGAACAACCATAACAAAATTCAGGAATTGGATGGAATCGAACTGCTACTAGGCCAAGAATGTAGCCATGCTTTTGCGCCTTCAGATGATAATCTGTTTCGATCCTTAGCACATTTCTTGCTTGAAATTTCGAAAACATTGAAGCTGTAGAAGTGGTTCTCAGCGAATTCTTCTCATAAACCAGAGACTGGTACCGTCACGTATAATAAATATCGCTGAAAGATAACTCATTACTTATAGCAAAAATGATGAAGGTGCTTACTGTCGGTTGTGTATTCTGTTTGCTCCAAAGGATGGGGGTCGTCGTAGTAGGGTTCAGATACAATCTCTAGTTTTTAGCCTCTAAATAAATTTAAGAAGGCGCTCCATATATTCAGGAAAAGAGAACAGTTGTCAACGTGTTTAAGTCATAGAAATAGGCATCTCTACTATAAGGATGCAATGATACTGCCGGTAAGTATCTCTTGACTCATCTTGCTGTTATTGCCGGTTAACGGTATTTGTTTTGTTCAGAAAGGAATTCTGGAGAATTTCCACTTGTCTACGATTTACAATGTCAAAAACTTACAGAGGTACAGTCACTTCAAAAAATATTTTAACAAATTCCTAGAAGTGTTATTGGAAAAAAAATATATATTTTTTTAAATGTTGAAAATATGAAGCAATATGAAATATTTGCTAAAATATGAACTTTTTGTCAAAATATTATGAAATATGAAATTTTTTTGGTCCCATTCAATTCTACACTTCATAAAACGTGAAGATACTTTGTCGCAATGCTCTCCGACTTATAGTTTAAAACATGAAATTTCATAAAATTCCGCGCTCTACTCATTACTATAGAATCCGTTTGAAGAGTAATTTAATTTCGTTTCAGGAAAAATTCCAAATAACATTTTGTTTAGAAAAATAGCATTACTTACGACACGGTATCTACAAGTTATAGAAACAATGACAAATTGTAAATTTGTGGTCGTGATTTAAACTTGATATCTGCATCGAATCAGGAAATCTCTCTTATTACTAAGATTCCTGTAGGACTGCTCCTTCCGTGTTAAGAATTCTTCCTCTTCTTCTGTTTGTTAATAATTCTATACCTTTTATGACTATATAACTCATGCTCCAAATGGCAGTCAATGACCAATCACGTTTCAATGAATTTTGTTTTACAACCAATGACGGTCGTTTTTCACCTCTCTCTTTATCGATTTCTCTTTATTAGCCCCTGTTCTTGTGATAAAGAAAGCTCATCCTTTTTTAATATTCTGAACAGCTCAGAGCATTATTTTTCTCCAACAAATACATTGAATATAGGAAATAATGAACATATTCCTTGATTTTACTAAGTTGTTTATTAGAAAAATGAATGAATAGCCTACAATGTTGATTATAATATACAGCTTGATGTGTTTCATTATTTTTCCATTAGGGTGCATTCTTACAGTATTGCGATCCTATTTGGCTATAAATAATATGATCAAAGTTGCAGTGAATGTACATAACCTCACATTTCTGATTTGTTTTCAAACATCGTCGTTTACATTAAATATATACATATTTTAAATTAGAGGTAACTATATTTAATTAATGACTTTTGAGTAACAGCTTACTTTTATTCGTTAAATAGTCCTAACAAATGCCACTCTTGATTTCCAAATCCTGTAGATAAATTGGAAATCACTCATGGCATTACTTGTGACTATTTAACTCATGCCCCAAATGGGAGTCAATGACCAATCACGTTTCAATGATTTCTGTTTTACAACCAATCAGAGTCGTGTTTCACGAAATATTTATCAGTGTTATAATTACCATATTAAAGAAAGCTCCTCCTTTTTAATATTCTGAACAGGTCTGACCATTATTTTGCAGTGACTCAGCCTGCGAGAAATACGGCTATTAGATTGTATATATGGTGCATGAATGTCAACACATGCCGCATGTGGGAGTTAATATAAAAACATTTGTAGCAATTGATTATACCACCAAAAAAAGAAACCACTGTTTGCACTTTCTTAAATGTATTTTTTCCCAGGTAACAATCCAGAAAAATATAATTGTCATATTTACATCATACGACATCAGAAATGAATTAATATACAGTTTGATGTGTTTCATTTTTTCTCCACTAGAGAGCATTCTTATAATATTGCGTTCCTTTGGCAATAAATAGTATGATCTGGTTGCAGTGATAAACAAAAGAAGCAGATGAAGCGTACCTATCACTTCTCATTTGTTTTCAAACATCGCCGTTTACATTAAATATTTTAAAATAACTATAGTTAAATAATGATTTGTGAGTAAACAGCTTAATTTTATTCGTTAAATAGTCCTAACAAATGCCACTCTTGATTTCCAAATCCTGTAGATAAATTGGAAATCACTCGTGGCATTACTTATGACTATTTAACTCATGCCCCAAATGGGAGTCAATGACCAATCACGTTTCAATGATTTCTGTTTTACAACCAATCAGAGTCGTGTTTCACGAAATATTTATCAATGTTATAATTACCATATTGAAGAAAGCTCCTCCTTTTTAATATTCTGAACAGGTCTGACCATTATTTTGCAGTGAATCAGCCTGCGAGAAATACGGCTATTAGATTGTATATATAGTGCATGAATGTCAACACATGCCGCATGTGGGAGTTAATATAAAAACATTTGTAGCAATTGATTATACCACCAAAAAAAGAAACCACTGTTTGCACTTTCTTAAATGTATTTTTTCCCAGGTAACAATCCAGAAAAATATAATTGTCATATTTACATCATACGACATCAGAAATGAATTAATATACAGTTTGATGTGTTTCATTTTTTCTCCACTAGAGAGCATTCTTATAATATTGCGTTCCTTTGGCAATAAATAGTTTGATCTGGTTGCAGTGATAAACAAAAGAAACAGATGAAGCGTACCTATCACTTCTCATTTGTTTTCAAACATCGCCGTTTACATTAAATATTTTAAAATAACTATAGTTAAATAATGATTTGTGAGTAAACAGCTTAATTTTATTCGTTAAATAGTCCTAACAAATGCCACTCTTGATTTCCAAATCCTGTAGATAAATTCACTCCTCACTTCGTGAGTCGTGAATTTATCGATAATTTGGAAATCACTCGTGGTATTACTTATGATAATTATTTTTATTGTCTGGGTATAAATATAATATTCCTTATTATATATATATATATATATATATATATACATACATAACTAGTAATTACAGATTTTTAACTTATTTAAAGAATTAGACCGACTCATTGTAGTATCATAATATTTTGTAAGCAAATTAATTTTAAAATGTATTATAATTTTTAAACGTGTAGGCAACATTTTAATGGCTTTACCTCTTGAAATGTATTGTTAAATGCTGGCATTTTAAAATTAACGATATAATAACTAACTAACTCACTGGTACTATCGATCCCATTCGGCCCATCTGGCCGCTTTCCTTCTGGATTTCCTACACGGAGTTTCCATACCCCTCTTTCCTTCACTCTTCATGCCACATGTTCTGTCCATCGTAGTTTATGAGACTTAACTATTCTTATTGTATATATTTTTTATTTAGGAATATTCCACAGTACAATGTTTTTCCTTCAACCCAAAGTAATTTGTTGCCAGAGGTTCCTGTCTAAAGCATCTTCTTCCCTCAAATCTCTAGCGTCCATACATCTCTTCACTCCATCCATCCATCCAATGCAACGTTCTCTAAGCCTGCCTCTTCCACTTCTTCCATTAGCTTTCCATTTAAGGATCTTTTTTGGTATTCTCTCTCTTCCATTCTTATGAGGTTACTCATAGTTCAAGCTTCTCTCGCAAGAGGTGCACCTGAGAAAAAAATACCATCTGTAGTGAAAACTTCAAACTATATCTCTGTGAAATTTCAACATTCTAGCTGCAATACCAAGGCAGAAAAAAAGTATTGTGCGTTACCTTCCCATCAGCCCTCGTAGAAACTCACATAGGATTTATAGATTTGGATAAGGCCTTCGATCGAGTAAACAGACAAACATTATGGGAAATATTACGAATGAAAGGATACCCGCTGTGCCTTGTTGAAACAATAAAGAAATTATATGAAGACACAAATATAATTATAGATACCGGATTCAAAAGAACAGATGCAATCAAAACAAATACTGAATTACGACAAGGATGTAGTTTATCACCCACTTTGTTTAATATATATTATATATATAATATATATATATATATATATATATATATATGTATATAGACGATATTTTAAATAAATGGAAAGTTTTAGTAAATCCAGGAATAAGAATGGATAATAAAGTGTGCATAAATAATCTTCTATTTGCTGACGATGTAATCATAATACAGAAAAATGAAGACGACTTACAGAAATCAATGCATGCATTAAATGAAATATGTAAATTATACGATCTAAAGATTTCTCTAAGGAAAACGAAGACCATGGCTTTTAGAGGAAGAGATCCAATGAGAACCAAAATTATTTTAGAAAATCAAAGTATAGAACAGGTGTCTAGTTTCAAATATTTGGGCTGTGATGTTGGCTACAATGTGGAAAGAGATATTGACTCCAAAATAAATAAATTTCAGACGGTGTATGGAACAATATAGAGAACATTCAAAAATAAAATTAGAAAAGAAACCAAGATAAAAATGTATAATGTTATGGCGGTTCCCACAATATTGTATGGATGTGAAACTTGGGCTCCAGTGAAAAGACAGAAGGAGGATAGATACAGACGGAGAGAGCTTGCGAGGTCCTAAGATAAGTAGGAAAGGATGCCATGCACAAAGACTTGATAGAATTAAGAAATGAGGATATAAGAGAAGAATTGAAAAGTTACAACCTGTATGGCGATAAAATAAAGTCCGAAATTACATTGACAGAAATGGATTGATCACATGGATGGAATGAGTAAGGAGAGATCCATTGTTAGCAAGAAATTATCAAGCAAGAGGAAGGCGTGATGTTGGAAGACCTAGAAGACGTTGGGCTGGTGCATTATGAAGTCGGAACGGGCAATTGCCTAATCCCTGGAGTGATGATGATGATGTTATCGTATACTTCAGTTCACTGCTTTTTTACATTTTCCGCATTTTAACATACTGTGACGCATGCTATTAGCGGCATTTGAATTCCTTTGGTAATGGCGAGAATAGTGGTCTCGCATTAGTAGATATAGTTTCGTGAGTTGCGACTCGCGAGTCGGAAGACCCGCACAGATCATCGATACGTCTAGACCTCCGTTCCAGAGATTTCTCAATGCCTCTACTTCCTCCGTCTTGAAAGTTCTATACCAAAAACTTCAATACGAGAAATGTCTTGATTGTGAGGCGAAATATTTCCGGCCTATAAAAAATGTTTCCAGAGATGGAAGTGAGTCAGCATTGTTGTGACAGCGATGCAGTGAACTGTGAAAGAGGAGAAACTGTGGCAAGTGGATTCGTTAGTGACTGATAGTAATTGTTGTGATTGATACACTTTAAGGCAAGATTAATCATTAGGCCTACAGCAATTTGTTGTTGAAATGTTAGGAAGAGTTTATAAATGTAAAGCAACGGGAAGCTACCACACCTATAATTCCCTAGTAAAGATGCATAGGATGAAAATGCTATGATTGCAATAAAGGACATGATCTAGGGTAGAACACTGTAAATAAATTTAAATATATATATACAAGCGTTACTGCTATAAAGTAAATATTCTCTTTAATAATTTGCTTAACTGTTATGTTAGCCGCTAGATGGCAGTCGCAAGATCTTTCCGCTACCTCTTGTGTGAATTGAGAATACTACATGTATAAGAAAATTGTATGTTTGTCTTGGAATTCTTGGGTAGCTGAGTTGGTTAGAGCGCTAAAGGTACAGACTTTAGAGACTCGAGTTAAAATCCCGACTCAAGCATTCTTTTTTCTTTTCATATCATATGTTATATAGGCCTATATATATATATATATATATATATATATATATATAATTTAGTCATATGTATTGAAATTCTTTACTTTTTATGTTTTACTTCATAACTTTATGCTTAATTTTAGCTGAAATATTCAAAATGTTTCTTAACAAATTCATATAGGGCCTATGCATTAGAAAATACATTTCAGACTGTTACAATGACCTTATATTATCTTTAGTTAATCCATCTTATTAAATACATACACAGATGGTATTTATAAAATTCAGTCTGTTAAAATTTTGAAAAGAGTCACCGCTGTGGTCTCGGGGTAGCGTGCTGCCTTGTCACGCAGCGGGCCCGGGTTCGATCCCCGGTCGGGACAGTTTTTCTGGGTGAGGTTTTTATCGGAGTTTTTCCTCACCTATAAGACAAATGTCAGGAAAACTTTAAGGCCCAAACGGTCCCCGAAATCATATGACCATCGCAATCATCATCATTCATATTCATCTTAGTTTAACTTAGGATTAGGGACCCTCCTGGCGCACCATTATCATCGTCATCATCCATCATATCGGGGCAACGTAACCCCAACTTCAGAAGTGGGTTACAAGTACGCCATGCCAGGAGAGAAACCAGGAATGTCGAAAGACAACCTGGGGCATTTGAAAAAAAAAATTGAAAGGAAAATCTCCATCAACTGTGTTAAGAACTTAAGCCTGTGCCATGAACTTGCTTTGCTTCAAAATCTGCCAAAATGTAACATGGAAATGACTTCGATATCTGTGGTAGAGAGAGGAATTTTGTATAAAGTGAACACATTTAGCTGAGTTAAACTGTCTTACGAAACATATTTTCCAAGCCAAAAAGCAAACAATTTAACTAGATAATCTACTTAATTAAGCGCATATGACGGATATGAAGCTTTGTACCATAATGTCTGCCAAGCTCTCGTTTTAGCTACGAGGGTTGAGGTCCCTAGTGTTTTCTTAGTGTCGTCGTACTTTATTTCGTCGCGGTAATTATTCCGTATCCGAGGGGAGACGTTGGCCATTGCCAAAACTACGCACATCCGTTCCCCAAGGACTCGCATCACCCCACCAATTTTCAGAAGCATTGATGACAAAATTGAGTGTCCCATCTGTTCTTTTAGATACTATTAGTAATAACAACTATAAAATACTGGCCCGCTGACCCAATTGGAACACTATTACTAACTTCCCTCAACAAATGAGCCAAGTGGTCCGAATTCAACTGCTAATAAACTCTCTGGTTTTATGTTTCAAAGTGAATTATATCTATATGTTATCCCTGTTCTTGACTTCTAAAATGTGTTTTCACATTTCATATTTCATTAAATTATTTCTAGAAGTCATTTCGGTGTAAATTTATAGCAAGTTAATCTTAGCAGGAAAAAGTCAGCTTTTATGGAATCTGCCTACTTAGATAAAAATATGTTATTAATTTTGATGTTTTGTTAAATTGTTTCTTGTAATCATTTAGACGAAAATTTATATCATGTTAATCTTATGAGAAAATATAAATTTACATTATAAGGTTAATGCTATTTCACTTCTCAAAAATGTATTCATTTTTTTATATTTTGTTAATTTATTTTGTGTAAGCATTTCGGTATATATTTATACCGGAATCATGATTAATTTTATAAATATATAATAGTTTTAAAAAACTAAAAGAACACGCTTTATTAGAAAACTAAAAAATGAAAAATAATTTTAATTTCCAATACGCTTGGGATAAAATAAAGTGGTCAACAAAAAATCATCTCCAACACATATAGAATAAAATTAGAGTTATCAACAAAAAGAAAATAATTTTACCATCAAAAGCGTGGGGTGCTCTATATCAATTAATATATTTGATAATAAACAGATATTGGTAAAAGTAAGCTCCCTAAGAAGAAAATGTAAAAATCATAAAAAGCACCCCACGCTTTTGATGGTAAAATTTTCTTTTTGTTGATAACTCTAATTTTATTCTGTATGTGTTGGAGATGATTTTTTTTGATCACTTTATTTTATCCCAAGCGTATTGGAAATTAAATTTTTTTTTTTTAGTTTTCTAATAAAGCGTGTTCTTTTAGTTTTTTAAAACTATTATTTATTTTTTATTTTTTAGTTTTAATATTTTACAGAATAAGATAAAAATGTAAATATCTTTAAATTCGATACTATTGTAGTATGAGCTAAAAGTAATACTCTTCTATAAAAAAAACGCTCCCAGCCGGATTTGAACCAGCGACGTATGGATTACTGAAATTATATACCAAGAGTTCACTGCTCTACCAACTGAGCTTTTACAACGATTGACTAAAAACTCGACAAGTCCGCAACCTATTATACCAGTTTTCATTTTTTTGATTTTCGGATGATTCTGGCCAGGATTTTAGAAACAAAATATGAAATTATTGTATTGTCACGGATCCTCTACACGTATACAAAGTTTCAAGTCGATCCAATGTTTCTAAGTGGATGGAAATCGCGTTGAAAGATTCCGTTACATTGATACAAAAATAGTTTTTTTTTATTTTCTGATTATTATGGCCAGGATTTTAGAAAATAAATATGAAATTGTAATGTTGAGTGATTCCGGGTTATGTGGCCGTGGTCCATAGTTGGTGTTGATACCAGACGTTTCGCCCTCAACTGCGGAGGGCATCTTCAGTGGCGAGTGCTTCTATGCGTGTTTCCTGGTCGGAAGATCTACTTAGAATGAACGCTGTGGACGTAGAGGACGTTGTATTAGTGGGGGGTGCAGGGTGAGTGGGCGTGGCTCTTGCTGATTGGCTAATAGTCGTCTCCTTGTTGTCACTGGTGTTAATGCATTTATTTTCTAGTGTATGAAACCAGGCCTTAGACAGTTGATACCTTCTTCTTTTCTGTTAATATTTCCCTTATGCTTGTGTATTTCTATAGCCTCTCGGTATAATCTAGGGAAATAGTAGGAAGTTGTGGCTAAAACTTGTGTATCGTCGAATAGAATCTGATGTCCATTCGTAATGGCATGTTCTGCTACAGCTGATTTATCCATTTCTCCTTGTCTGCAGTTTCTTTTATGTTCTGATAAACGGGTGGCTATACTTCTTTTCGTGGTCCCTATATATGATTTACCACACGAACAAGGAAGTCGATATACGCCGCAAGTGGAGAGAGGTGGCCGAGGATCCTTAGCTGAGCGAAGGCAGTCTTCTATTTTTCTTGTAGGTCTGTAAACTGTTTTTTATGTTGTATTTTTGTAGGAGTTTTCCGATACGATCTGTGACTCTTTGTACATATGGTAAGTAGGCTATGCTGGTTGAGGGTGTGTTATCCATTCTGACGTGCTGTCTTCGTGGATGTATGGTTTGTCTTATTTCCTTGGATGTGTAGCCATTTTTCTGGAAACAATTGAACAGGTGGTGTTGTTCTTGTTTAAGGTGTTGTGGTTGGCATAACTTAGTCGCTCTGTCGAACAGTGAAAAGAAGTATAGCCACCCGTTTATCAGAACATAAAAGAAACTGCAGACAAGGAGAAATGGATAAATCAGCTGTAGCAGAACATGCCATTACGAATGGACATCAGATTCTATTCGACGATACACAAGTTTTAGCCACAACTTCCTACTATTTCCCTAGATTATACCGAGAGGCTATAGAAATACACAAGCATAAGGGAACTATTAACAGAAAAGAAGAAGGTATCAAACTGTCTAAGGCCTGGTTTCATACACTAGAAAATAAATGCATTAACACCAGTGACAACAAGGAGACGACTATTAGCCAATCAGCAAGAGCCACGCCCACTCACCCTGCACCCCCCACTAATACAACGTCCTCTACGTCCACAGCGTTCATTCTAAGTAGATCTTCCGACCAGGAAACACGCATAGAAGCACTCGCCACTGAAGATGCCCTCCGCAGTTGAGGGCGAAACGTCTGGTATCAACACCAACTATGGACCACGGCCACATAACCCGGAATCACTCAACATTACGATTACCGGCCGTGAAAGCCTGCATTCAACTATTAAATATGAAATTGTTATATTGTCACGGGTCCTCTACAAGTATACAAAGTTTCAAGTCGATCCAATGATTTTAAGTGGGTGAAAATCACGTTGAAAGATTACGTTACATAGATAGATAGATAGATAGATAGATACAGGTGAAGCTAATATAAAGCGTTTAAAAAAGAAGGAAAAAATCGTTTGTAGTCTAATAATACATTGTATATGTAAGTAATGTACTCTTAGCAACAAAACGAATGAACCGCTTCAAAAAAGCAGAGTCCCTGTTATGGCCCACTGCGCATGCTAGTAAAGCAAGATTTATGGTTCACGAGATAACGCATTGTTAAATGTTTTAAATTTTAATCGTCTTAAATAATTAAAGAACAGCGAAGGAGACATATTCCTAGATATACATGAGTGTTCGACAAATGTAATATTACTCAAATTACGACATTTTTAAATAAAGTTCAACTTTTGTTCATAGTGTAAAAGTAAACAAGACAATTCGTATCTGACGTTCGAGTAGCGTAGATCGTTAAACTACTTACAATAAGATGAAATATATATATGGGAGCCAGGTTTTGAGTCCTTCGACAGTGTTTTTTTTTATTCATTTGTATTTTGGCAAAATACATCCTATAACATTTAATTCCTGCCACTTAATCTATGTCCACTTTACACTATATTAAGTAATATTGCTGCCTTCGTAAACTCTACAACACTATTTAGCTACCGGTATAAATTTAATTTTGTGTCCAGTACCAGGTTTTAATAATAATGCTATAAATGTATGTAATAAAATATAATATAGCTTCATATATTTTTGTGTTTATTTATTTATTACTTATTAGTGAGGAAAAAGTTTCACCCTTCAATTAAAATATATTCTTTATATATGTCAAGTCCAGCGTAATAGATGATGGACTAAATAATAATAATGGAATGTATCAAAAGTATGTGAAGAATGTAATTATCTGGGGATCAAAATTAACGTAAAGTGTACCCAATAAAATTACATAAAATATAGAATTAAAAAAGACAGATCCGTAATAACAATGTTAAACGGAGTTTTGTGGGGTTCATAAAAATTACATTTGTATGTTCTTTCTAGAATTTATGTACTTTATTGTATTGGACGCTTGAAGTGTGTATTAATAGGTCTATTTGTAATGCAGTAGTTATAACTATTTTTATCAGCATATTAAAACTTTCATTTTGAAGGATCGTTGAAGAAATGCGTTCATTTGGAAGGAAACATACTACAGCCCGAAAATCTTCTTCAAGATCATCATAGCAACTCCGGTCGTGAACATCTACGTCAATACATGCTACAATGCGTTCGTAGCTCGGTCGGACCATTCCGCTGCATCCTTGATTTGGGCGAGTATTGGCGCGCCTTCCACCAGAGTTACACGTACACGACCGAGTAATCATTGGTATGGAGCACTACTAAAATTTGTGCTAAAATCACAAATTACTACTGCAATAACTTACATTCTGCTTACCTGCATCACAACAGATGTGGAAAGTGATGATCTTGAAGGCGAACACATTCCCTATATCTCCGAAAACAATTCCGGTTTACTCGCAAAACTTCACATTGACTGATTGTATGTATTTCTCTCGTAATGTTGTCCTTCAATTCTTGTAATGTGTGCGGATTTGATGCGTACACTTTATTCTTTAATGATCCCCATAAATAAAAATAGCATGGCGATAGGTCAGGCGAACGTGGTGGCCACAATTAACCATGATTTGAAGGAGATGAATTATATAGAGGGAGATTGGAAAACCAAGCTCGGGTTTTGGATGTATGGATAGCTTATGTTCGCGCGGGCTCAGGGCAATAGTGTCAGCGAGTTATTATTATTTATTATTATTATTATTATTATTATTATTATTAGTAGTAGTATTATTATTATTATGGTAGGTATTTTCCAGAAGGGAAAAGAAAAAAAAAAAAAAAAGGAAAACCAATAATTAAGTGAAATACATCATCAAGAAAGCTATAGCTATGAGTAACAGACAGCTGAGAGATTGGCAATGTTTGAACAGAAGAGAATGAGTTTCAGAAATTTGAAAAATTTATAATTAATGTAGGCCTACATATTTGTAACAAAATATGTATGCTTTGAAAATTTACTGCTGCTATTTTCTACGTTGACATACTACTAAAACCACCGCCGACGATGCTGCTACTGCTGCTGCTAATATATTAATAATAATAATAATAATAACAATAATAATAATAACAATAATAATAATAATAACAATAATAATAATAATAACAACAATAATAACAATAATAATAATAATAATAACAATAATAATAATAATAACAATAATAATAATGACGATGATGACGATGATGACGATGATGACGATGATGACGATGATGACGATGACGACGATGACGATGATGTTAATATTTGTTTGTATTTTACCACTTTCTCTTAAATTATATCTTTGGGCCAACCGTGGTGGTCATTGCCTTGTATGTTGCGGGCCCGGATTCGATCACTGTTTGGGACAAGTTTTCTGGATGAAGGATTTTTCGGTTTTTTTTTCCTCACCTGTAAGATAAATGTCAGGAAACTTTAAAGCTCAAATGGTTAGGGCACCTGGACGGCGGAGTTACGTTACCCCAATGCGATGATGTGATGGGTGATAAATGAAAATGGAGTACCAGGAGAGTTCTTAACTTAAACCCTAAATTCGAGACCATGAGCAACCTCACCCTTTAACGAAAAAATCGCTGCCTCATACGCAGCAGGCCTGAGTTCGATTCCCGGTCGGGACAAGTTTTTTTTCTGAGATCTTCCTCACCTGTAAGTCATGTCTGGAAACTTTAAGACCAAGTGTTTTCCCTACATCATCTGACCATGATACATCATAATCGTTATAAGACCTATAGTATTCGCAATGTCTGTGTTAGTGACTGGTGTGTTTGAATTAAAAGTTCGTGCTGTCTCGGAGGAGATACTGGTTTTTGCTGATCACCCTTCATATCCTTGGTTGCCAAAAAAGTGCGTGTGTGTGTTTGTGTGTGTGTGTGTGTGAATGATCCAAACTTTAAACTTCCTCTCCCTACAAGTCGTGCCACTCTTAATTCCCGTGAGTCGTGAAGCATGTACAGTCCACAGCTCAGAAGAAAACAAACACTAGGAATGTCTTACACAGCATATTACGTCTTGTCTGATGCACAATTATCAGTACGCTACGCCTGAAATAAACCACACTTATGACATATGACTGTTCCTTTATTTGTGGGCGTGTTTTGTTGGGTTTTCCCCCACGTACCTCGTCCCGCACTTGCATTCACTTCATCTGCGAATTATAAATGCGTCTATAAGATGCGAGATTAAAACATATTGATGAAGAAGAATTGCTTAAATGTAGGCCATTAGTAGAGACTGCTTTCTTTTTTAACAACCGTGCGCATCTTTTTTAAAAAATAATATATAATGATTTACGGCTTACAGTATAGTACGTCTTATTGTATAATTAATTTAATTTTGTACTAGAGCATGCCATTAAATCTTTAGAGAATGAGGAAGGCTTACAACTGAATGGTATTAATAAGCTGTTAGTTTATGCTGATGATGTAGTACTACTGACAGATAGCGAGGAGATACTAAAGGCCAACACGCACACTATTGAGTGACACTAAGAAATTAGGACTGGAAGTAAATATCAGTAAAATTAAATATATGGTCACACGTAGAAATTCAGTATATAATGGAAATGGACAGCTAATGACAAATGAGGGAAATTTTGAGGAAGTGGCTGAATTCAAATACCTAGGAACAATAATCACAAATAGGAATGAGATGCACAAAGAAATTAAACATAGACTCAATTCTGGAAATGCGTGCTATTATGCATTGCAGAGACTTTTGATGTCCCAACTCCTTTCAAAAAACGTTAAGCTGAAGATATATAAAACTATTATTCTACCAGTTATATTATATGGGTGCGAAACATGGACTCTTACTTTAAGGGAGGAAAAGAGATTACGAGTATTTGAGAATAAAGTTCTTAGGAAAATTTTTGGTCCAAAGAGAGATGAACAGACAGGTGAATGGAGAAGACTACATAACAATGAACTACATGGTCTTTATAGGAAGCCAGATATAATGACAGTTAAGTCTCGTAGACTGCGATGGGCAGGACATGTTGCGCGTATGGGGAATGTAAGACGTGCATGGAAGCTTCTTGTAGGAAAGCCAGAGGGAAAACGCCCAGTTGGTAGACCAAGAATGAGGTGGGAGAACAACATTAACTATGATTTAAGGGAAGTAGATTATACAGGGAATGATTGGAAAGCATTAGCTCAGGATAGGGATGTATGGAGAGCTTATGTCCGCGCGGCCATGAACCTTCGGGTTCGATAGTGCCAGTGAGTAAGTAAGTAAGTAAGGCAAATGAAGTTAGCATTACATTTCCTGGCTACCTTCCATGTAAAACCCTAAGAAAATTTTGTTGTAACTTATTCAACTTCAGTGATTAGAATAAACTGTGTATTTGTGAGTAATAAGACAAGGCGCTTGTAAGACGTGTTAAAGCGTGATATGGGCATTAAGAACATGACATCTACGAATGATCGTGCTCAAGAGATTGCTAATTCCATTTCGTTATACAAATTACCTACGTGATTTGAGTTGCAAAACATTGAATTGTCACTTGGTTTGTAATTATCTTATTACAACAGTAAAGACATCATTCACATCCTCAATTTTATTAATTCTTTCTTAAATATAGTGAAATATGAATACAAGTAGGCCTATTTACCTTTTATTGGATATTTATTTTTATTGGATATTTATTTTTGTCTTCTTCTTATTCACAATTTGTAGGATTTTCATCCTGTTAATTT
This sequence comes from Diploptera punctata, assembly GCA_030220185.1. Lineage (NCBI taxonomy): Eukaryota > Metazoa > Arthropoda > Insecta > Blattodea > Blaberidae > Diploptera > Diploptera punctata. Next base: position 864,872 of record JASPKZ010000019.1, on the reverse strand, counting down.
AAAAAAAACTACTCCTCGGAGGAAGACGTATTGGATGTACATTCACTGTCTATCCATCTCTTGGCTGGTCTTTTTCTTGTTCTTCTCCCGTCCATTGGTCTATCTTCTTTAGCTTTTTTGCAAGTCGGTTGTCTTCCATTCTTTCTATATGACCTTTCCAATATTTTCGTCTATCTACGAGTATAACAAATTTGGTTATGTCTTGAATATGATATTTGACCCTAATTTCTGTGTTGTGTATTTTATCAAATAATTAATGTAAAATTATAGAATATTCACCTGAAAGGTCCGTCTCCTCAACTTAATTATCATTTAACTGTAGCGCTTTCGGGACTTGTCCCATCAATTCTATAATTTTATATTAATTTTGAATAAACCTCAACGGAACACATCATGAATCTTATAAAAGTTGATTATCAAATAATGTTTTCCCCTGAATAGTTCTTAAGATCTTCATTTGACATGTGGTTATTATTTGTTTAGTTTTTGTTTGAATTAACTCTAGTTTCTGCTCCATATACGATAACTGGTCGAACTATCGTTTTGGATGTGCGGATTTGACATAGGTTTGTTGCGTCAAATTAAATGTTTCATATATCCTGATATTTTTGTGCTGCTTTATCAGCTTGTTTCTTTACTTATTTTATTAAATTTTTAGTGTTTGTTATTTTTATGTAGGCCTACTGGATCTTAACCCATTTGATTCCACTGATCCATTTTTGGATTAAGTGTTTTAATTTTTCCCGCCATTAAGTGCATTAATATTTCGTACGTTTGTCATACTGAAGAACGTGTTCAATCTCTAAACTTCAGTATGACAAACGTACAAAATATTAATGCACTTAATGGCGGGAAAAATTAAAACACTTGATCCAAAAATGGATCAGTGGAATCAAATGGGTTAAGATTCAGTAGGCCTACATAAAAATAACAAACACTAAAAATTTAATAAAATAAGTAAAGAAACAAGCTGATAAAGCAGCACAAAAATATCAGGATATATGAAACATTTAATTTGACGCAACAAACCTATGTCAAATCCGCACATCCAAAACGATAGTTCGACCAGTTATCGTATATGGAGCAGAAACTAGAGTTAATTCAAACAAAAACTAAACAAATAATAACCACATGTCAAATGAAGATCTTAAGAACTGGTTCTCAAATTTGCGGGTTCAAACCAGGCCGAGGTCATTCTATTTTTTCGGAGCGTAAAAATTCTGAGTGTGACTTCTTTTTGAAGAGAATCCCTAAAGCCTCAATCGTGAAATTAACAGACTCTGAGAGAAGTTATCGTTTCTGTCACCCCCAACTTAAAATTGCGACTGTAATAACGTAGGTGGTCTTCTTTAAATAAAAAGTTATGAAGAGGAAATAAGGAAAATAAATAATAAAGGAAAATTTACAATAACTTGTCTCAATAGAATATTGTGGGATAAAAATATAATTAATAAAAATAAAATTAATATAGGCCTATATCATACAATTGTTAAAAACATCATTACTTATGAAGCAGAACTTCGGCCATTAACAACAAAAACAAATACGTATTTTTTGGCAACGGAAATGGATTTTAAACGAAGTACAGCAAGAATTTCAAGAAGAAAAAAATATAAAAATAAAAGAAACTCAGTTAAGGGACAGAATAAATATTGATGACACTATTTTAAATTATATTAAAACTCAGCAATTAAGATGGTACGGACATGTCCAGCGAATGGAAGAGGATCGGCTACCAAAATGTGTTTTGGAATGGAAACCTGAGGGAAGACGAGGCAGAGGAAGACTTAAAACCTCCTGGAGTCAGGGAATATATTTATACATGAAGGATAAACATTTACAACCAGGAGATTGGATGGACATACAAAATGGGCTATTAGGAATCGGACGATGTCAGAGACATTAATCAACCGATGATCTATCTATCTATCTATATCTATCTATCTATCTATCTAATGACGTAGTAGGTCTTCTTTAAATACAATGCTACTAATATTACAATTAACTAACTCACTGGCACTATCGAACCCGTAGGTTCATGGCCGCCCGACATAAACTCTTCATACATCCTTATCCTCAACTAATGTTTTTCAATCATAGTTTACATCTCTCAAATCATGGTTAATACTAATTCTCCCCTCTCTACTGGTCATATTACCTCTGGTATTCCTACAAGGATTTCCATGCCCATCTTTCATTCTCAAGTCATGTCATATGTCCTGTATCTCGCAATCTATGAGATTTAATTGTTCTTATTATATCTGATTTCATATAAAGATCGTGTAGCTCACTGTTATTTATTATTCTCCATTCATTTGTCTGTTCCTCTCTTTGGTCCAAAAATATTATAAGATCTTTATTCTAAAATACTGATAATCCTTTTCCTCCCTTAAAGTAAGAGTTCACGTATCGCATCCATATAACTATTACTACAACTAATACTACTAGTCTACTATCACTACTTATGTTACTGCTACTACTAGACTGCTATTACCACTAGGGTAGAATGTTTGAACGCATTAGACAGTAAAAGGCGTTCTCTGCTGATAAAGTTTTATTCAAACACATTTTTCTTACTCAGAAATCTATTCACGCGGTAATAATTGTAAAGCTACCTGACAAGGTACCTTAAGATCGTAGCTCAAGATATAAACTTATGTGAAAATCCCGAAGGGAACCGATGGTAACCGATGTAGTTTGAAACTTATCCAAGATGTCGGACCTTGAAGACTTCGATCATGTTTTCGGTATACGCGGAGAAGAGGAATTTGATAGTCTACCAAAGAATTCAACTGGAAGAACAGGAGAATCGGCGTAATATTGCGCGTCGCAGACGTGTTTGTATACGGTATTATTTGCGGGATGCAAGCATAAATGCATTTCTCTATAGCAGACGAAAATAACGGAAGTGGTTTTATCGCTGAGAATTCTGGGTAATTCGTTGCCAAAATTACGAAAACGTCAACATTCATGCATGACCGGTAAGGTGGCCGTTAATTCGATCTCAGCTCACCAGTGATTGGAAGTAATTTGAGTAGAGACTAATGTATTTGCATACGACCCAAAACTACTGCTAATTCAAGTAAATTTAATACGAACAAGTGAGGAGTAGTGAAGCTGTGATAGTTTTATGTTAACTCTAGTTCTATTTTAATCATTGTGTGACACTGATTAGCAGGGAGTTTTAAATTATGAAACTAAAATAAACTGAAAATTAACTTCATCTCCAACTAAAATTGGCATTTGTCAAATGAATAATTAGACTGTGTAAATGGACGTGCTAGAATTTCAGTGTGAATGACGTTCAAATTAAGAAATTCTGGGAAAAATGGTGGTTGTATGACGTTAGTGGCTTACCAATTTATGAACAAAAGTCCTTTTTCATAACGTTGGTTTCTGAAAGTAAAAATATGCGACGTTATTAACGTCATGATTCATAACTTGTGTGAGAGTAAAAAGTTTGCAGTTTGAAACTTGACCATTGCTTCATTAAACCTCTGTAATTATCCTATTTATGACCGAGAAAATCTTAGAAAAAAATGTGAAGGCTGTAAATGCGAGTTTCTGTAAATTTACAACTTTTCAATACACATAAAAACACATACGTATGCCAAGTCCTAATTTAATTACCTTTTAATGCACCAAAACCAAGGACTCCATTAAAAAAATACTTTGTTTTACCCATACAGAGCATTAATAACCTCTCTTGGCTCCGTCTTACTGACAGACGTAAATTGCACTCTCTTTCACTACTTTTCAAGCTTCTGAATTCCTACATTCCTACTTACCTGGCGTCCAGATTTGAGAAGTTATCCTCTTACCACAATATTGACACTAGGTCACAAGATAGCAGCCTGCTAACAATTCCTCTTCATAGCACTTCCTCCTATTCTACTTCCTTCACAGTAGCCTCTGCCCGCTCCTGGAATCTCCTTCCTCAAGATATCAGGGGTTGCCGCACACTTGCACCTTTAAGTCACGCTTATATAGTTACCTGTTTTCTAATAATTAATTTTTCTCTATATATTTAATTTTATACTATGTCATTAATCTTTTCCTCGTTTTTTATATATCTTGTACATAACTTATATATTTAATTCGTTAAATTTAGAGTAAATCAAATTACATTATAAATATTAATTGTATTGCATTCATAACTTGTAATTGTTTATATATATATATATATATTGTAATTTAGATTTAAGACTATTTTTTTTGTATTTTTTTAAACCTGGTTGAGTGGTAGACAAGGCCTTAAGGCCTTAACTCTGCCAGGTAAAATAAAGCTATTATTATTATTATTATTATTATTATTATTATTATTATTATTATTATTATTATTATTATTTGATATGGAATTCATGATAAAAAGGTTGAAAAACACATATGAATCATGGGGTCTCACAGTAAATTTACAAAAAACAAAATATCTGCCAATAAATAGCAATGAAAGAGAAAATTTAATATTGCAAGAAGGAATCCAAATAAAGCAAGTGAAGCAAACTAAATATTTGGGAATGATTATGGATAACATTGAAGGGATAGGCAAAGAGAACATAAAACATAGAATTGAATTGAGTAGCAAAATAATATCATCGTTAAATTCCATATGGTGGGATAAGCATATTTGGAAAGACACAAAAAAACATATTGGTAAAACATTGGTGGAATCTGTTGCAATGTATGGAAGTGAGGTATGGACAATCAATAAGCACTACAAGAATAGACTAATAGCTCTAGAAATGGATTATTTACGGAGAAGTGCCAGAAAGTCAAAATTAGAACATGTCACAAATAAGGAAATTATAAACATAATGGAAGCAGAAGAAAGCATAATTGAAAGAATTGAGGAGAAGGAATTCAAGTGTTTAGGACATGTTTTAAGAATGGAAGATGAGCGATGGCCCAAGCAACTATATGAATGGCATCCGAACAGAAAGAAGAAAAGAGGAAGACCAAGGTTAACATGGAAGGAAAACATGAAGACAGTAATGCAAGCTAGAGGGCTAAGCATCGAAGATGCCCAAGACCGTAGGCTTGGAGGTTTGGCACGGGAAGACGGCAGCAGCTGTAAAAACCGGAAGATAGATAGATTATTATTATTATTATTATTATTATTATTATTATTATTATTATTATTATTATTATTATTATTATTATTATTATTTGTCAGGAATAAATCTTCTTTCACAAAACGATAATTCTGAGCATTTAACTCTTACACTATAACGTACAGTAATTTTTAGAAGTCGTTGTTTAATGTTTAGATTTTGTTAGTTTAATTTGTAATTTATTTTAAGTTGTATACGCTCCTGGTGGACGTCGGAATTCATAATAATTTAGACTTATTCGAATAAGTCTAAATGGCACAAAGACTGGAGTGAGGGCAAACACACAGATTATATTGAATAAGATTATGAAATTGGAAATAGAAGTAAATGTCAGTAAAAATATATGACTAGTCAAGAATAGAAATGTAAAAATGTTTTATGTAATGGAAATGGACAGATAATGGCAAACGAGGCAAAATTTGAAGAAGTGGCTGAATTCAGATACTTCAGAACAGTAAATAACTATCAAGAATGAGGTACAGAAACAATGGTTCAGTTATAGAAATGCCTTTTATTACGCACTAGCTAATACCCGGCGTGCGGTGCTACGCCCAAATAAATAAAAATCAATGTGCTTTTATGTTTAGTTGAATAAGTAAAACGAAAAATAATTATAAATGTATATTTTTAGATACCCCGTGCTGATTACCCGGCGTTGCCCGGGAATCTACTTTTCCCGATCTTCTTGACATAAATGAGCTGAAATACGAAAATGAATGTGTTCTATGTTTAGTTAAATAAGTATGAGGAAACATTTATATTGTAATTATTTTTAGATACCCCGTACTGTTTACCCGACGTTGTCCGGGAATCTCCTCATCCCCATCTTCTTGGCATAAATGAGCAGAAAGACAAAAGTTAATGTTCTTCTTATGATTAGTTGAATAAGTAAAATGAAAGTATATAAAAATATATATCGTAATTATTTTCAGATTCCGCGTGCTTATTACCCGGTGTTGCCCGGGAATCTACTTATCTCGATCATTCTTAGCATAAATGAGCTAAAAGACAAAATTCGTCATTGTGAGTTATCCGTAAAAGAATAGGTCTACCCGCCGTGTGCTGCTATGCTTGCACAGGAATCTACGTAGGCCTACTTGTCTCGATCTTCTTGGCGTCAATGAAAGACAAAAATGGTTATTGTGAGTTATCCGTAAGAGATAAACATATACTGTCGCAGACTTTTTTGTAGAACTTTTTGAGATATTCAGTTCTGTGTATATTCATTTTGTGTATTTGTTATGGTTTAAACAGTGTAAAAAAATGTTAAACTGAAAATATATAAAACTATTATTCTACGTTATATTATATGGTTGCGAAACATGGACTCTTACTTTAAGGGAGGAAAGGAGATTACGAGTATTTGAAAATAAAGTTCTTAGGAAAAGTTTTGGACCAAAGAGAGATGAACAGACAGGTGAATGGAGAAGACTGCCTAACAGTGAATTACATGGTCTTTATAAGAAGCCAGATATAATGAGAAGAGTTAAGTCTCGTAGACTGCGATGGGCAGGACATGTGACACGAATGGGAATGAAATACGTGCATGGAAGCTTCTTATAGGAAAACCAGAGGGAAAACGCCCAGTTGGTAGACCAAGAATGAGGTGGGAGAATAAAATTCACTGTGATTTGAGGGAAGTAGATTATACAGGGGATGATTGGAACACATTGGTTCATGATAGGGATATATGGAGAGCTTATGTCCGCGCGGCCATGAACCCACGGGTTCGATAGTGCCAGCGAATTAGTTAGTTAGTTAGGCTGATTAAGCCATTTAAGCGTCCAAATAGCTACTTTTTTCACGTTTTCCACTACAGAGGGCGATTTTAAGGATGTAGGAGTTGAGTATCAACAATTCTCTTATTGCCTATGTTCATCCCGGAAATCTGCTGAACATTTTGCAAAAAGCCCCATCACAATCGGATCAACGGTATATATACATAAAGTACGACAAACAAACAAACAAACATTAATTTTTATGTATTCAATTACAGGAACTCTTGTCATGCCAACTTCTCTGTTAAAAAGTTAAACTCGATATATAAAACTGTTATTCTTCCAGTTATATTATGTGGATGCGAAACTCTTACTTTAAGGGAGGAGAAAATATCAGTTGTATTTGAGAATATAGTTCTTATTACCCGTTCAGGGAGTAAGTGCAGTTGTTGACAGAGGGCACTGCAGTCGTGTTTATGCAGGAAGAGACCACGTGGCACTGCTATCTTTGTGTGCAGAGGGGAATGGGACATGGGAGGCTGA